>CM022762.1:5898982-6098982 GCA_012411365.1 Ameiurus melas | reverse complement strand
AACGACAGCTTATAGCTGTTGTAACGTAAGCGGTAAGTGATGCAGATGTTTCGCAGCATTAACTAGAACTATAAATGGATTAAACGGTATGACGTGTCATTCTTTAATTAATAAAGAATTGTAATTGTTGACGCATTGTTTTTGTGGTCTAAGAGGGTTAATATATGTTGATGTGCTGTTATAAAAAAATCAACTTTAGATTGGTGACAGTAATTGTGCTTCACATCAGGATGCATCACACCAACCAGTCATTGATAATTTTCCTACAACAGCACGTGCCTAAGTGTTTTGTTGTTGTTTTTTTTATCTAGTACATTTTGGGATTTTGTCAGGATTGCTGATGTATGTTTCTGTTTGTTTTGTATAGTCACATGTCATTAAATCTGAACTTTTCACAGTGAGAAAATGCCATTTTTTATCACTGACTATAGCACTAATGCCCATATGTGAGGGCTTGAACTGAACTGAACCGAACCAATCTGAATTGTATGTTGTAATATTTATGGTATAGCTTGTGCAGAAGCCAAAATTATGGCATCTGTAAACTGGTCCAGACTTGATGCTGTGTAAGAAACACCTAAATCACCAATGCTTGGCACCTGGTATATGGCCAAGCATTCAACAGGTTAATCTTCTTAATTAAAACAGGTTTTATTTAGTCGTAAACATTCCATATCCACAAGTACAAAGCTTGTTTTTGATTGTATTATTATATTATTGTTTGAATGTATGGTTGCTTACAGAAAATAGGAATATGTATAAATAAGCATGAATAAGTAAATAAAACAAACGGGCAAGTAGATCCTAGATGTTATGATATATGATCTCCCGGTATTCATTTTCTCTAACATCCACCAAGCACTCCCTGGCCCACATACAGGAAGTCCTTGAGCTCCAAGGGATCCCACCACCATCAGTACCATGGACGCCTGGTACTTATCCCCATTAATTATCTTTACTTAGGATAATTGTCTTTATTGAGGATACTCGTGAGTTTTGCTGTCTCATTTTATGCTCCGTCTGCAAACTGTGTCTTCAGAATTACATTTACATTTACATCTATTCACTTGGCAGATGCTTTTATCCAAAACGACTTACAAATAATTACCTGATATTCCTCTGGCCATCTCGAAAACAAATCACTTGCTCGTGAAAGTCTCTAGATTAATGTTGCCACTGTCCATCTGCGCCGAGGACCATCTTGGAGTGATTGCCTGGAAATTGGTTGATAAGGATAAGAGAATTATCAATAATTTTCCTGGAGAGACAAACGTTGCCTCTTTTGCAACATATCTAATTGCAAAGTTAAAAAAATAATTTTTTTTTTAACAAAAAGTCAGATCCTGCTATCACACTACATTGCTATACTGAGTTTAGCTCAAACAATAACAATTGAAAATTAAGTCAATTTAAGTGACGTAAATAACTTACATTGAAAATTGAGTAGCTCTATCTCGTCTTTAAATGCTATACCAAACTGACAAAATCATTCATTGTGTAACTAATAGAGAAAAAATAGAGCTGCTACCTTGTTCTACCTTCATTATAATCCAAATATACTTAACACTCTTGAGTGACATTTTGGACTGAAGATTCACTCCTGTTTTAGAACAAGCCATCAGCAAACGAATTCCCACCCTGCTTCCAGTCACTGAATTCCACATGCAAGCAGGTTTAGTCTTAAATGTTTGCTTAATTACTGCTCACACCTGTGCACAGGTATCTCAGGAGTGTAATATTTACTGAATGAGTAAAGGAATTCTCCTTTCTTCAGCAGCAACAGGAGTGTGTAAATAGTATCTACTACATGTAAGAGTGCAGAAAACTAGGTGTCTGTTTGTATTAGAAAACAAACGATAAATACTATCACGCGAGATGGCATCTAATGATCATTCTTTGACTGTCTCACCAGGTAGTTTGGGTTTTTCCAACAGTACACAGCTGATCATGTCTAAAATGTGTGTGCTGACTTTCTGCTGCTGAATTGATTGTTATTAGTAGTTTATCACATGCTAGCACAAGGAAACACAAAAGGTCTGTTTATATGACAGCAATAGTGACAAAGCAGCTGCAGAAGTTTACATTGACACAGAAAAAATGTCTCGAATGGTGGACATTTGCTTATGATGGAACATTGAGCTATCGTAGTCTTGGGTAAATGGTCTGCAATTATATAGCACTTTTATCCAAAGCGCTTTACACTGTGTCTTATTCACCAATACACTCACACACACACTCACACTCACACACCAATAGTAGCAGAGCTGCCATGCAAGGCGTTAACTTGCTATTGGGAGCAGCTTGGGGTTCAGCGTCTTGCCCAAGGACACTTCGGTATGTGGAGTCATGTGGGATGGGAATCGAACCACCAATTCTATGATTAGTGGACAGCCCGCTCAACCACCTGAGCCTCAGCCGCCCCTTGGGTCAGCGGTTCCATGTATGTTACGAATAAAACCTGACTGGCCATGCCGTTATAGTTAAATCATAGACGACATGGTGGGGTGGTGTGACCAGATATGAAGAGGAGTTACAGGTACCAGCCCAAGACTGTTATTTTCCAATAGTAAGAACATGTCCAAAATGTTTTGTTTCTCTTCTCTCACAGCTATTTGCCAACGACTGCACTTTTTCATTTGTCAATGAATGACTCCTTGCATTTCATAACCATTTACTGTTGCGTTTAATGTTATGGAACCTCCTCAAGACAAATTGGTTCCTGTGATCACTTATTTTATAACATCTGTAAACAGTCATTGGCTTACCAGGCCTTTATTTGTGAATAAGTAAAAAGAAAAAAAGATACATAAAAATAAACACCCCTAGTCACATTATCAAGAAACTGGAAAACTTTTCTGACTGTAGTGGAAAACTTACTAACAGTTACAAAGTACTGACACTGAAGAAACCTTCTATAAATGTTAAATAAAAGTATCCTTC
The DNA here is from genome assembly GCA_012411365.1 of Ameiurus melas. Lineage (NCBI taxonomy): Eukaryota > Metazoa > Chordata > Actinopteri > Siluriformes > Ictaluridae > Ameiurus > Ameiurus melas. Next base: position 6,096,042 of record CM022762.1, on the reverse strand, counting down.
ACCATATCAAGTTAAGTAACATGCTGGATTTGTTACTACAGTGTGTGGTGGCTTAGTGATTAGCACTTTTGCCATGCACTTCTGGGGTTGGTCGTTCGAATCCTGCCTCCGCCCTGTGTGCACAGAGCTTGTATGTTATCCCCGTACTTGGAGGGTTTCCTCCAGGTACTCCGGTTTCCTCCCCCAGTCCAAAGACATGCACTGTAGGCTGACTGGCATTTCCAAATTGTCCATAGTGTGTGTATGTTTGTGCGATTGTACCCTACGATGGGTTGGCACACCATCCAGGGTGCCCCCTACCTTGTGCCCAGTGGGATAGGCTCCAGGTGCCCCTACAACCCAGTGTGGGATAAGTGATATGAAAGCTGGATGGATGGAGTTATTACTATGGAAACAATAAAATATTCGAACAATTGAGCACTGTTAATTGGTCAAAAGGGTTCTGGTGCTTTGGCATCTGCAAGGCAAATAGACCACCAGACATTATTATTGAAGGTTTGTAATCATAAATGAATATGTAGCATCAATCTAATGCTAAGAAAGAAATTCCACCAGTTTGAAACCTCAACTTATATAATTACTTTCTAAGGCCAAATTTAAAAATGAACACATTCTTCTTGTAAAAACTTAATTAGCTTTTTATTGCACAATACAAATTTACTAAATAGTCTTAAGTTTATCTAACTTGTGTTCCTGGGCTAAACGTTGGTTTTCTGTACAGAAGGACATTTTCTATTATAAGGTGTAAAACCTGTACATATGTTCCATAAGCAGACCATAACCTCAGATGGCTTCAGCAAAAAATGTCTATTTCAAAGAAACAATACAACAGTTTGCCCTTTGTAAACTGTCTAAATCCCATTACTTTGAACAACATTTCATTTTTGCATAGATCATAATGTATGGTGTGCTTTATTAACACGCTGTTTTGTGTGTTGAAACTGAAAATCTCCTTTGTCCTCAAAAGACCTTGAGGAGTGCTGCTTCAGTGGTCTCGTCTTGTAGGTCATGAAACCAGTGTGCTAGGTGTGGCCAATGTCAGAGCTCCCTAGGCACAATGCAAACAAATAGCAAACAAATCTCTGCTTGTGTACCATGTGCACTTAGTACACACGAATCATTCGAGATATCCTCGTTGTGTTACTTATGCATTCGCATGTAGCTTGTTAGGCTTTTCAAAAATCTTTACCTAAAATACTACTACACAACAGACTTTATCCACCGCATATTATATCTACTCTACTTCCTGCAGTGAATTTGCCTTTCAAACAAAGCCACTGATAGATGAGTTTGGTGTAAATTCCTTTAAGTCCACTCCCAGTGAACGCACATATTAACATTTTGTTATGTAAGCCATTTTTAGACATATTGTTGGATGTGTCGATTATGGGATGTCTTCTATAGTTTTAGGTTTCTTAGGGGGGGGGGAAAGACAGCTCAAACTTTTTTCCCCTAAGCTCTTAAAATGAATAATTGTGGATGGAGTTATGAATAGATACACAAAACCCTGTTAGATAACTGTCACTGTTTTAAAGAGTTGTTAAAAACTGAGGAACCCTATTGTTTTCAATACAAAAAGATCAGTAGGAAGTGGGATGATGTGTTAATGCCAGTCTTCCTCAAATGACACTGCTGGTATACTTAAGAGCTGAATAAAATCAACTTGAAATGTTTGATGAGCGTGGTCCTTTTTGTAAACCTAAGCAGACTTTTGACTTTTTATTCGACTTTCTAGCTTATCTACTCAAGTGAATCTAAATTATCTACTCAAGTGAATCTTTTCATTCAATATTTGAGTTAAATCCACTGTCATTTTATTACATATTGCATTCATTTTGCAAGGCAATACAGAACTACCAGTTGAAGCCCCACCCCTTCTATTGTCTGGCATTGGATTGAATATTTGCCACATCAAATTCTTAGGAAATTTGAAGCAACATATCCAAAATGGGAGAAGAGTAAATTTGAAGGTCTTCATGCATACAATATGCATACAGAGGTCGTAAGCCAGAATGTATGATTTTGGCCTGATTTTGCTGTTCATGTAAACATCATGTATATTGGATGGTACGTTTCTTGTGCGTCACACGATGTGAAATAGGAAACGATGCCCAATAAATGCAGTCGGTCAATCTGTTGAAGGTCCTGTCAGAAGTTGTGCATAGTGAGCAGTGTCATGTTCTGTCTATACACCAGCAGCCAGTTGCACCAGTAGAATGTAGCATAAAAAAATGGGTCAATACAATGAAATTACATTTGGAGTATGCTAAAAATGCATATTGGAGACTCTGCAAACATGTAGAAAAGGTTTTATGGTCTGATTTAGATTTTAAAAACTAGCTTTGTCACAAATCAGTAAGTTTGGCAGAAACCAAACCAAACTGCCAATCATTTTAAGAACATTAACCCACACAGTGAAGCATGGTGGTGGCAGCATAATGTTGGGGCGATGATTTTGTTCAGTAGGGACTAGGAAACTGGTCAGGCTTGAGGGCAAGTTAAATGGAGCCAATAATGTTTCAGCCTGCTCACAGACATGGTCATCTGTTGAGATTGACAGTCTTGAAATGCATGATATGTTCACCAGCACCCAATGCGGTGTAACTGTGAGTTCTGGGAGTGTCGGAAAGTTTTGTTTAAAATCTGTGTGTGTGTGTGTGTATGTGTGACTACTCCTATGACGCTCATCTAAAATCCACAAATAGGAGCATGACATATTATACGAGGGTGAAACTCGCAAGGTAGCTACTAATATGTTAATGAAAATGACAAGATGTAAACGAATCATATTAATGGACACGAAAAAAATCCTAATTATCTCAGGCTCACTTTGAAACATATTTCTGTTTATTAACTCTATCATTAGAGGATCTTTATTGTATGGAGAATATGTTATTAGACAGTCTGCTGTAGAATGTGGCCAAGATTTTACTTGGAACATTTCATACAATGGACAAGTAATCTTAAAAAGCTGAAATCGCATAGCATGAAACTGGCTTTAGAGTTCTATATTCTGTGTATGAAAATGAAAGCAGACCTATAATTAGCCATTTTATGTGAAACATAAAAAATACAAGATACCCAAAACATTCTACAACACTGTACATTCTCAAATGACACGTTGTCAGGGGGCGTGGCTACATCTTAGCAACTGTCCACAAGCATACAGGGAATGAGGATGTTGCGTCACAGTGACTTATGGAATGTGAATAATCAACCTTTGGGTATTAATAAAGTCTGTATTATGTGCCAGATAAGGCATGTGACTAATGTGTCACACATTCCTGCACAGGTTTGGGATCTGTCCCTACACAATCAACACCTTAGTAAAAATGACTACGTTTATAGTCAGTTGGGATCTGAGAGTCCATGACCAGAATTACTCAAGCTGGCACTGGCAACCCAAAGCACATGTGATGTGTCTGCATCGAATTCCAGTGCAATCTACGGCCTTATGTGTGTCAGGTGAAAGAAATGTGGGTGGATGGGTGGTGCTGTCTTTTTATTTATTTGTTTGTTTGTTTTTGTTTTTGTTTGTGTACAAGCCAAATTCCCAAAAAGTTGGGACACTGTAAAATGTAAATAAAAACAGAATGCAATGATTTGCAAATCTCATAAAGATATTATTTTCAGTAGAACATAGGAAACATATCAAATGTTTAAACTGAGTAAGTGTACCATTTTAATGAAAAAATAAGGTAATTTTTTAATTTGATGGTCGTAACATGTCTCAAAAAATTTGGGACAGGGCAACCAAAGGCTGGAAAAGTGTACAGATGTATGTATATTTACATTTGCAATCAAAAGTATTCAATCCCCATTGCAAATCAGGTTTATTGTCAATTTACAGACATTCAGCTGTTTGCAATGAGCAAATCAAACAAAAGCAATTGAAACAGTCAGGACAATGAATACTTCAAGTGGTTTCCTCAAATTGAACTGAAAATGCAATAATTTCTCCAGTTTCAATCTCCTGATTAGAATTACAACAGCACAAGTATGCAAAACCGGTGTTGTCTCAAGCACACCTAATGCAACTAATCCAGTGCTATACCAGGTGTGCTTGAGCTGGAACACATGAAATACCTGATCTGGCTAGGGGTAGAAAATGTATGAAATACCTGGACGGGGCAGAAAAAGGAAGCTATCAACAGCTGCAACCAGGTTTATGAGAAGGCAGGTTGTGGAAAAACTCTTGAGGGACTACAAAAGACCTGCAGAAAGACTTGGTGGCAAGTACTGAGGTTTCAGTGAGCATAGAACCCAAAAACAAAATAAACTTTGGCTAAAAATCATATAAATAAACCACAGAAGTTTTGGGATTCTATTCGGTGGAGCGATGAAACAAAACTGGAACTTTTCGGCACGATGGCTCAGCGGTATTTCCATAGTCAAGCATGGTAGTGGCTCGGTGATGTTCTGGGGCTGCTTTGCATCCTCTGGCACTGGAAACCTGCAGCATGTGGAAGGCAAGATAGATTCATTGAAGTATCACGAAATCCTAGGAGAAAATGACATACCATCTGTGAGGAAGTTGAAGTTTGGTCATCATTGAACCTTCCAACAGGACAATGATCCCAAGCATATTTCAAATTCCACAAAGCCTTGGTTGCAGAAGAAGTCCTGGAAGATTCTACAGGGCCATCACAGTCACCCGACTTGAACCCCATAGAAAATCTCTGGAGGGATTTGAAGTAGGTGGCTGCAGCACACAAACCCAAGAATATATTACTGAACTGGAAGCCACTGCTCATGATAAATGGGCTAAGATTCATCAGGAATGCTGCCAGAAGATATGCATCTCATTTGCAGCAGGTCATAACAGCAAAAGCGTGATCTACTAAGTACTAAAGATGATTGCCATGAAGGGGTTGAATAACCTTGAAATTGGAGAAGTCATTATAACTTGCATGTTCAGTTGAATTTGGGGAAACCACTTGAAGCATTCGTTGTGCTGAACTATTTCAATTACTTTTGTAAAATTTGTTTATTGCGAACAGCTGAAAGTCTGTACATAGGGATGAATAATTTTGATTGCAGCTGTGTGTGTGTGTGATATATATATATATATATATATATATATATATATATATATATAGGGTCATTGTTTTGCTGCATGAACCATTCTCTCTTGAGGTTCAGTTCATGAACAGATATCCTGACATTTTCCTTAAGAATTTGCTATTATAATTCAGAATTCATTGTTCCATCAATGATGGGAAGTCGTCCTGGCCCAGATGCAGCACAACAGCTCCAAACCATGATACTACCACCATCATATATCACAGATGGGATAAGGTTCTTATGCTGGAATGCAGTGTTTTTGTTTCTCCAGCCCTTCTTAATGAAACGAAAAATTAAATTTTGGTCTCATCCATCCACAAAATATTTTTCCAATAGATTTCTGGCTTGTCCATGTGATCTTTAGCAAACTGCAGATGTGCAGTGATGTTCTATTTGGAGAGCAGTGTCTTTCTCCTTGCCACCATGCCATGCACATCATTGTTGTTCAGTGTTCTGATGGTGGACTCATAAACGTTAGCATTAGCCAATGTGACAAAGGCCTTTAGTTGCTTACAATTTACCCCGGGTTCCTTTGTGACCTTCTGGACTATTACACGTCTTGCTCTAACAATGGTAACAGTGGTCTTGAATTTCTTCAATTTGTACACAATCTGTCTGACTGTGGATTGGTGGAGTCCAAACTCTTTAGAGATGATGTAACCATTTTCAACCTGTTGAGCATCAACATCTCTTTTTCTGAGGTCCTCAGAAATCTCCTTTGCTCATGTCATGATACACTTCCACAAACATGTGTTGTGAAGATCAGACATTGATAGATCCCAGTTCTTTAAATAAAACAGGGTGCTCACTCATACTTGATTGGGGGATGACCCCACTGATTGAAAACACCTGACTCTAATTTCACCATCAAAGTAACTGCTAATCCTAGAGGTTCGCATACTTTTGCCACTTACAGATATGTAATATTGGGTCATTTTCCTCAATAAATAAATTACCAAGTATAATTTTTTTGTCGCATTTGTTTATTTGGGTTTTCTCTACCACCTTTTATGACTTTTAGGACTGTTTTTAGGTCATATATATGCAGATATATAGAAAATTGTTACAAATCAAACTCTTTTTATTTTTTAAATTACGCAACATTCCTATCCTACATAAGTTATTTATCCTGGAAATTATTATTACTTTGTCCATCACCAACCCCTTTTTCTTTTCTTTTTTTTCTTTTTCTTTTTTCTTTTGTTTTGTTTATAGCTGGAGGATGAAATGATTGAAGGGTTATTCACATTCCAAGTGAACCTGCATTTTTGGTGGACTATGGGGAAATTTGTACCAAATAGTCCTACCATATGTAGGCTATTTATTATGGAAATTATTATGATGCTTACTTTCATCCTTGCAAATTTTTGATTACAATTATTTAAAACATTTTTTTAAATGAACTAGAACCATGATCTCAATACATTCAACCAGTATAGTCACATATATATATTATATTCTTTCGAATCAATAGGGGGTGGAGAGATGATGATAATACTAATACTAATACTAATACTAATACTAATAATAATAGTGCATAATTCAAACCCATTTTCTGTGCTTCCTTCTATGCTCAGTCTGGATCAGCATGATCTTTTCATAGGTTTTCACGTTGCTAAAACATGGATAGGAGTTCACAGCCACAGCCTGCCAGAGGTATGCACAAAGCAGGATAGACGAGTCTCGGCATGATTTGAAAGTTGTAAACTATGTCTGGTGTTTCTTTTGGGGTTTCATTTCGTGTGTTCAGTAGCCATTACATCTGGCGCAATTAAACATCTGGTACCCAATTCAGCCTTGTTTGGTGTCAGAGTGGGTTTGGTATTTTGAATTTCCTTTAATAAACAGGAGGGCGTGTTTTAAGCGACCTGTACAACAGGTAGGCTTTCTCTCTCTCTCTCTCTCTCTCACACACACACACACACACACACAACTCTTTTCCCCGCACACCTGATACTCAAGAGTTACACGACACACGACGCGGTACACCGGGAGATTCCTGTCGAGGACTTCCTTTTCTTCCTTTTAACCTCCACGTAAGAAAAAATCCCCTTATTCTGCATTACACTTTTTCTTGCTCCTGTATGATGATTTTTTTTTCTGACATTCTGTACATTTAATTCATCATCAGGTTTTACGCAGGTGTGTATTTGACAAGACAAGTATACTATAGCCTAACACTAAAGAGTTACAGTGTGGTAGTGTAGAATAAGTTAGTGGTAGTGGTAGAGTTACAGTGTGGTAGTGTAGAATAAGTTAGTGGTAGTGGTAGAGTTACAGTGTGGTAGTGTAGAATAAGTTAGTGGTAGTGGTAGAGTTACAGTGTGGTAGTGTAGAATAAGTTAGTGGTAGTGGTAGAGTTACAGTGTGGTAGTGTAGAATAAGGCATTTAAAAAGCAAGGGGAATTTCGTGTACAGCTCCCTCTTGTGGAATTTGGCATTTTTTAGATTTTTTTTTTTAAATGCATTCAAATATGTGTAAAAATGTTTGAAATGTATAAGACACGGCTTTAGCAAGTTGATCAGAGAAGCTATCTTTGGGAAATTAGCTTGAAACAAACATGCAACAATGCAAAAAAAAAAAAAAAAGTAGCCTATGTAAATTATGGGCAATTATATTAATAAACTCGAACATACCTTGCTTGAATTTGAGATCCGAGGAGAAATTTTCGTTTCGGCTCCAAAGCTGCAACGTTGCGCGTGCACGATACAACAACAAATGCAGAATGCAAATCGTAGATGTGCATAAGATGTGCAATGCAATGCACAGTGCAAAAGGGGGGAAAAAGAAAAATTCCAAGACATTACACAACACACTACACAGTCTGACTAAGCAGCTTACATAACCATTTGAAATAATCAGAGATTATTGGTGTTCGTGTTTGACCACACGTAGACGCATTTGTGCTTTAGATTTCTGTGCATCAATGGAGTGTCGGTCATTTCTGAATTTAGGAGGCGTATTTTTATTGCATGCAGTGTTTTGCAGATTTTATATTCGGATTGATGCTTTGTGACAGGCTCAATCCAACCGAGCGAGCAATAATCTCCACACACACAAAAATGAAAGATCTTGCTGTAGGATTTACTTCAGGTCGAGTCGTGTGTGTGTGTGTGTGTGTGTGTGTGTCTGTGTGTGTGTGTGTGTGTGAGAGAGAGAGAGAGAGAGAGAGAGAGGTGGGTGCTTTTTATTGATTTTTTCTTTTCTTTTCATCCTCACGCTCGTGCGTGCTCATTGTGGTCCAAAGTGATGTTTTTCTGTTGTGTAAAACCACACTTAGTGGGTGGATAGACTCGACCAATGCTTTGCTCATCCATTCCCATTCCTCCACCGCCTCGGTGTGTGTGTGTGTGTGTGTGTGTGTGTGAGAGAGAGAGAGAGAGAGAGAGAGAGAGAGAGAGAGAGAGAGAGAGAGAGAGAGAGAGAGAGAGACGCGTGTGTGAGCATCCTGTGACACTGTGATAGTGGCAGATGGTGCAGACTGGCAAAGGACTGGACACACACTCACTCAAAGCACTCAAAACGCACGCGCTGTGTACATTTTAATAGAAATATTTGACTAGTGCGCTTGGATGGAGGCTGAAGGTGATGCAAATTCGGCCAGAGAGAGTGGAGATGCTCACTCGGGTGAGTTCAACGCAGTGCACGCCGTTTCTGCTCTTTATTTGGTTGTTGTGGTTGTTGTTTGGAGGATATAACCTACCCACGTTTGAAGTTGTCGCCCCTGGGCACATGACCTAAGCAATCTGTGCATGTATGCATGTTGGCTTTGAATGCTGAATTGTGTGCATACACAGCGTTGAAGTACGGTGTAGTTTCTCCAACAGTGCTCGTGCGTAAACAAATCTTAGTTCATCATTCCAAGAATTCATTCAACACCGGGGCTTTTTGTTGCGTGTGCGTTCTGTAAGTGCGTGATAATATCTTGATAGTGTAATCGGCTGCTGCCTAAACCATTCAGAGCACTGTTATGAGATTAGCTCAGGTTTTTTTTTGTTGTTGTTGTTGTTGTTTTTCGTTTAAAGGCACATTTTTGGTCGAGTCACGGTCTATGCGTAAAGATTAACGCGTGACTGCAAAGAGCTCACAAATCCCTACAGTGTTTGCGCAGGCGATAGACAGGAGTTTGAGGGATTCCCTCGTTACCACTGTTGCCAGATCGGGATTGGTTATAATTGGAACCTTTTTTAAATTTTTAAGTGTGTTTGTAGGCTACCTTTTCTGACCAGGGAAGGGTAGGAATAATATTCTTAGTTTTGTAAAATAGGTATGATAATAAATAATAATAATTTGTGTGTAAGCTTTAAACCTTCAAAAATAGACGTTTAAAAGACAAGTCACAGGTTGTACTATTACAGTGGAGGAGAAATGGATTACAATCAGGAAATCTGGCAACCCTTCCCATCATAGACGTACTGTGCTGTATGTGCGCTCCGAGCGCTGTTGGGTTCTCCACTTCAGCCCTGAATGGCAATCATTACAGGGATATCCAGATCAAATAGTGAAGAAATGAAAAGCCCATCTGATCCCCTGTTGCTGGGTAATGAAGTGATGTACCTCACTGAAATAATTACACAGTGGCCTAAATCCCCTAGAATTTAATATAGAAGAAAAAATAATAAGAAGAACAAATATGCTCATTGTTTTAGATGCTTTATTTTGAAGTTAAAAAAAAATTTTGCCATGCAAAAAGACTTCTTGACAAGCTGTGTTGTTGTTGTTGTTGTTGTTGTTGTTGTTGTTGTTGTTATTTTTGTCTTATTAAATTCAAGAAAGAGAAAAAACAGGCAGGTGAAACTATAACATTCCATAATATTAAACGTAATTATAAATTGTTAAAAATGTATAAGGTGTTATTCATCAATCATTTTTTTTAAGTAATTGACAAATTGCTGTGGTATTATGTGAATAAAACACGTCAGACATCAGGATTGATCACACCATGTCATTGTTGTTAAATTTCCTACAATGGCGCACTGTCGTGTTTTATTTCTTACATAATAATAGTAATTCAATAATGAATAATACATTAATAGACCTTAGGGCTTTTTTTCAGATTAAGTTTTGCTTTCGTATTAATTGTGTTAATTGTGCCTGGTATTTGATTACCTACTGAATGAACCACATGCACACACACACAAACATTTGTTTATACTTCCCATTGGCGTGGACCTTTAGATTCCAAACTACAAACATCAGCTTTAATAAGTCTACAAGCATTTTGCGTGTGTTTTTATATTTCCGTTTATTGTTGCTAGATCATTGTCCTGGGTAAATATATTATATTTGTTTGACATGGGCCTTCCATAGTAACATTGAATCAAATTTGTAGCCATATGTAGTAAGATAAAAACAACACATTACATCAAACTGAGCTGAATCATTGCTTTGCCATGGCCGGCTCATCTAGTTGTCAATCATTTCTCTGTTCTAAGGTGACTATAGTATTCTTTACTCTCTCCAGGACATAATAAAAACCCACTTGACTTGGCTTGGCTTGACGTTTGATAGAGCTTGGTTGTTGGTTGCTCTTTTGTTCCTTCAGAAAGTCCTTCAGTACGGTGGCACTGAAGCATGACTCTAGCATTAAGTTGAATCACATTTCGAAGTACAAAAATCAATTGTAAATGGATTTTCTAATTCCAGCTGTAAACTTATGAGAGTAGAGTGAATTACTAGTTTACATTGATCTAGCCAAAGGCAGCGCTTTTAACTCTAGCACATTACTGGAGATTAGAAGTCCACTCGGATCAAATTTGGAAACGTTAAGACCACTTTATAATCATTTTAAAGAAACCCTCTCAGTATTTAAAGTCACTTGAATCCTCTCTTAATTGCACTCAATAATGTTGGACAAGGGTTAATTATAATGAAAGGGAAATTGGAGATGATTATCATGATCTCTGAAAGAGATAAATGTCATGTTTAATGCTTTTAAAAGGATTCATCAGAAACATGGAGGCATGGTGGTGCAGCAGGTAGTGTTCCCGGCATAGTGGCTTGACTTGATCCTGAGCTTGGATTACAGTCTGTGCACTGTACATTAGTTTCATATGTTCTCCCAGTGTCCATGTGGGGTTTTTACAGGTTGTTAGGTTTCCTCCACCTTATAAAACAAGCTGGTAGGTGGACTGGCTACGGTAAATAAGAATTGTGTGAATGTGTGTGTGTGTGTGCATGGTGCCTGTGAGATGGACTGGCAACCTGTTTAGGGTGTATTCCTGCCTCACACTCAGTGTTCCCGGGAGAAATTCAGGATCAGGACCAGGATGAAGCACTTACTGTAGATGAATGAATTAATAAACGTTTGAATAATCAGTAATTGTATACTGTGGTTGTTTGTAATAAGTATGTGCTATGTTCTAGTTCTTTACTGATCTCAGCAGCATTACCTTCAGTAGCTTAGATGATAGACTCCTACTACGTTTTGCATCTTATTAACTTCAAGAGAGAGAAAAGGAGAGGCTTGTGGAGGAATAATGGTTTTATAGCAGTTAGGAGTTAACCTGTTCCATGGACGTTCCACAATATTAACCCTTGTGCGTTCTTATGGACAATTTTGTCTTTTTCATTATTGTTTTTTTTAAATCATTTTGTCTGTGATAATGTAAACAGCATAAATTTAGCTAAAGGTGTTTATTTTTATTGGAATTGTAATATTTCACCCTCATTTGCATTCACTCGGTACACAAAATAGTTACACACAAGACCTTAAGGACAAAAATGTCCCCCATTGAAACCCAGTCAATCTGCAATATTTCATCCCTGTGATGTTTAAGCATAAAATCATGCATTCTGTGTTAATGGGCTTTTGTTTTGTTGACAAGGTTTCAAAACATGTAAATTTTTTCTTCTTCTCATTTCTCATGTTTTTCCTTTTTTTTGATTCTGCTGTATTATAGAGCACTGCAGACCGCCTGAATAAATGATGCAGCTATAATTGTGTGGAAGTGTTTCTATGGATATCAGAGTTGTGTTTTGTAGGAGTTTACTGGACATTTTATGCGTGTGAACAGTTTGAAGGAAAGAAATGATATTGTACTGGAAATCACAAATCTCTCCCCATGTATATGAGTCAAAGAAGGTCACGGAGCTTTGAAGATTTTTGCATTATGTAAAGAAACCGGTGTTTAAAGGGTTAAAATTCTGAAAATGAATGAATGCTTGGTAATTATGATCAGAACTGATGCTTTATGACTTTTTGTTTTGGTGCATGGACATTTTCGCCGTATATGGACCTGAGTGGTAGTTTTTTTGTTTTTAAAAAGTCTGACACTACATAAAAAATATGAACGCATCAAAATTATTGTTGTTGTTGATCACTGACATATCAAATACTGTAATAATCAAAGAAAAAAATTCTTAAAAAAAAAAAAAACATCTGTAGTATTATGTAAACAAACCAGCATTTAAAGGGTTACAATTCAGAAAATGAATGAATGTTGATGTGGGTAAAAAAAAAAGAAAAAATCGAAAAGTCAGTCAAAACCAAAGTTGAAAAAAAATTTTTTTTATTTTTTAATTATTTATTATTGACCTTTTTAAATAAAAAAAAAAATATGAAGGTTTTTTATTAAATGTAAAAAATATACGTAATCATTGGCAAATTGCTGTGGTAAAAGAGGAGTCAAATGCTTTAGGACAACTTCCTTTAACAGCACACCACAAAGAGTTGTATTCCTTACTTAATAATAGTAATTAAATAATAAATAACAAACATTCAGGCTCATTATTTCCAATTAAGCCTTGGTTTGAGGTACAAATGCAAATCCTCGCAAGAAATCCATTATCAGTTCAGTTTAGAATAAGTATATGTGCAGAGATTGTGTAATTTGTAGACTTGGATTTTAGTAAGAATGTAGTATATTATTCTACATGTCCTACAGAACTACAGTTTGACAATAACTTTACGCAAAAAAGGTAAAAGTCAGTATGTACCAAATGTTTTTTTTAAAAACTTATTATGCTCTCATGTGCATGTGATCAATCGTCTTAAACTTTGTCTTTTGTAAATAATTTCTGAAATTCACGTTCAGTTCTTGTGTCGTCTCATGTTTGTCATAAATATAGAGAAGACGTATTATTTGTGTCTGAACACAGTGTAATGTCCATGAACATGCAATTTCTCTGTTGAAGCATTGCCTGGTAGGTTGGTATGACATCAGCAGTGTCTCTGATTAGCACTCTCCATGTCCGTTTACTGGAACATCTCATTCTAGTTAATTAGTATGTTCGCTTCTTCTCTTGTCAGGTGAAACGTGCTTGGTTCAGAGCAGCACAGAGGAGCAGCTCTCTGAGCTGGGAGAGGAGGCCGAAATGTGGCGGAACGAGATGTACGATTCAGTCGCGACGAAGGACAAAGAATTCAATGTACGGGGTTCCAAAAGCACCGGGGACATTGGATATGCTGAAGATGATTCTATAGTAAGTGAAGTCTTGTGAGGTAAAATCTCTCTCTGCTTGTTTTGAAAACTCGCATTTTTTTAGTGCGGCCACTGCTTTGAATGCTGAACGTCCAATCCATTTGCAATGCAAACTAATGCAGAACAATTATTTATTGGTTTGGATTTTCGTAAGTTCTGCTGCCGGTTCTGAGCTGTCTACAGAGACTCTGTGCATGTTCTGCTCGCATGGGTTTACTTCAAGGTCCCTGGTTTACTCCCAACTCGCTAAAACATGCTAGTGGGTGGACTTGCTATGATAAATTGCCCCTAGGTGTGATTGAGTGATACAAGGTGTATTCCCACCTTACGTCCAGTATTCCCCGGATAGGCTCCATTAATGACGATGAAAGAACAAATGATTTGTCTTTCATATTGAAGGATTTTTATTGTCATTCCAACACATGTACATGAGCTGGAATGAAATTAAGTACCAAAGGTCCGGTTAAAACAGCTCACAAGTAATAATAATGGCTAACTCCCTCATAAATAAATAAACACAAATACCCAATCATACACACACTATAACCTGAGAAATTAGCAGCATAGGAAAAGACATGAGAAAACCAAAAACGTTCAGTTGATCAGTTCTGGTGTGTTCTGGTCGAGTTTAATAGTCTAACGGCTTCTGGAAAGAAGCTATATTTTTAACCTGGTCATCCAAGTCCTGTCTGAAAGGAGAAGGACAAATAGTCCTTCCGTTTAAGTCTCATAAAGAAGAGGTTTAAGAAGTTCACCTGGTCAGTAGGTTTAATCTTTGCAGCACAATCGTGTTCGTTGGGTAATGTAATGTATGCAAACATGTCCTCGGTTGCACCATTTTGTACTTTCTTTTTTCCACCGTCTTTTGCATATTAGTTGGCACACCTTTTGGATTTGCATTCAAATTTTGTTGGGTTTTTTTGTTTGTATCACTCTCTGTTGACCTGGCCACTTTTCTTTGCTTAAGTAGGTTACTATAAACCAGAATTAAGTTTAGGCTGAAGTTCAAAATTAAATTAAATACAACAGGTGTATTTATTTATTCATTTATTTTTAGATGATTTTACATTCTGAAAGTAAGTATTACTGTTACTCGGCTTATTATATTCAGTGCGGTATGATGTGAAAAAGTTTGTTGGTTTGGAGCTCAGTCTCTGAGTGTGCAAATTTATTATGAAAAAGGGAAAAGATATGTATGCAAATGTCAAAAGTACATGTTTGTGCAAATTTTATTTTTATTTTGAAATCACTGGAGTGGTGATGCATCTCCACATGTTCCCTATAAGTAAAGGATTTTGAAACACACTGATTAAATATTTAATTTGAAATTATTTATATATATATATATATATATGCTTTTGTTGTTCCTCTATATTTTACAATTCACACTTTTAAGATATTGTATATTTGTCTCCCCGAAAGATTTGCCAGAATAGATTTATATTTCTTGATTTTTAGCTCCTGAAATCCTGAAATCAATCCACCTTGTGCAATTTTAACACCTTCTTTCTACACTTCCTACAAACACGGTACATCGATAAATCATACAATTCAATTTCCTGTCATGTGTTTGGAGTCGATCTTCTGGCAGCATCATAAATAAATAAGCACGTGTGCAAAAAGTGCCTTTTAAACACCACAATTGATTATATTCCTGCCCAAGTGTGCTTTTTTTTTCCACCCGCCTCATAATGTGGTGTGATTTCTTTCGAACACTTCTGATCTGGAGAAGAGAGAGGACGTTGAGTAGCTCTCTTCTGTTGGATGTGGTGACATTTTCACAGACCTCGGCTGTCGTGAGAGACAGCGTTATAAGTTAGAGACAAATATTGACTTGAACAGCATACACCTATTATTTTTTTAAGGACATGTTTGTGTGTGCACAGGTTCTCTTTTGTAATATAACTATTGTAGATTCAGGATATTCCTGAGCCCTTTTTACATACAATGGATATAAATGTTTACACACCCCTGTTAAAATGGCAGGTTTTTGAGACACGCCAAAAAAAAATTAACCCAGGAGAAATCATGTCAGAACCTTTTCCATCCTCAATGTAAAATTGCAACATATAAAAATTAAGTGAAAAAACAATCAGAAATATTTTAGGGGGAAAAAGTTACAGTAATCTGGTTGCATAAGTGTGCGCACCCTTTTATAATGAGCGAATCACATTCAATCTCATGTTCAAAAGTAATTAGCATACAGCTGTCGTCAATTAAATTATTCTGACTAACCCCAAATCAAGACCAGTTGTTTCTGTAGGATTTTCTTCACATCTTCTTGGTTTTATCCGTCTGCCAAAGCCGTGGTCCGCAGAGAGCTTACAAAGCATGTTTGGTATCTATCAGGAGATTAGTATAGAAGAATTTCCAAAACATTGGATATACCACCGAACACCATGAAGGCCATCATCAACAAGTGGAGAAAAAAGCGGTCTGGGGCTTTTATCAAGGTGGAAGGAACCATGAATAGCTAAAAACTACCAGTCGATTTTAGTGCAAAACCTTCAGGTGTCTGCTAGTAAGCTGAAGATGAAAAGGAATTTCACCTTTCAGCATGACAATGACCCAAAGCAAACATCCAAATCAACAAAGGAATGGCTTAACCAAAAGATGAGCAATTTTTCCGAGTCCAGACCTGAATCCAACTAAAAATCTGTGGGGTGACCTTAAGTGGGTGGTGCACATGATCAATTTGACAGATCTAGAATGTTTTTGCATGAAAGGGTGGGAAAATATTGCCAAGTCTAGTTGTGCCAAACTGATAGACCCTTACCCAAAAACACTGAGTGGTATAATAAAATCAAAAGGTATTTCAACAAAATATTAGTTTAGGGGTCACATTAGAGATACACCGATACTAAATTTCTCAGCCGATACAAATAACCGATTGTTCAGAGACATCAGCTGATACCAATAACCGATACAGATAGTTCTGCCTTTTATGCCTTCTTTTAAATGAATAATTATTATTATTATTATTATTATTATTACATTTCTGAAAGAAATGCAAATAAAAACTTTATTCTCTCCATTACACATCAAGTTGTAACTGGTGTCATACACAGAAAACACATTACTCCAATTAACATTAACACATGAACTCAATTCTGAAGATTAAAGTAAGATTTAACAAATCTTATTGAATGTTATTAATTCATCTTAACATTGACTGAATCCTAAAAAAAAAAAACCTCCTGACTCACCACAAACACAAGCATTTCTGCTTCATCATTAACATCAAACTGGTAATATATAATATCAATGTTTTTATATATTAACATTAACTGGATATGAAATATACTACTGTACAAATATATTTTTCTATATATGCAATATATATATATATATATATATATATATATATATACTACTTTTTTGTCAACTCCTCTTCATTTAAATCTTTCATCAGTGTACTGGCCTTTTAATTCAGTGCGAGCAACTCGAGCAGCTCGGCAAAAATAAAATTAGAAGCCAAGACTCCAGCTTCACTGCTACTCACTTCCAGTGTAAAATTTTAGCAAGGCAGAGCTTACAGAGCTTACGAACTGCACTTTTTACACAAGAGACATCTTCTTTAGCACAAAATCAATGTGTTTTCCCGCCCTCTTTTATTGAAAGGATATAATCGCCCCTGATCATTGGATGTTTTTAAACTTGCCTTTATCGGCCGATACCAATTATTGGACGATACATCGGTGCATGTCTAGTGTGCATACTTATGCAACTAGGTAATTGTATGTTTTTTTAATGTTTTTTTTCTCTAAAAACTTTCTGATTGTTTTTCACTTTATTTGTATATTCTGCGATTTCACATTAAAGGTGATGAGCTATAATTTTTTTTCTTAGTTTCATTTTTTTACTTCACAAAAACCTGCCATTTTAACAGGGGTGTGTAGACATTTTATATCCGCTGTAGGTTTGTATGTTTTTGGTTAAATGAATAAGAGCCATAATAAGCCTTGATGAACAAACAGTCAATTTAGAGAGTAAACATCTGGTTTGTTCTATGAGTCTAATCTCTTAAACCAACAAGCCTGGAGCAGTGTTTGCTTATGTACTCTTCATGGAAGACATCATTAAGACAAAAAACAAACTCTTTATTGAGAGAAGTAAATACAGTATATGAAGTGTATGCAATGTATATAAAAAAAAAGGTTCATTGTTTTTTTAATCTAGAGGCCAAGTGAAGTGTTTCATATTCAAATGTGTGTTTGGCTGTAACCTCGAGTTTTAAAGGTTTACTTCTAATCAGGGCGTTAACTTGTTTGAAGATCAAATATTTAAATATAAATATATACTTAAAATAAATATATGAGTTACACTGTTTTTTTTCTATTAGAAAACAATATTTAATATTATATTTTATTTGGCAAGAACATTTGTCAAAAGAAGTAGCAGGGACAATTCCCAGAGTCCCAGATTATGGTTTTATGGCCAGGAGTCCATGAGAGTAATCTTGCCCATGCGCTCTGTCTGGGAGGGATGGTGTTACTCTCTCTGTGCTCCTGTCAGTGACTACGTTTACATTTACAGCAGTAATGTAATTATTGACCTTATTCTGAATAAGACAATATTCTGATTAAGGTGTTTACATGAGTCACTTTTAGAATATTCCTTTCATGTTCCCATTTGACATGTTATAGAACATAAATCGATTAACGGCACACGTCATTACGTCCCCACGCCATGCTGTCCGATGTTCCTCCAGAATTTCATGTATCGACATACAGTTTGTCTTCGTTTTGGTATGGTATACAGTTTTGGCTGTTTCCTTTTTAATTTTACGAAAGCTTCAAGTGCAGTTAATTATTTGTCATGCTGTACGTGCTAACAGACGACTGCTTGAAGCCATGGGCTGCGTCACAAACCGCATATTTCAGGCTTCCGTTCATATTTTCACAGCTCAGAAATTACTTTCGCACCAAGCTGGAAGGGAGCTGTTTAGTTTTGCCACTTTTCCTTAAAAATCAACCTCACAAGGTACACATACAGTAGATTTAACAGAAGGGGAAAGTTTGGGAAAGGTAAAGGTTTGCCAATGTTATTGCATTCATGAATATTACAAACGACTCCTTTTAATTTGACCTGCGCATGTCCATATTGAAAAATATCTGACACATGCTCCCTCACCCAGCCTCATTTTCTTTCTTTCTGCCCACAGCTTCTGAACAGTCAAAGTTCGAACAAGGTGCTTCAGCACTCCAACCTAGGGCCGTATTTCCAGGACGGCCAGAGGCGCATCGATTACATCCTAACCTACAATGCAGAAAGCTTCCAGCGCACCCGCCACCACTCCTCTAGCACCTTCAAGGGCTTGAAAAACAGCCTGTGCTGCATGGGGAAACAGAAAAGGGCAGAATCCATCAAGCACGACCTCGAGAGTGCCAGTAATGCACACATCCACAGAGAGGAGTTTGAACAGAAGCTTATCGAAATGGGACTTGAGCTGGAGAAGGAGGAAGATGTGAGTATACGTTATATTCTGCTCAAGATTTTTTTCCCCTTAACTCAGAACTCCAACTGTTTAGACATGATGCTATGGTAGAAAGTGTTCATGGTTTAACATTGTTCCTCTAATATCACAGAACTGTTGAATGCTCACTTCTGATTAGCTAGAGGGTGTTGATGAATTTTCTATAACAGCAGTTCTGGTAGTAGGTCCGGCTCCAAGGTTTATATTAATTAATGTGCACAGTGTCACTTCTATGATAGCATCTTGCACGATGACTTGTATGGTCAACGCTCTACATAAAACGATTTTAAAATGTCCAAGTGTTGATACAATGACGTTTTCTACCATGAGATGTTTATTTACCATTTTTGTAAGGAGTCTCCAGTGTCAGAGCTTTGTAAACGTTGGAGATGAAGCTGTAATATCACGTTTTCAAGCATATGAAAATCTCCTGGATGGAGACTCTTCATGATTTCTTTATAATATATGATTTCTGCATTCTTTTTGTCTTAAAAAAAAAGAGAGAGAGAGAGAGAGAGAGAGAGGCTGGTCAGAGAGCAACTGTTTCAGCTGTTATAAAGTGTGTTGTAGCAGGAGTTAAAATTCACGTTTCACTGACAATCCACAACATGGAAATGTATGGATAAAAAGTGTGATTCTTTTAAAAAAAAATGTAAAAATGCACGCTGCGAGAAATGTGGAACAAAAGTCTTTCGGCGTTGTCTTGTTTTTGGATAAAAATATATCATGTCACACGACGTTGTCATTGATTATTCTCCTGTAACTGCAAGGTTTATTGGCTCTGGGGGAAACTTTCAAGGTTAAGTGACATGTGGGACACCACAGGAGTGTTTTCCTGGCAGCTAAAAGCCCTTGAAGAATCTTATTGTTTCCAAGAGTGTAATATTAGTTTCCACTAGTTTCTTTTACAGTAGCCTCTCACACAGTATACTGTGTAGCAAACCCTATATCCGTAAATCTGATTGCCACGAATGATCGCTTTAAAGTTCATTAAATTAGTGCATTATGTCCCTTTCCAGTCAAACTTGCTCATCTTATTTTCTTGACCACTAAGGTGACCCTTTTAAAAGAATTCAGATTTGCAGTTCACTTGATCTTTATTACCATTGCCTGTATTATACTTGATATGTCATGCTTGTTTATACAGCACAAACAAGCTTCAGATGACACTAAATTAGCCTTCATTAATGCTAGCAATTATCCAGGAATGACAGCGCTGCATAAATTGTGAACAGTTAGCGTACAGTATAATTGACTATGTAACATGATTAGTTTGTAGACTAAGTACATGTTGAAGCTAATGCCCAAACTTGATATGCAGACTTGATCTCTCTCTCTCTCTCTTTCTCTCTCTCTCTCTTCTTTCTGTTTGTCGTTATCTATATCTGAAAAGGGTATTTGTTTCAGGATTATTGCAAATAAAAACAGTTCAGATTATTTAAATTAATTAACTCAGTAAGAATACTCTCTTATTCTGTTGGTTCTCATTGTGGGTCTGGAGCACTTTGTGGATCCTCAGTAACATGATAAGCTGTGCTTATTAACCTAAAGTGGGAACCCCTGTTTATACGTGCTAACTTGTTTTGCCGACATTCCACCATATTAAATGTATCTATAAATGGATAAAAACTGCAACGTGTACAACATGTTATAAATAATGTTAACTTGCACCAAAGGTGTTCTGTCAGATGACATTTCAGATATAAAACACTTAGGGTAATATTAATAATATTATTATACACACGTAAATAATGAGCCTAATGTATATTTATTTCTTATTCATTTCTGATTTTCTAATTTAGTATTTAAATGTATTTAAAAGGCCAGGTTTTCAATTCACTGGATGTTATATACTGTACATACATGTGTATGTGACAACTAATACATCTTGAATTTTGAATAATATTCCAATAATTGAATTATATTCAGAAGGGGGTGCGTGTATGTGTCAAATGTATTTACAGTTAAGGATTCCTGGCTGCAAAAAGGGTTGGGTACTCATGCTTTAGATGCCAGAATGCAGTGTTGCGTTTGTACAGACAGGGTCAGACATGATGTGTGGGCTGGTAGTTATAACAAGACTGGGGCATGAAGATAATCTTACATAACACACCCTCCAGCAGGAGATAACTAAATGATAACTAAACCCATTCTCCTTCATACACACTGCAGAAGTTGTCCTCGTTTGCTTTTTTCCTTGTGCTAATAGATCATCAGACACAAATGAACCAATCTCGCATTTAAGGCTATTGTCCTAATTGTACTCCCACACAGACCACAGGAGTGCAATAGCAATAACGCAAAGGTCCACTTTGTTTTTGCTGCGTTGTCATTTCAGGCTAAAATTCCAGAAGTGGGCTTCCTGAAGATCCATGCACCTTGGCACGTTCTCTGTCGAGAAGCAGAGTTCATGAAGCTCAAGATGCCCACCAAAAAAGTATGTCCATTTTCCCCCATTGACAAGAACTAGACAGCAGTGGTTACACAGCATACTCCAACCAACGTCCTTTTCTTCTAATTTTTTAGAAATATCAAGTCAGTCAAGGAAGTAGTGGTATACGCGCAGTGAACGCATTTATCCAAAGATTGTCTGCACCACTGACTCCCAAAATCGAGGAGAAGACCCCCCAGAGTGAGAAGCACATATGTTATCCATTCTCCAGGGAAAAACAGCACTTGTGAGTAAACCACTATAACTCAAATGATGATGAGACAGTGAGTTTGTAGCCAAGTAAGATTTCTAACTTGCTGAGCAACCAAAATGTAAATTATTCTCTCAAAGCTTTGGATGCTCATCCATAGGGGCAGGTGGAGCAGAGCCACACCAAATATATTAGCAGTTTGACAAATATTTATCTTTAGAATTAGTCCTCTTTCACATCTCCATACATTTTCAATTCTGTTGAAATACTAATTATCTCTTTTGACAGATATAAGCCAATGTTCCACTGATTTGTTCACATGTTGCAAAATCCTGGGGAAAACATGCCCATTGTCAATTTAGCTCCATAGAGGTATTATTTCACCTAGTGGTCACAACGGGAACTGCAACACGTTTCTAATAGACACCCACTGGGGCAAGAATAATGCTGCCCTATGCTCGCTCAATAGACAATTTCAATTTGCCAGAGCCATATTTCTTTTAATACCACATTGGGCTGGTTTTTAAAAATACAGTGGCCCCAAAGACCTTGATTACTAGCAAATAATCAGAATGAAATGTAATACTCCATAAACAAAGTAAAGTGTAATTGCAGACAGCATGTCTATGTATGATGTCAACTTCCATAGTAAGATGTATTGCAAAGATTAGGAGAGTGAGAGGAGGATTATGGTGTGGGGCAAAAATGTACTTAAATGGGCAAAATTTTGGGCTAGTCTCAGGTTTTTTGTTTGTTTTTTGGGATGTAGTTCGGCTGGAAACTTCAGGAAACACACCTATTGTATTTAACACAAGTGAACAAGGGTACGCTTAAAATGAGCTGCTTGACTGTGGCGTGTTGTGTGACTTTGTTTTGCTTGAGGCTATGTTATTATTAATGTCGTCCTGCCCCACCAACGACTATGGTCAAGATCTGCTGCTGTCTTAGTTGGTCTTTGTTGCAGATGTAGGATGATGCAATTATAGTAATCTGCCTTTAACTGGCTTAGCATGAAATGCAAGACTGCAATCTGAATTAAACGTTTCCATTAATATTGCATCTCTCTTCACAGGTTTGATCTGTCCGATAGAGATTCCTTCTTCGACAGTAAAATTCGTGCCTCAATCGTGAGTATCAGTCCAACCTTTTCTGTGCTTTCTTACTGGAGTGCCATGAAAAGAACAGCATCATGATTGTACCACACACACTGTACAAAATAAATCCAATACGAGTGTTAAATTCTCATTCTGCAACTCGGCTTTAATCTTGGACAGAATTGTTTGAGGAGTGTACTGAAGGTTCTTTCTGTCTGTTGTGCACATTCTCCCGTTTCAGGTGTTCGAGATCATAAAACGAATAAAGTGCATAGGAGTGAAGGATATCATGGGTAAGTGCTATAACCTCATTTTGAAAAGCAACTATCCATCTCCTACCCATTTCAGAAGTAAAGTTTCTGTAGATCAGCACAGTCTGCTAAGAGTACTATTCTATCACCTCACTGACTGACTAATAGCACAAGAGCGAGAATCAAGGCAATATGGGAGCCAAAAAAATAAACTTGTGCCAAAATCCTCTGCTTGTGCACTTACGGATGCTACAGAGCACCAAAGCCCATATAGTGTGTGCTAAACCTTAAAGGAAACATCCACCCCAAACGACTTGCACACTTTATAATTAACATGTGTTTTTCACCAGCATCCAAGATTTATTTTCTAATGAAAATCTGAGGGGTTTTTATTCTTCCATTGATATTTTGCTTTATTTGTACGTTTATTAAAGTGTTCCTATGCTACCCACAATGCCGTTTGACTACCTGCTAGTAGCGAAGTAGTTGGATTCTCGGCTAAATTCAGTGTCGTAACGGCTTTAGTACTTTATTCTGTTCAGTTTTACAGTATCGTACCTCCTCATCTCTACCCTCTGCTCAAATGTATCAGCTTCCAAAGCTTCAACTTTCCATCTAATATCAAATACAGCCATCTAAGCCATTCAATCTTTTAATAAAAGCAAAGGCCAATCAAAAAAAAGCATATTTCTAGTATGAATTTGGTTGGTGTGTGTGTGTGTGTGTTATTGAAATGTCATGTCTGTAGGCATTAACACGCTCATTGCTCATGGAGTTTACACCTCAGCCTACACTCTACATGATGTAAGTAACAGCAAAATAAAAATAAAATTTTTATTCAAAATGTTACAAAATATTTACTAATGCTGCTTCTCACTTAATGTCCTTTGTCTCATGTTTCATGTTATTTGCACTAACATGTATTATATGTTTACACCTGAGACTAGCTAAACACATGTTTACATGTGTATATGAATGATGACAATATTTGTGTGAATATATTTGTGTTAATATACTATCCCTATTATACAGGGAGACATCGAGGGAGTTGATGCTGAACCAAACGATAGAAAGGTAAGGAAATTTAATTACAATATCAGAATGTAACTCTTGTAATATGTTGGGCACTTATTACTAGAGTTATATTAAGATATTGATATAGTGTGGATAATTCTGGCAAATTCTGACTTTTAAAAAATATATATATATCCATCTAAAAACTACAGGCGTTCCTGAACTGAAATGTGTTTATTTTAGTTCAGGGATATCTTCAGGGGGTGTCTGAGCAGTGGTAGCTCTGTAGTTAAGGCAGGGGACGCCTGATCGGAAGGCTGTGAGTTCAAATCCCAGCACTGCCATCCTGCCACTGTTGGGCCCTTGAGCAAGGCCCTAAACCCTCAACTGCTCGGTTGTATAAATTAGATCAAATGTAGTCATTCTGGACAAGGGTGCCAAATGCTGTAAGTGTAAGTGTTTATTTTTGCATGTATCTCTACCACAATTAATGTTCTAGCATTTTAAAATCGACCTCCAAAATAGCCAAGAACTGTGGTCACTGTGAGTCCCACTTAACTAGCAAGGTTTTCGACATCTTTGGGCAATGTTCACATAACGGCTTGAAATAACACTATGTGACATACCGTGGGGTGCAAAAGTGGAGTCTGAGACCACTAGTGAAAATGAGATATTTTCAAATCAGACCTGGGCCACTTTCATATATGGTCCTAGACCAGATAAAGTACACAACAGAGGACACCAACAGCAGTGACTATATTCAGTGGATGGACAGGGAAATTGGTGATTTGCTTGATATTAAGAGTTTCATTGATTGCTCCTGAAACTGAGCAGTGTTTGAAATAATTGTTCATGAAATGGCAAACCACACCCGAAAATGGGCGTGATGTTATTGACTTTGAGGGTGTGAATGGTAAAGCGTTTATTTAATTCATTGTTTAAAAAAAAAATTTAATAATCCAAAGTTCTTCCATCTAGATCAATCCTGACCAATCCAAGTCCAATGTTCTTCCATTTACCCACTTAAGATTTTCAAAGATGATAAATGTTAAATAGTTATTATGAGGTGTGTTAAATTAGTATATCTGTTAACATATTGAGTACAACAAGAGCCGTTAAACTACTTTGACCTGCTGGCAATTTTAATTGAATTTATACTGACCATAATATAAACCTGATCGTGTGAAGCCCAAGGCCTTGTCAGGGGTGTCCCAGTGTGGCATTGGACGAGAACTCTGCCTTCAACAAGGCATAATTATCAGTGTGTGCATGTCACCATGGCAACAGTATAATTTCCCACTTCACCATCTGTGAGCTGTGCGTCAACAGGCGTGTTGGCGGTGAAGCAATATATTGCCAAGAGTAAATCCTGTAAACATGCTCAGAGGGACTTGCGATACAGACAAACTCATAGAGATTTATGTTGCTACTATGTCATTTCCTTGTCATTTCTACTATGTCATTTCCTTGGTTTATAATTTTTTTTTGGCTCATCCTCTGAGTATTTGCTATGCTTTGTTTTGCCCAAGACTTGCTCTTGCATCTAAATGGGTTGTTGAGACACTTATGTAACTCTGCACGCGTGAAACATTGCACTCTCATCACAGCTGAGCGGCTCCACAATGAACCTGCCTATTCTATACATCATGATGTAGAGGCTCAGAGCGTGACGCCAATTAGAGACTAAATTCCACATGAAATGTTTTTCTGTTGTTGTTGTTATGAATCCATTACTGTTAATTTAGTTTTCGTTTCCCAATTTCCATTATGCGGGGGAGTTTAATCACTGCGCGCCTACTTTCCTGACAAGTGGCATAATTGCATTTGATTGATCACAAGCCCACTGAAATCCATTCACTTTCTCTGCAGGTGTTATACGAGCAGTGGGCAAGATTCAGTCTCTTCTACATGTACCAGCCCACCGGACTGATCAGGTAAGAACTATTTGAGACAGAGACAGGTGTTTCATTCGCTTTTGTTCATGGAGAAAAATAGAAAGTCCCTGTTTTTTCCCCCCAAGTTGACCATTGCCTAATAATTACCCAAAAGATAGCTCTCCAGCTACCACTCAGGGAGAATGAAGGCTATGAAGACATGCTTCCTCTGAGACATGTGAAACCACTGTATCTTCTTTTTTTTCTTCTTCTTCAAACTGCTGCCCATGCTACGTCACAGGATAATCGAACACTCCAGAAGAAAGCACTAACTGTGCTCCTCCGCAAAAATGAGCTCATAGATGCCCACAGTTGACAGGAGAGTGAGTAATGCAACCTCTCCCTGCCAGACAGTAGTGCTAATGAATGTGCTCTAGGACTTAAAGATAGGATCTGTAATCTGTAGTTTTCTGATTACAGGCTATAAGACAGTCAGGATCCAAACTTTAACTGGGTAACTCTTTAAAAATAAATAAATTAATTAATTTAAAAAACCTTATAGAAATTGTATTTCCATCCCAATTTATAACCTTTTTTTATTTTTATTTTTTTTAAAAAGAGACATTTTCAGATTTTTGTCCAAATTAATTGATTCAGGAAACATGCTAAAGTTGCCACAAAATAATAATAATATCCTATGACATTTTATATGGAAATAATCAGAGGGTAATGATGTTGTAATTACTTCTTTTATATATATATTTTTTTGTCATAGAAAATTCAGGGTTGTTTTGTCAGGCTTGGCAATTATTATACGAATCACTGAGAATATGATGGTGTTTATTGACACATCAATAATATAATCTTGTTCTACACACACACACAAATGCTATTATTTGTTATATATATTAAGAACTAAACTGCATAATTACTATATTTGATTAATATACATAGCTCACGGATATGCGTGTCCATTTTTCAACACATCAACTTCGAGAACTGACTGTTCACTTGCTGACTAATATATCCCACCCATTGGCAAGTGCCATTGTGATGAGATAATCAATGTTATTCACGTCACTTGTCAGTATCAGTAACATTTCTACATTTTTCAAATTTTTTGGATGGTTAATAGCTTCAGGTTTTAATAAAAGTGTTAGTTTTTTAAATCAAAATATATTTAAATTTTCATGCCATTTTTTTTGTAATTTCAAATAATATATGCACAAAAGGGCTACAGGGGGAAAATAAGCCAAAGGTGGAGGACGGATTAGCTGTTTCGATTGTGCAATGAATACTGTAATTAAGAATACTCACTCTTGTAGGTGTATGCCTACTGTATGCCTCTCTCTCTCTCACTCTCTCTCTCTCTCTCTCTCTCTCTCTCTCTCTCTTTCTCTTTCTCTCTCTTTCTACACATCCAGGAAGTATTTTGGAGAGAAAATTGGCCTGTACTTTGCCTGGTTAGGTGTGTACACTCAAATGCTGATCCCAGCAGCAGTCATCGGTGTCATCGTCTTCTTGTATGGCTGTATCACTGTGGATTCTGACATTCCCAGGTCAGTCGTTTCAGCCAGAAACCTGTCACATGAGTTCATCTGAGGGAACTTACATACTTGTCACCACAATGCCATGTTGTCATTATTAAGGCGTTCTCAGAATTGCGCCCAACCTACACTCCTGTGGCACGCCTACAGAGCAGCGTGATAAGGCAGGCGCTAATAATTGGTTGATACCATTTTAATGATCCAGCTGAGCAGGTTGTGCCTGTGTTCTCACACGCCACGGAGACACGGACTCACCTGAGTGTTGATGGCAGAGTACATGTCTGAGTCAGTAAGAAACCATGCCCAGTAACGTTTACTACAGAACTGCCAAGTGCCCCAAGGCTTACTTGGATACAGTAAGTGGAGAACTCGAAAATAAAAGTAATTAAGGAAGCAGTTATGCAGGTAAAACTTTTCTAACAGTCGGTTACTCAGCTTGCCTCCTGATGGATTTCCAAACACGTTGTAATTAGATGGAGAAAAGTTGTTATACAGTTGTCTGCAGTCATAATGGGCACTAATGTAGTCTATAATGACAGTTCTTAAGCATACGCGCTGAATTCGCAGCACTCTTGAGCTGCACTTAAGGCACAGATTAACTACATGTGAATGGATGCCGACTGCTGGCATCCTTTTATCGTCTGAAGCTTTCACAGCTGCGTTGAATACTTTTTACTGTAACAGTAATGTGTTATTGTGCAGGAATATTGAGTAGCTCTGGAGAATACAGAGACCTACTGCACTAACATCTTATGTGATTAATTGTTTTCTATCAGGCCTTTCTTTCTGTTTTGTTCTTCGGCCAATAAAAGGAGCGTGGCAATGGGAACAGAAAAACAAAGTAACCCTAAGACCCTAAGACAGCAAAATATAAATGTAATTTAACATGCTATATAAAGATGATTACAAAACTTCATAAGCTATATGGAGAAACGTATCAATCCTAGTGAGGAGAAGGTTAACACACTTCACATATATTGTGTGATACATAAGGTATAATTATATAACATTTCTATATATAAAACACTGTATGAAATTACTGTACGGCCACTGATTATGCAGGATTTTATATTCATCTCACACACATGCATGTTGATTATCAAAGACAAACCTGGAGGCAAAATGTGGCCTTATTAGATATATCATAATATATCACGAATACATATATTAATAAATATAATCCACAGTATTTTGCAGTATATCAGTACATTTCCTTATAAGGGAAAACTTCATAACATTGGACTCGGGTCATTGTGTTTCTCTTGCATTTGTTTCTTCTTTGCATTTTTTGCGCTCTGTGGAATGCTTATAAGCATAAGGCTGTGTAGACAAAGTAAATTGTCAGAGATGTCTACTTGATCTAGGTAGTTCACGACCACATTTCGACTCAAAGCTGAAGAATATATGAAATATATACCTTGATTTTTGAAAGAAATAAAAAATTAGGACTTCCAATCTACATTCAGGTAAAGAATGTGAGTTTTGTGACTTTCATGTGTAGTAAATTATTACAGTGCTATTCATATGTAACTCGAAGCAATAATTAAGTGCAAAGAACAAAAGACTAGAGAAGTGTTATTCAGGGATATTCCTGAACCATTACAGATATTCTCAAAGTCTACTTTTGTGGCCATAAAAAGTTCAATTGTGGTGAGAAACAACAATACACAGAGAAATCAGTTGAACTGAACAATGTGTGGCCATGGAAAACTCCACACCTTAAGTGACGAGACCACATGTTAAGTATGGTGTACCCATTTCACGTTATGTTGCGGCCTCAAGATACACAATTCATGGCCATTTATATCAACATTGTCGTCTCAGTGGCTTTGTAGAGCAAAACTGTTTTCATACTGTAGCAAGTTTGAAGTCCCCAAAAACAGAAAAACGGATATCCTTAATTACGGAAGTTTAGAAAAAATAACTAAAATGCTCCTGACTATATCCAAAATGTACAACACACTCGCACGAAAAATAGGATGAATGCATTATTAAAATGTCCACACCTACAGTAAAAGCCCAATTCCAAAAAATGTCAAATGTAAGTAAAAACCGAATGCAATGATTTGCAAATCTCATAAACCCATATGTTATTCACAATAGAACATTAGAAAACATATCAAATGTTTAAATTTGTAATTGTAAGGAAAAAATAAGGTAAGTTTGAATTTCATGGCCGTAACACGTCTCAGAAACGTTGGGACGGGGGCAACAAAAGGGCTGGAAAAGTAAGTGTTACTAAAAAGAAACAGCTGGAGGAACATTTTGCAACTAATTAGGTTAATTGGCAACAGGTGAGTAAAATGATTGGGTATAAAAATAGAATATCTTAGAGAAGCAAAGTCTTTCAGAATTAAAGATGGGCTGGAATCTGGATAAAATTATATGTTGCTCTAAAACCTGTATATACCTTTCAGCATTGATGGTGCCTTTCGGGATGTGCAAGCTGCCCATTCTATAGGCACTAATGCACCCCCATACCATCAGAGATGCAGGCTTTTGAACTGAGCCTGATGAAAAAGCCGGATGGTTGCTCTCCTCTTTCGTTTAGAGGATGTGGTGTCCATGGTTTCCATAAAGAATTGAAAATTTAGATTCGTCTGACCATAGAACAGTTTTCCACTCTGTCTCAGTCCATTTTAAATGAGCTTTGGCCCAGAGAAGACGGCAGTGTTTTTTGGATCATTTCCAGATATGGCTTCTTCTTTGCATGACAGAACTTTAACCAGCATTTGTGGATGGCACTGAACTGTGTTTACAGACAATGAGTTCTGGAGGTGTTTCTGAGCCCATGCAGTGATTTCCATTACAGAATCCTGTCTGTTTTTAATGCAGCGCCTGAGTGGACGAAGATCACGGGTATGCGATATTGATTTTCACCCTCGTCCCTTGCGCACAGAGATTTCTCCAGATTCTCGGAATCTTTTGATGATATTATGTACTGTAGATGATGAGAAATTCATAGTCTTTGCAATTTTACATTGAGGAACATTATTCTGAAACTGTTCCACAAATTCCTGATGCAGTTTTTCACAGATTGGTGAACCTCGGCCCATATTGACTTCTGAAAGCCTCTCTAAGATACTCTTTTTATACCCAATCATCTTACTGACCTGTTTTTTTTAGACGTGTTGCAACCATCAAATTCAAAATTATATAATTTTTTTCTTAAAGTGGTACATTTACTCAGTTTAAACATTTGATATGTCCTATTGTGAATAACATATGGGTTTATGAGATTTGCAATCATTGCATTCTGTTTTTATTTACATTTATTTACATTTTACACAGCATCCCAACTTATTTTGGAATTGGGATTGTATATAACGATACTATGAACTCCAGTGGTTTCCATAGAAATTATATAACAGTGTTCTCTCCACAGCTAATGATATGAATCTTGCATTTATGACTAAAAGCTTGAAATGTTGAAATGCTGAAGAAGAGCTTGCAGTCTTAATTATGTATTAATAGATTTTAAATTAAAATGTCTAGTCAAATGATTGAGTTGAGAAAGGTGTTAAAAGGTGACATTTTAACAAGTGGGTCTTTTCTTTGACGATGAGTGGAAAGAGATCTACAGTGACATTTTGAAGGAAGCTCAATCCCACCTACAATCCTAGGCCTACAGCCAACATCTTTTGACATTTTAACAATTAAACGCTTGCCATTTTGTATTTCGAGCAGCATGCTGTGCGTTAATCCTTTGTGAATGCTGATGCAGTGTCAAGTGCTATATGTATGCTCTGCTGTGTCTGTTTTTAATATTGAATACTGCAAACAATTCTTATATTCAAGTGTATGCCTAGTTAGGATAAAAGTAACAACTTTAAATAAAGTGAACAAATTGTGCTGGCTGTGTGTGGCTGTTCTTGTTATTTCGAACTCAGGAAAATGTTGCATTAACTTTATTGACTAACAAAATGTCCAGGGGTCCAAAGTGGCTTAGTGGTTAACAAGTTTGTTTCACACCTCCAGGGGTGGGGGTTCGATTCCCGTGTCCTGTGTGCACGGAGTTTTCATGTTTGAGGGGTTTTCCTCTAGGTACTCCATTTTCCTCCCCAAGTCCAAAGACATGTGTTGGAGGCTGATTGGCATTTCCAAATTATCCGTAGTGTGTGAATGGGTGTGCGATTGTGCCCTGTGATGGGCTGGAACCCTGTCCACGGTGTCCCCCACCTTGTGCCCCGAGTTAACTGGAATAGGCTGCAGGCTCCCTGTGTTGCATAAGCAGTACAGAAATTGGACGGATGGATGAAATGTCCATGATAATTATATTGCATGTCTTAAAAGAAATCACAGTGTAAATCTTTCAAAATGCACCTGCTATTTCATGTATGTTTTCCCTATTTAAACCAATAGCTAATGGAATAGTAGTTTTCAGGAAAGACATTACATGCTGCTGATCTGTCCCATTTCCTACATGCTTCAGTATGGAGATCTGTGATGAAAAGAGCAACATTACCATGTGTCCGCTGTGCGATCGCGCATGCAGCTACTGGAAGCTCGTCGAGGCTTGCGGCACTGCCAGGGCCAGCCACCTGTTCGACAACATGGCCACCGTCTTCTTCTCCATCTTTATGGCGCTCTGGGGTAGGTGCCTTTTTCAGATTTGACATTATTTACAGTTTTAATGGTTATGGAAACCATCTTAGTTGTGCAGTCTGTCACTTCTCTTACTTTCTTATCAATAGTCTCTCTCTCTCTCTCACTCTCTCATGTTTTTGAAGTTTCTTTGACTTTAAAATATCTCAAACTTTTTTGTTGTCAAATCCATGGATTAACGCTTCCTTTCAAGATTTTTCAGTTCTTTTTTTTTTTTTCCATAAATGTCACTTGTCAGAAGCTCGGAAAAGTGGCTACTTTATTTTCATCTCTAGCTCCAGGCTATAAAAGACAAATTCAGCTATTTCCCCGGTTTTGCTAATGCCTCCTGTAGTCAGACTTTAATAGCATCTAGACACATTGTGCAATTTTCCATTGATTTGTAGCATATTAATCATGTTAATGATCCATAAACATCTACTAAAATGCGCTAAAAGGACTAAAAGACTATATTGGACAGTACCTCAAATTGAATTTGGCGTCTTTGTGTTCTACAGCCACAATGTTCATGGAGCATTGGAAGAGGAGACAGATGAGGCTTGATTACATCTGGGACATGACGGGCTTTGACGAGGAGGAGGTTTGTTGTGCATTCTGACACGGAAATTCAAAATCACAATCGGAGAATCAATTCCGTGTTTTTCGCCAGGCATTTGATTGAATCCTGAAGTGATGTCTTGTCTCAGGAATGAAAGCATCTGATAATGCTTAATTTTGTTTTTGTCTTATGCAGGAAGAAAATAAGGTTTGGATTGATGATATTGAATTCTAACACCACTCTTAGCCATTGCATAGTAGCTCGGACACTTACTCTCTTGTGTTTTCATGTCCAGTCACCATATTGTCATTTTTATTTATTTTAATTTTTTTTGCTGTGGCCTTTAACGTCCGTTTGTTCAGGGAATAGGTTGCACAAAACCCACACACTCCAAATCCAAATCACTGTGTGGCGGTTTGGAAGCTCCTATTGTCCTGGGGCCATGATCAAAAGCCGCTCACTTACCATCATCTGTCACTGAGAGCACTGCACCATTACTGTTTAATACACACAGAGAATGCCACCTAGAATAACTGCACTGAATGTATATAGTGGATGCATTAATGTTAGTGTCATGCTCACTAAATGCTAACACGACGCTTTTGGCAGAATACCTCCTTCAACTTTGTCATCATGCACTTGACTCTTTCACCAATCACTCCTTTGGATGAGCTGGGCGTCAAAGCCTCATGCACGTTCTGAATTGTGCTGTCGTCTCCAGAGCCAACCGCGACCAGAATATGAGTTCCATGTCAGGCAGAAGAGGCTGAAGAAAGAGAAGAGTAGCGATGAAGGTCTAAAGGTGAGCTTTCACAAATGTATGTGGGTGGGTATTGGGGAAAAGGGAAAAAAAAAAAAAAAAAAAAAAAAAAAAAGAAGAATTATAAGAATGATGGAAAAGGGGGGAAAAAAAAAAAAAAAAAAAAAAGAAAAAAGGGAAAAAAAATAAGAATAATAAATTATTATATTAATAAATATATAAGCATGTAAAATATAATGTATGTGCTTATGTATTCAAAACAGTGCACAACTGCATTTTAATTCATTTATTATAAAATATTTTATTTGGATATTTATATATAAAATAGCTAATTATTTATTTTAAATATATAATATATAATCTAATATATTATATATATATATATATACACACAAACACCAAAGGTGCCAGATATCCCGTGTGCTGACCATGTAGATGTTGTTTGTTTATGTATGTATTTATGTGTTTATTTCTCTATAAAACAATGTTGGAATGTTACAGTAAATAATAATAATAATGTATTTTATATGACTTCTATATTCAAAACAGTGCAAAACTGCATTTTTTAATGTATTATAATAATAAATAATATTTATATATTTACATATAAAACAGCAATTTATTTATTATTTTATATGTAAACCAAAAGTGCTGGTCTTGTTGTTGTTGGTGTTGTTGTTATTGTTTGTTTATTGGTCAAACAATTTTACACAGTGTCAGGCTGTATTAAATAACAGCAACAACAATAATAGTAATAAAGTTTCACATTGTTTTCTAGAGAAATGTTTTTATGTCAAATGTGTGAAATGTTTCTTTCACCAAGGCACCTGTGTAAATGCGTTCATTTCGCTGTTTCTAAGGATGAACTGTATGATGTATCTAAGGGTTTTGATGCCAAAACCTCAACTGAGGAATTCTGAATTAAGCCCTTCGAACTGAAAAAGAAATATTATACCACATAAATTAAACTGTACTGTGTTTGCATCCTTTAAAAAAAAGGTCGAGCTCTTCCTCCCCTGGTGAAAACATAAGGTTAACTGTCTCTAGAGCATTTGAAGAATAAGGGCTTGACTTAACGGCCCAACAGTGGTTCTCTGACAGTGCTTGGATTTTAAATGACATGCTTTCAGCTGTTAGTGCAGAGTTCAGTGGACAATGAATCATCAATGTGTCCAAAAAAATTTTTATGAGCTTTGGCTTATCTTTGGCTTACCCTCTCCCTCTCTGCATCTATTAACTTAATTTTCAACCATATGATAAACTGACTGGCATATCCAAGCCAGAAAAAAGTGAAGCGCATCCTTCACTTTTTATTGACTGACCACTCTTTTGTGGTCAGAAAGACTGCTGTTTCATTGTGTCATGTGCACTCAGATAATGTTGACCTTACTTGGTTTTATGCTGAAATGAGATGTGACTGTGTGATGAGTATATTAATACATCCGGAAACACATCCGGAAAGCTTCTGTTTGATCTGCCGGACAGGACAGAGTTCACTTAGTCTAGTGAACTGTGTGTGTGTGTGTGTATGTGAGAGAGAGAGAGAGAGAGAGAAGAGAGAGAGAGAGATAGAGAGCTAGCTAGCTTACTATAACTGATGATGGCTCACACTTTTTTGTTTTATTCTAGCATGGAAAACACAAGCTGACATGCAAAGACAGGATGCCAGCTTACATGACCATCCTTATAATGATGCTCTTCTTGGTATGTTAACCCTTCCCTCCGGTCTAAACGTGCTTAAACCTTACATTCTGTTCTGTAATTAGCACTTATATTGCAATGTATGTATCTCATTCATCTCCGTTGTTAACAATATAATTTGTTTTTAAAAACAGACACACAAAAGGCCTCCACCTGGTTGTGATTTTCCCTGGTTGGTGTTAGTACACAGATGGGAGTGTGAATAGAGTTGAAGGGAATATGATGGAAAACAAAATCACTTTTTCATATCTGTATTTATAAAGACAGTTCATTTTTAACAGGTTTACCTGAGACAGAGCTACCAAGAGCGCGAGCGAGACAGAGAGTGCGAGCGAGAGAGCAAGAGAGTGCGAGACAGAGTGAGAGAAAGGGAGCGAGACAGAGTGAGATAGAGAGAGAGAGAAAGAGAGAGTGAGATAGAGAGAGAGCGAGAGAAAGAGAGAGTGAGACAGAGTACGAGACAGAGCGAGAGAGAGAGAGTAAGACAGAGTGAGAAAGAGAGAGACAGAGTGAGAAAGAGATAGACAGAGCAAGACAGAATGAGAAAGAGAGACAGAGAGACAGGGTTGTGATGTTTGCACAGCTTTGATAATGATCTTTATGCTGCAATGCTTTTCAATAATTGTTATATAATTTTTTTATAATTTACAGTGTAGTATAAGTTACTATAAATATAATTTACAATATAAAAATGTATTTTTTATTATTGATTTATTGAAATATTTTGATACAAAATCTATTATTTAACAGTGATCTTTATGCTGTGATGCTCTTCTATAATTATAATTTTATATATATTTATATATATAATTTTTTTAAATAATGTACAATATAATATAAATATACAATATAAAATGTTATAATTATTATTGATTTATTGAAACATTCTGACTCTCTCTATATAGTTATATATAAATAGAAAAGAAAACTCCTGGATATATTAAAGTGGTGATTTTATATCCATCGATTTGGTGCTCTGTATAGGTTTGCGTGACCTTCACCATCGTGTTTGGAGTGATCCTCTACAGGATTTCTATCAAGACTGCTCTACACATGAGCTCCTCCTCCCCCTTTCGTTCAAACATTCGGGCCACAGTGAAAACCACGGCGGCTGTCATCAACCTCATCATTATCATCATCATGGACGAGATCTATGGAATGGTGGCGCGTTGGCTCACTTCTCTGGGTGAGTTTGAGGTGTCTTTCTTTGGGAGCTGCAGTGATATAGTACTCGAGTACTAGATTCTCAATTTTCATCCAGGGGGAAAAAAAACAAACCCTCTAGTCTCTGTAGCATGGGATTAAAAGCAAATTCTTCACTTAAGTAAAATCTCAGTTACTCACCTAAATAAATCTAGTAAAAGCTTCAAATCCTTCTCTCTTAAGTCTTTAAGTAGAAACTTAGAAACTATTAAATGTACTAAATAGTTATTGTAACTTCTTTTATTTTTCCTAAAAAAAAGTTTCTGATTTTCACTTAATACAATATAATAATATTGTTACAATATACATTGTAATGTCTCATTGAAGGTGTGTGGATTTTTCGTTTGTTTGTTTGTTTTCGTTTTGTTTTTTATTTCACAAAAACCTTTTAAAAAAATTTTTAACAGGGGTATGTCGACTTTTTATATCCATTGCAGTTTAATTACTAAATTACTACTATTAATTACTGCAGTTTAATTAATAAAAATATTATTATTTTTTTTAATCATTGAAAGTTATCTCGGGTAAAAAATATATATATAAAAGGACCAGACTCCCAAGCTACAGCTAGAAGTTTGGCTTGTGAGTCTATAGCTTTGGTTAACTTCCACCAAACTTGCTGAGTATACCTTTTTAAGTCAACTTTTTAATGACTAGGAAGATGACTTGAACTTTTGATATTTAGACTTGACTTGAAAGTGAGGATGACTTGGGCTTCTGTTTGAAGTCAGGCTTGACATTTTCTCTCATTTGAAATTCATCAGAGGTGCCAAAAACAGACAAAAGCTTTGAGGAGAGGCTGATTTTCAAGACTTTCATCCTGAAGTTTGCCAACGCCTTCACTCCAATTGTCTACCTGGCTTTCTTCAGAGGCAGGTCAGAGTATTCCCTTATATTTTTTTCTGGTAGCCCAACACATAGTTATAACCAGAGGTACAGGTCTTGAGAATACTAATTACAAGAACATGTTTTTATCCACATAGCCTCCATACATTGTGCTGTTAAGCTGTACAACCATACACAGTAGGTTTGTGTGTGTATGTATGTGCAGACCTGCCAACCTTCATGCATTTTGCGTCAAACTGCTGCATTTTAACGTCCGTGTACGTCGCTATGAATTATCTCTAAAACTATGCCTTTGACTTTGAGTCTTTGTTTTTCCCCTAAATAAGAATGACAGATGAGCCAATCACGCATGAATATGGAATGAATGCCAACTGTGTAGGCACTTTGAACGACCTCAGAATGCCTAAACACGTTTTGGCTGGTTCTTTTCATCTCAACTCGATTTTCTCGTGTGAAAGTCGTTCCCTTTCTTTCTGTCCAGGTAAATGCAGAATGATTTTACCTCATTATTGTGAAAACAAATCTATCGGTTTATGTTCACTAACGTTAGTTAACATTTAGACAAAGTAGCTTCTATAACTAACATCAGTTAACTAGGCTATATTTATTAAGAATTCCACCAACAATTGGCTTTTCTTTGATTAGTTTTTTTGGTCTAACTTTCTGACTGAACAAAAAAGAGGCCTGAATAGACCATCATTGTAGAAATTAATATGCGATTAAACAGGGTTTAAACTAACAGCCATAATTTTAAAAAATAAATAAATAAATCAATAAAAGCTGTTTTATTTAAGATGTAGACACAAGAAAAGTCTACACGCACACTTTCCTTTTCAAGTTTCTTCATCTTAGCTAAAACAGATATGCAGCAGCTTTTGCCCCCCCACCCAAGCGCGTGGCGGTTACGGACAAAACCCTCGTATATACGTTTGCTTTAGACAAGTGGTTTGCGGAAGAACAGTATTGAAAAACGTACAGCAGGACTACGCATTATTCCTCCTTGAAGTTGGTGGGCCTGCATTAGTGTCATGGCTGGTAAACATTTCTTACATTAACTTTGTGTGCAATACCTTCAGGCTCATTGGCCGGCCAGGCAACTATTTGTACGTTGTCGGGAATTACCGAATGGAGGAGGTGGGTCTATATTTAAGCTTATTCATTCAACTATTACAAGCTTTTGGCATTTGTACCAGAAAAATGCTCCGGAACACGGGTGTTATTTCATATCGAAGCTTTTAAAATAAGTATAGTGGTAGTGTTACATAAGCGACTGTGGTTTGTCTGTTTTGCACCTACTGTAGTGTGCTCACGCTGGCTGCCTGATGGAGCTGTGTATTCAGCTGTGCATCACCATGCTTGGCAAGCAGCTTATCCAGAACAATCTGTTTGAGCTTGGCATTCCGTGAGTATACACACCCATGTGCATGTACGCTCTCAGCCCACCACCACAGTGTTTATTTCGCATCACTTAATATGCCTTGCGAATAGTGAATGGAAAGCGAGTGAGGGAATTGAATTGAAAATCAATTAAAATGTACGAATTTTCTATATCGGTAGCTGTGATGGTGGTTTTGGTGGCAAAATAATCGTATATTAATGCGCTCGTTCCAATACATTTTCATACAGTGAGGGGAAAAAGGTATTTGATCCCCTGCTGATTTTGTACGTTTGCCCCCTGACAAAGAAATGATCAGTCTATAATTTTAATGGTAGGTTTATTTGAACAGTGAGAGACAGAATAGCAACAAGAAAATCCAGAAAAACACATGTCAACAATGTTATAAATTGATTTGCATTTTAATGAGGGAAATAAGTATTTGACCCCTCTGCAAAACATAACTTAGTACTTGGTAATGACCTGGTTAGTACTTGGTAATGATAGTTTTCAATGCCCTGGCTGAGGGAAGTAGATTCTCACCCAAGATTTGATGGTACATGGCCCCGTCCATCGTCCCTTTGATGCGGTGAAGTTGCCCTGATCATTTCTTTGTCAGTGGGCAAACGTACAAAATCAGCAGGGGATCAAATACTTTTTACGCTCACTGTATTTATAGTAAAAACTCATGACGGACACGTCTTTGGTGGACACTCCACATAATCAAGTCTTGTTATTAAACAAAGACAAATGTATAATCATCGATGTAGTGAAAATTTATTTATCATGCCTCGGGAAAGTCTTCACGGCCGGCTTTTCAGTATTTCAGTAAGATGATCCAGACAGAGGGAAAAAAGAGCGGTTAGTGAGGAAGCAACTGTTTATAGCTGCTATAACGTATGTGTTAACAGGAACTAAATTTTGTCGGGGGCATCACACAACATTAAGTGTAAGTGGTTTAAAAGTATGATGTGTCGTTCGTTAATAAATGAAAAAATTGTAATCACTGATAAGTTGCTGTGTCACACGAGGAATAAAACCGTTTGGGACTTGCAGTTACAGGAAAATAATCAACTTCAAGTTGGTAACAGTAACGTCACACTACCCCATTTGCTGCTTTTTTTTTCCATAACAGTACTCCATGGTTTTTAATATTAATCATTTATGATCATGTCAATATTGTATGCAGAGACAAGAAACAACGGCAATATGGACAACTGAATTTCTAGAGATTTTCCTAAAACCTTATTGTTCCGTCCTTCCTTCTCAGATCTGATCTGCTTTGGTTATCGGTGTAAAACGTTCCCGTGTGGATTTTTAGATTGATTATTATTAGTAAACACAGGCTGTAATGAATCAGTCAGTGACTATACAGTACATTGATCTCTTCAGTCTGTCCTCAGTTGTCCTTTACATTTGAGTGGATTTGGATAATGTTATCTAACCCAGACAGAAAATGCCGTCTGGTTACTACTAGCTCTGTAAAAGCGAGGTTGTAAAAATCCGAGCAGCTTTCTCGCTCATCTCTCTCTGCTGCAGCGTGGGCTGGCCTCCTGCTAAGAGAGTGGCATTGTGGGTCCTGCAGAGCAGTGTGAGGTTGCAAGCTTTAGTTGTAGAAACCACTCAGGCGAGCTAAAAGAATGTTGCTTCCAGCAGATTTCAGAAATGTTGTGGGAATCTGTTGGCTTGACACTGTACCATTTTGAGCTCTTGCCCCAATCTTCTGATGAACTGCACTTGATGTAGTGTATATTCTGGATTGGATCCCCAAGCTATTTTTGTGACCTTTTTATTCACTGGAAGTTCTTTATAAAGCTTTATAACACAAGATGTTCTTTATGTTTTCTCCTCATCATCCTAGTGATCCAGTTTGGAATGGTGACCTTGTTTGTAGCCTCCTTCCCTCTGGCCCCTCTGTTTGCGCTCCTGAACAACGTTATAGAGATCCGCCTCGACGCCAAGAAATTTGTCTCGGAGTACAGACGGCCCATTGCTGCTAAGGCTAAAGATATCGGTTAGTATCTGTATGCTGGCATTGCTCCGTTTGTCCTTTCTTTTACAGCAGAGAAAGGATTTAATTACTGTAAATATGGGCTGAAGAATATAGTTAAGAGTATCAACACAAGATGGGGGCTAAAATGTCACAGATGGAAGAGCATGGTGCACGATAGTCTTTATTCTGGGTCTGCGAGAAAGCCTTAACTTGTCTGTTCATAGTCGTGTATCATAAATCATATAATGCAAACCAACTTGTGTTTCGAGTTTGAAAATCTGTACATTCTCGAAACATCCGTGGCTATAATTGAACGCCACCTTGTGGTGATACTTTGATGGTAATGTGACATTTGTAATGTGTACTAAGTGTCTAAAATGAAATGAATGATCTCTTCAGAATTTAGCTGCAAGCCACCTTATTTTACACCACTCTCTTGTCTAGGCATCTGGTACACCCTTCTGAGAGGACTGAGCAAAGTGGCAGTCATAGTGAACGTAAGTTCTTAAGGTTGGAAACTCTCACGATCTTCGATTCAAAAACAAGTTTCTGTTATCAAAGTGTCAAATCTCGTGTTTGCTGGATTTGGCCAGTTGCCAGATTTCTGTGGTTTCTAATCAGGAATGAAACTGAAAATATCACAAATGTTGTTGTTGTTGTTTTTCATCATTTTTTGTTTCTCCTTAGGCTTTTGTGATCTCCTTCACATCTGATTTCATCCCCCGACTGGTTTATCAGTACGTGTACAGTCCTGACGGAACATTGCACGGCTACGTCAACCACTCTCTCTCCTATTTCAACGTCACGGACTTTCAGCCGAACACGGACCCGGTCGAGCCGATGTTCCTGGGCTACAAAGTGGAAGTTTGCAGGTGCTGACAGAAATCATTTAGACCAACAAGCATGACCTTTGTTGCCGTGTTTATGACCATTTTTCTGACCATTTTCAGCTCTGACAGTACTTCTGGCTGTTACTCAAATCACAGCTATATATTAGATATGTGTTTGTGCTGTTTCATTACACACAAGTACACAGGGACTTGTATGACAGATACTCTACATAATTAATTTTTTTTATTAGGCTTAAATTTTAATGTACAAAGTGCATTTATTTAACAAAAATAAATGGATAGTTCTAGAAATGGTGAATATTATTATCCAATAATATTGTGCCATGTTTCAAATAGTAGACAAAGTTTTGACGGATAGCTTGGTAGTTTGCTGCTGTCAATCTGCATGAAAAGATGAACAACATTTTCTAATTGAATCAAGTACCTAAGGTCATAAGTTTACGCCTTGCAGAATCTGCAAAATGTTTTTTTTTAAATCTAATGAGGGATCATAAAAATTGCATTGTGTCTTTTATTTTGTATAAGGTTTTTGTCTTTTATTTTGAATAAGGTTTTTCACATAACAGATGTTTATATCTAATGGTAAATGTGCACTTATATAGCGCTTTTATCCAAAGCGCTTTATACTGTGTCTCATTCACCCATTCACACACACACACACACCAATGGTAGCAGAGCTGCCATGCAAGGTGCTAGCTTGCCATCGGGAGCAACTTGGGGTTCAGTGTCTTGCCCAAGGACACTTCGACATGTATAGTCCCTACGATTAGTGGACAACCCACTCTACCAACTGCGCCACATCCGCCCCCATCTAGTCCTCAAGACTATCTAGTCCTCAAGACGCAATAATAATAACTGAATTTACACAAATGAACTCGTTCAAAAGTTTACTTGATTCTTAACACTGTGTGGCGTTACCTGGACGATCGGCGACTGTGTTTATGTTTTGTGAGAGTTCTTCATGAGTCCCTTGATTGTCCTGAGCAGTTAAACTGCCCACTGGTCCTGCACATTCTTTACTTTTCCAGCATCTTCTGCATATTTGACCCCTTTTTTTTGATCTTGAGATCCATCTTTTCACGCTGAGGACCACTGAGGGACTCGTACACGACTATTACAAAAGGTGCAAACGTTCACTGATGCTCAAGAAGGCAACACCATACATTAAGAGCCAGGGGGATGTAAACAGGATGATCGTTGTAAACATCGGTTATATGAAATAGCTTATTCGGGGCAGTACTAAATAAAAAAAACTAAATGCAATTTTTATGATCCCACTTTTAAAAAAATAAAATAAAAAATGTATTATTAACATGTTGCAGATTCTGTAAGGTGTATGTAAACTTATGACCATAACTGTATTACTTAAGGTAAGCTAGTGGTATGCATATAGATACCATTACTTGCATAACCATGATAGCTGGCTATCTCAATGCTAGTATCACAGATGGGGTCCTCAAGGATCCTTTAGTAAAGAGTGACCACTACAACAGTACCACACCAAAATGGGTCACCAAAATCAGTCACGCTCTTGGGACCTATGCTGGCTTATCTCATTGGCTTTATTCCTGGGGCAAATGGGCAGTTGTGCTTTGGATAAAGAAAGTGCAGGCCAAGGCCCATGACGGCACTCCATGCACATTATATTACACAGCAGCTGTGCGCCCATCTGTACAGTCTGAGAGTATAATGACGGGCATTCGCAATATACAGTATTATATAATCTAATTACTGACACATGGCAAAGTTTATTCTGTTCTTAATAATGCAAATACTGTCTTTAGGTTTAAAGATTACAGAGATTCCCCATGGTCGGATACCCCATATGAACTGTCGAGAGAATTCTGGAATATTCTGGCAGCTCGGCTGGCGTTTGTCATCGTCTTTCAGGTGACTGAAAAGGGTTCGACTCGACTTGTTTCAAAGAAAATGTCAATAACGTGCTTTTCATCAGCAGCTGATTACTGAACTCGTTGTCTTTGCAGAACATGGTGATGCTAATGAGTGACTTTGTGGACTGGCTAATCCCAGACATCCCCAAAGATATCAGTTTGCAAATGCACAAGGAGAAGAACCTGGTCGTCGAGCTCTTTATGAAGGAGGAACAGGGAAAGAGGCAAATGAGCAAGCGAAAGAGCAACCCCAGTCCCCAGTCACGCTCTCGAACACCGTTGAATATACAAATCAACAACCACTAGTCTGTGGGCCCAAGGTGGGAAGAATACATCTATCCTTACAGCACATCAGAAGTTTGTACGAAACGAGATGAGCCAGCTTGTCTGAAAGTGTGAAGGTTACAATGGTTTAAGGTGAAATGTTACATTGGAAGTGCAGCTCACTGACTGGAAGCAGACACAGACACTGAGACTGTCTGGTTGTGATCACAAGAGATGTCCCAAGACTACCATATACCTTGCAGCTTAGCTTTTCTCTTCGTCTAGGTTACTTTGTAAACATGTAAATGAAATGCACAGACATTTGTTGTCGTTTGTTATTTTTAATCAATATGCAAATTAAGGTTTTTACTTATTTACTGTTTGTGTGTCATATGAAACTATGTAGTCATTGTTTAGGTTTGTCTCAGTTATAGAAAAGCTCACTCGCTTTTATATCAATTTTATTTAAACCATACCTCAACAAATATCCAAGTTGTTGTTTTTGGGGGGATTTTGTGTTTGTTTTTATAATCCCATGTCCTAATTATGCCATTCAAAGTTGTCCATAATAAATGTGTCATAAAATCTAAACACCATTATGTGCAAGGTCAGGCCTCATAAAGCCACAGGTCTGTAAAATGAATGGTAACTGAACCTGCAGCTTTTTTTCCTTTTTTTTTTTTGCTAGCAAATTATGGTGTTATTGTATAACGTTGAGAAATAAAGAATCTAACCCCTTAACATAACTGACTGATTCTGAATAACAGGAATAGATTCTTTTGATAGCAAACTTGAAATATAATATAAATGGCTGCAGTGCATTAAAAGTTAGTAAAGTAAGAGAAAATTTATATGTTCTTGGTCTTTTTTTTTTTTTTTTTTTTTAAATACATTTCAGTAGAAGCATCCGTAATCTCAATCAAAGGGTATACTAGACTAGATGGCATTAAAACAAATAATTAGGTGCTTTGTTTAGGTGCATGAATGTTTTTTGTACATCTGAAAATATGTCTGCTGTTATATATTATGTATAACTATGATGTTTTTTTGTGTTAGAACATAGTGGACACAATAACTGCAGCTCAAGAGGCCTTAACAATGCGAAATGTATGTTGCTTTTTAATAATTATTTTACTTTTTACTTCGTTTGTCTGGCTGGGTGGGATCAAATCATAAGTGGTTTGATTCAGAG
This sequence comes from Ameiurus melas, assembly GCA_012411365.1. Classification (NCBI taxonomy): domain Eukaryota; kingdom Metazoa; phylum Chordata; class Actinopteri; order Siluriformes; family Ictaluridae; genus Ameiurus; species Ameiurus melas. The sequence goes on along the minus strand of CM022762.1, from coordinate 6,051,436 downwards.
GTATGTAGGTGTGTATATTTCATTTTATTTTATAAATATATATTTAAACAGATATACATTCAAACAGATATATATATATATATATATATATATATATATATATATATATATATATATATTATATATATATATATATATATATATATATATATATATATATATATATATATGTATGTGTGTGTGTGTGTGTGTGTGTGTGTGTGTGTGTGTGTGTTTAAAGTCTCATCTCCTGTCTTGACTGTTAATACTGCATGTACATTACTATGTCTTGTAAAACTTGCAGATATACACTTGTATACATTCAATAAAATTAGCATATTCTGATTCTTCTCAAAATTGAAAGAACAATAATGAATTCCTCCAAAAGTCTGAACGCTTGCTCAACACATCGTTTTTTTATTTTTTGTTGTTTTTTTTTTTTATTTCTCCTGGGTTTCTCATTGACTGACAAAATATATAAACTATATAACATTTTAAGGACTGTTACTTTACAAAGAAAGGACTTATTGATGTCTATAAAACTCATTTAATATTTAGAACTTGGCTTCTTCAAAAATGATCGAGGCAACAGTGCAAATTTGTCACAATCAAATAAATTTGCTATAAGCACTCGGAATTGTATTTTGTGTTTTTGAATTTTGCTCAAAAAATGTTGATGATGTGACCCTGGTCTGCATTTGGTAATTTATCTCTTAATGGCAACAATACAAAATTACTTGACTAAAGACGATACCTTCCTATTAGAAATAAATCATAATCTACTCTATTTTACCACAGCATGGTTGAACTCTTAACTCAGAAGATTATTAATGTATTACGTGTAAGTGTACAGCTCTTACAGTAGATCCAGCTAAAACATAAATAACAAGTTTCTATTAATGTGCTTGCTCTAACACGTGATCATTTCTATAGTAACAACTTAAACAGGGACTTGTATGGTGGACGATCCACATAATCGATAGCTAATAATTGGATTACAAAGTATGTGTTTTGTGTCACAAAGAAAAACATGTAATCATTAATGTGGTGAAGTTTCTGTTAGGAGACTTCAGGTAATACTTATGGACACTCCTGTGTCAGCACTTTGTAACAATCAGTACGTTTCATAAAATGGGAGAGTCTTCAGGACAGAGGAGTTTACATTATCTGATTTCTAAATAAAATGAAAATATGAACTAAAATGAATTAACTAGTCATGTGGATATTTCCTAACATTACCTGCAACTATAAACAGTTACAGTGGCAAGAAAAAGTATGTGGACCTTTTTGAATTTCATGATTTTCTGAATACATTTGTCATAAAATGTGATCTGATCATCATCTAAGTCAGGGGTATTGACCAATATAATGTGTCTAAAATTCTGCTCTTTCATGTCTTTATTGAGAACAACCAAAAAAACTCACCCTTGAGTTAATGACCTCAAAAAAATTAATTGGTGTCAAATGAGTTTGGAGGTGTGGACTACAGCTACTTTGACTGATAAAAACCTCCCAATCTTTTGGAGTTTGCACTGCACATGAAGCACACGCTTATGTGAGCCATGCCTCGCCAAAAAGAGCGTTCAGAGGATCTACGAGCAAGAATAGTTGATTTACATAAAGCTGGCAAGGGTTACAAAGTGATTTCAAAGACTTTAGAAATTCACCAGTCTACAGTTAGGCAAACATTCTACAAATGGAGACACTTTGGGACCGTTCCTACTCTACCAAGAAGTGGGCGCCCAGTCAAAATGACATAGCACAACAAAGACTCCTCAATGAGGTAAAGAAACAACCCTGAATGACAGCCAAATATTTGAAGGCATAATTGGAACTGGCTAACATCTCTGTTCATGAGTGTACAATACGCAAAACATTGAACAAGCAGGGTATCTACGGCAGGGCACCGCGAAGGAAGCCACTGCTTACTAAAAGGAACATTGCTGCACGCCTGAAGTTTGCAAAAAAGCACATGTGACACTCCACAGCAATATGGGCAAAATGATTTGTGGACTGATGAAACCACACAGCACTACATCTGGCGTAGAAAGGGCACGGCATATCATCATGGAAACATCATCCCAGCTGTAAAGTATGGTGGAGGAAACCTGATGATTTGGGCCTGCTTTGCTGCATCAGGGCCTGGCCAGCTTGCAATCATTGAGGGGAAGATGAATTCCCAAGTATGTCAGACAATTCTTCAGGATAATGTGAGAATGTCTGTGCATCAGCTGAAACTGTGTAGAAGTTGGGTGATGTGACAGGACAACGACCCAAAACACTGGAACAAGTCCACAACAGAATGGCTTCAGAAAAACAAAATCCGCCTTTTGGAGTGGCCGAGTCAGAGCCCAGACCTCAACCCAATAGAGATGCTATGTAATGACTTGAAGAGAGACATACACATGAGACGTCCAAAGAATATGACCGAGCTAAAGCAGTTCTGCTTTTTTGCAGAATCTAATTCCTCCTGAACGATGTTCAGGTCTGATCCACAGCTACAGGAATCGCCTGGTTGAAGTTATTGCTGCCAAGGGGAGGGTCAACCAGTTATTAATTCTAAGGGTTCACTTACTTTTTCCACTGCCATTTTGAAACACACAATGAGTGTGTTCAATAAAGACATGAAAGATCAGAATTTATTTTGTGTTATTATTTTAGACATATTATATTTGTCAATACCCCTGACTTGGATGAAGATCAGATCACATTTTGTACAAATTTATGCAGAAAACCATGAAATTCCAAAGGGTTCACATACTTTTTCTTGCCACTGTAAATAGAGCATTTTTTGTTCGTTAATTAAATAAAAAATTTCGTAATTGGCAAATCGCTGTGGAATAACACACTTCGGGCCGTTCAGTTATAAAAAAATAATCCACTTCGCTTGGGCCCATATCACACCACCCAAGCATGGATTATTTTTATAGGCCTATAACAGCAATGTTTTTTGGGGGTTTATTCCTTCCTTATTCCTTACCACAGAGCAGGTAAATTCTCAAACATGATTAGTCAAAAGGGGTGCAAATATTTTTTGTTGTTGTTTTTTTGTCTAAAAGCATACATTGCCTGATGCGGCCCGTAGGCCAAGTAACGTTATGTAATAGAAATGTAAAGAATTATCCACACACATGTGCAGTTACTTATATATCCACTAGAGATCCTCCTGTCGGCGTCCTTAGGCTATAAATGTTTAGTGTTGCTAATGGTTACTTGTAATATATGGGTATTTCCAACGTAGCGTGAAAACGTCAGTATGTGGAAAAATGTCTCTTTCAAAGAAACGAAAGGTGGATTCTGAATGCCGTAGATGCAAAGAAAAATGTACAACAGAATATTTATTTTGGGAAATAATAATAATTAAAAAATTCAGTGTAAAGTGGTGAAATTATAGATCTGGTCTAATATCAGTTGTATCCTTCATGTTGTGTGAAAATTTACCTCAGAATTCCATTTTGGGTGATAAATAAGGGTCAAATATAACTGTTGTGATTGTTCTCAGCCCGCCTAAGGTGATATTTGTAGCCAATGTGGCCCCCTACCCCAAATGATTTTCCCACCCCTGCTCTTTGGGGTTCAGGTCAGATGAGTTGGCTGGACAATCAAGCACAGTAACTCCACGGTCAGTAAACCAGTTACTAGTAGTTTTGGCACTGTGGGCAGGTGCAGAGTCCTGCTGGAAAAGGAAATCAGCATCTCCATAAAGCTCGTCAGCAGATGGAAGCATGAAGTTCTCTAAAATCTCCTGGTAGACGCTGCATCGACTCTCGACTTGAGAAAACACAGTGGACCAACACCAGCAGATGACATGGCAACCCAAACCCTCACTGACTGTGGAAACTTCACACTGGACTTCAAGCAGCTTGGATTCTGTTCCTCTCCACTCTTCCTCCAGACTCTGGGACCTTGATTTCCAAATGAAACGCAACATTAACTTTCATCTTCCCCGTGATTGTGGTCGTCTGAACTGAACCAGACTGAGAGATTAAAGGCTCAGGAAACCTGTGCAGGTGTTTTGAGTTAATTAGCTCAACATTTCTGTATTATAAATTCTTTATTCTAATCATTTTGAGATACTGGAATTTATTATTTTTATTTCCATGAGCTGTAAGCTGTAATCATCGAGATTAAAACAAAAAAGGCTCAAAATATTTCCACTGAATGTGTAATGAATCTAGTATATATGAAAGTTCCACTTTTTTAATTCTTTCATGGGGGAAAAAATTTACTTTTCCACGATATTCTAATTTTTTGAGATGCTCCTGTCCACCTCTCTCTCTCTCTCATGATCATATATATATATATATATATATATATATATATATATATATATATATATATATATATATATATATATTATATATACACACATATAATATAATGTCCAGTCTATGCATATGCAAATGACACGTGACGTCATCCAGCAACGACTTCAAAGACTTGGTAGCACTGGCTGAGGTGGACCATAAGAGTATACTTCACAGTTTAAACACCTGCCACTTGAAAACTTCTATTCTAGATCTGTGTGCTGTTTAAAAACACTGAGCACACTTTCCTAGCCACTATTTTGTGTAAAAAAAAAATGAAGCCTGTCTCTTTAAGGTTCTCCTGAAGTGAGGTGGAGTACTGAACCGGAAACTTACCCTTGCCCTCTAGCTTAGGTTTGGCAACCTGGGGACTTTTTTAAGCCAGTCTACGAGGTTTGGACACTACCAAAGAAGATAAACTATCAACATCAAAGAAGAAGAAGAAGAAAGGCGATTGGCGCCCTAACTCATAGTTTGAACAGCCCAGTCCACTCGGTCTGAAAACGAAACCGGAAATGTCTGGCGTGTGCCTGTAAGGAGTTACATTATCAACTTAAACTGCCGACACGAAAACCATGGATAGGTTTAAATTCATGCTGGTGGAAATATCCAAGCAGCTTAGCTCTGAAAACTTATCGACGATGAAATTTCTGTGTGGGGCCGATATTGGAAAGAAGAAAAAGGAGGAGATCACCAGCGGCATCCAGCTGTTTGAGTATCTGATCGAGAGAGCACTGATCGGGCCTTATGACACCGCGTATTTACGGAAGCTTCTCCGTGAACAAGAAGCTTTACTGAAATTAATCGACAACTACGAGCAGCAACAACCGGTCCAAACCGATTTGCCGGAGGAAACGGAACTAGGTGTGTAGTCTCGCCACTTCATAACAACACGGCGCCTTTTCTGGGGAACACCATCCTTTCATAGCAGCACCACTATCAGATCAGATCATAAAAGATCAGATCATAACAGAACATAACATAACAGATCAGATCATAACAGAACAGATCAGATCAGAACAACCCACAGACCTGAGGTTCATTTTGAGTGGATTCACTTAATTCAGGTCTAAAGTCCCCATGAAATCAACATGTTTGCTTTGTGGTTTTTAGGAATTCTGTCTGCCGGCCTTATTATAGTTATCTATAAGCTCGTGCGCGCCAAAACCGTGACAAAGTTTGCATTTAGAAGTCGTGTGCATTCCAAAGCCATCACAGTCTCCGTCTCTACCACCGATACGGATCAGCAGTTTTGATGACATCGTTCTGCACTTCAGAGCCTCATCAGATTTTTCTGTCCAATCAAATGCTCTCTAGTGTATGAAGTGTCCCACCAACAACACTGTAAATATCGTCACGTACCGGCCTAGGCTGTGAGGTTGTGAGATAAGCGAAACGTGATTGGCTATTGGAAAAGGGGACGGAGACACTCAATATGTCCCGTCTGATTTTCTGGTTGGGCGTTCAAGCCCCAGCACCACCATTTGTTGGGCCCTTGAGCAAGGCCCTTGACCCATTGTGCCCCAGAGATGTGTATATATATATATAAATTTAATTAAAAAAAATTCAGATAGCCTTCAAGAATGACAAAAGAAAAACATTTGGATATCATTCTCATGGCTGGATCGGGATGCTGTAGCAAAGTTGCGATGAACTTTAACAGGAAACATGGCAGGCACATCACACACCACACTGCTCCCAAACTTAAGTTAGTATTTAATATCAACATCATATTTAAAACTTAATAAGTCATCTTTCTCTCTCTCTCTCTCAAAAAAAAAAATGCAGCCTGCCAATGTACTGAGAAACCGGAAAGTGTGAACTCCTTTGTCCTTTTCTGTGCTCAAAGTTCCAGAATGGGAGGCAGCTACACAGCACGACAGCACAGCACGACAGAGACGTAGTTAGAAATTTATGAGGTGGCGAGCCCAATTGCGTTGACGCAGGTATTAGCATGACAGTTGAAGCTTTGGAAGCTGATCTGTTCGAGTGTATAGATGAGGAGGTAACAAAGCTCAACAGAGACTGAAGGACTAAAGCACTGTGACGTCACTGTCTCTTTGGGTAGAGATGTATTCTCAGTGGTGCCACCCTAAGCAGGGTAGTCCAAAGGCATTGTGGGTAATGTAGGAAACCGTTGATGAAACATGTTGATGAAAGAATCACATATTGATTATAAATAATGATATGCAAGTCATTCAGGGTGGATTTGTTTTTTACGTTGTCTGGATCATGACTTAACCTTACACAAATCTCACCTCCAGTGTTGGGAGCCTGCATGTTCTCCCTGTGCTTTGGGGGTTTCCTCCAGGTACTCCAGTTTCCTCCCCCAGTCCAAAGACAATGCGTTTTAAGCTGATTGGCATGTCCAAATTGTCTGTGGTGTGTGGTTTTGCTTACATCAAGATAATGCCATTTAATTCTGTTTCTCACACTTTTATGGATTATATGTCTTTCTTCCAGAAAAAATCAACTGTGCAATAGAACTGATCAGTGAGCACCTGGGAAGGAAGTGGATTAAATATGGACGGAAACTGGGAATCACTGAGACCAAGCTAGAAGGCATACAAGAGAAACACCCTCGCAAACTGGAGGAACAAGTGAGAGAATTGTTCAAAGAGTGGATGAAGATGCGCAAAGCAGAGGCCAAAGTGGACGAGCTTATCAGGGCACTCCGCGCCTGTGACCTGAACTACACAGCTGATGTTGTGGAGGTGAAACTCCAGAAGGCTGACGCATCTTGAAAATGCATTCCATCTTTTTTCTCATTCATAGCTGCTGTACATGTATTCGCGAGATTTTATTGCATTTGTCTTGCAAGTCTTTGTGCCAAATATAATGCTAAAAGGACGTTAACCTTAAATTTACATTTAAGGTGCTTCATATATATAATTTTTGGAATTCTTTGGGATTACAGTCTTGAAGTTTTCTTGTGCTGGCAGGTAAAATGTGAATCCGTGTTTTGTTTTGTTTTAAATGGTACTTTTTTTTTCACTGGAATATTATAAAGTAGGCAGAGATTCAAATGTAGTATATAATTATAATCTAATCACACATTCCAAAAATAAATCATTTCTAAATGTTAAAAAAGCTTCACTCTGTGACATGGAACTTTTGATTGCTGTTATTTTTGAATCAATAGCCATTGTTCCAAAAGAATTGAATTTATGTATCGCATTTGGATGTAAATAAAGGGAATATTTTCATTAGCCGTTGTCTGAAGCTTGGGACAGTAATACTCTGGTCCGTGCATCCTGGAAAATTTGGGAATTTGTAGGACGGTTATCCAGTCATGGAAAACACCAATGAAATGAAACCATGAAATGAAAGTAAGGTTTGTTTCTCAACATTTTTTGAATATTTAAACTTTTTGCATATTTAAACTTCCAGGATTAATGGGTTGACCCATAGCTCCTTTGTGGTTTTAGAAAGGGTTCTCAGGTTTCCTCCTACCTCCCAAAAACATACAGGTAGATGGATTGGCTACTGTAAATTGCCCCTAGATGTGAATTTACTTGTGCATTGTGTCCTGTGATGGACTGGAGTCCAATCCAGGGTTTAATCCCACTTCATGTGTTCCTGGGTGCCGCATCAACTCTGACCAGAGTAAACTAAAACGTTCACTTTTACTTTATAAGGAACGTCTTAGTAAACATTTTGCCTAGCAGGCCTGCCTGCATAGTTGAAATTTAGGACTTTTATGCACTTGGGTGGCAATTTCAGTCCCTGTACAGGGTGTCCCTCACAGGGCTCCCCCACTACCCTGCGTTGGACACTGATCTCTACCTATGAGTGAGTCTGTGTACTTTGAATATTTCAGTAGAACTTATTTTCTGGAAATAAAATTAAACAATCATATGTCTCTCTCTCTCTATTATGGCCATTAAAAGGAACTGAAGGTACGCTAACGTACGTTTAATATGACTTTAGTCAATAAAGAATTTGTGTTTTCGACTGATCCATTCGAGTTAACAGCAACTTTATAATTAATACATTAATCATAAATATGATTACAACATTGACATTTTAATATGTAACACAAAACCCACAAACGGTAAAACAAGGCTAAATTGAATTCAAGTACAATTTGTTGGACTGACAGAAGTTGTCGAATTGCACTTTTGTTTCGCCGACAGTAGGGGGCGAAGTACTTCACCTGCGAGATCTACGGAAGCTCTGAAGGATCATGCAGGAAAAACACGAACAACTAATTCATGTCCTCAGGTTACCACAACATGGAACAGCACGTTTCATGAAGTAAACACTGGAGAGTTTGGTAATTCAACAAGGTAATAAACTGCGTTTAGTTGCTTACATTTCGAATTTTAACAAGTAACCTAGCTAATATTTATTCAATACTGAATTTAAATTATAAACAAAATTATTATCAGGCAAAATTTGTATTTTTTTTTCTGGTGTTTTATCACCAGTAAGAACGGTCATATAATCTAGACGACCAAAAGTTTGTGGACACCGGACCCTCACACCCATATGTGCTTCTTGAGCATTTGTTCCCCTTTGCTGTTATAATAACCTCCATTCTTCCGGGAAGGCTTTCCACTAGATTTTGGAGCGTGGCCGTGGGGATTTGTCTTCATTCATTTCAGGTTTTTGTATCAATACTTTGTGGCAACAGTTTGGGGGAAGAACCACATATGGGTGTGAAGGTCAGGTGTCCAGAAACTATTGGCCTACTACTATAGTGTAGTTCATGGCTCATCGAAGTGGCTCATCGACAAACCATGAAGTCATATAATAAAAATTTCAGAAGGTTCTGATTTCTAAAATTTACCCAATCAGAATTTCATGAATATATATGTGGCTGAAGCAGTGTATTAAGTTTTCCTTATACTGCACTTTTGAATTCTTGATTGGTCAGAATGTGTTGAGTAATCTTTTATAACAGCAGCTCAGACAGGAGTTCCAGCTACAAGGCAAATCACAGGACTATATTAATGCACTCGTTCAAAGAAAAACATAGAAGTGTCGATATGGTGATGCGTGGATACCATTATTTAACATTTATGGAAGGAGTCTCCAGTGTCAAAGATTTATCAAAGTCAGTAAGTTTTTTTCAGACACAGGAAGTCTTACGTTTTGGAATTGATCAGTAACATGACTAGCTGTTTTCCCTCCCTATCTTATTCTAAGAGAGAAAAAAAGAGAGGCTAGTGAGGGAATGAGTGCTTACAGCTGCTACACTCTTACATGCAGAGAGTGATAATAGGAACTAGCTCGCCTCACAGACATCCCACAGCATTAAATGAAACTATAAACAGTATGTGTTGTTCATTAATAAATTAAATTGTAATCGTTGGCAAATTGCTGTCGTATAAGAAGAATAAAATCACTTCAGGCAATGCTGTTAGAGGAAAAGAATCAATTCTGGGATGGTAACAGTTACTCTAAGTCACGTTGGGCCACGTCATCCAATCCCATTGTTGATTATTTTCCTATAACAGCACTCCCCCAAATGGTTTATTACTAAATTAACAATTGTAACCACATGCAGTGGTTTTATTAATGCTTGCTTGTAGTTAGGTAGCTATAAAGATAGAGAATATTATGTTGAGGCTAAACAGTATGTATTTAATAATAATAATAAACATCCAACACCAATATGAATGGACCCTGAATAGAGAAAGCTTTGGATCCAAATAGCATAAAAAATATCTAGTGGTGGGAACGAAATGAAACCATGTACAGTGATGATATAAATACACACACAACCTGAATAACCAGCTCATCTGTGTTTATTTGGATTTTGTTACACTGATTAGTAAAGGTTGATAACAGTAGTTGAAGGTTTACAGCTGTGTCAGTCATGGATGTGGAAACCAGAATAAGTCTTATATCTTCTGACACTCACACGGTGTGTACAGACAAACAAACAAATACGTACACACAAGCACATGCGCTGCTCAGATAACCTCATCGAAGTCATTGGCCTGAGTCTTTAATGTCGCTTTTAATTAAAAACAGAAAAGAAAATTAAAAACATAACTAAAAGCACTATTCGATTTAAGCATCCTCCGCTTCCAAAATATAAATTCCTTTTGGACATGTCAGAATTAAACTGGTCTTATAGAGCCCAATTTGATCCTTAAATTTCTTGCATGGTATTCTACAATTTACATTATTCAACAAAACTAAGCAAAAATAAGCATTCATGCTTAAAAGAAAGATTAGAAAACTGCCAATGCTTTCAGGAATCTTACAGCCATTTATAGCTATATGCAGCAAGAGTTCAGCCCAGTTGACCTCAAGTACTAAACCTGTTAAAGAAAAAAATATATATATATAATACATGTACACGGCAACATACATTTGTGAGAAACAGTCAGCTTGATCTGGTTGAAATAAATACTTGAATTGATTTCTGATCTATCTGAATTTCACAAGTACAGGACAGACGTGTCAGAGTAAACCGATCTCCCGCAACTTCCCATAACGTAGATGTAGCCCCATGATACCTCGGAAAAGTAAATATATTTATCCCTTTAGAAATGCAGAAAGTCTGTAATGAGCATGGTGAGTGTGGTGACGGTACTGTAACTCTTCAGCTCTGCTTTATTCTGTCCCTTGAATCTTCCAGAAAAGGCACTGTACCTGTAAAGTCTCTCGCAAAGCCATGAGTTAAGGCCATGGCATCATGATCCTAAATCCTCTAGTCTGTCAACCCAAGTATACAAGATGTGAGCTTTTTTCGGTGGTTCCTGTGTAAATGTAGCGATGGCTGGCAGGGCCTCTAGAGCATCGGGCGGGCCCCGCTGGCACAGTTCAGTGTGATCTGTTCAGTGACGGTATGGCCTTCTCGAGGAAGGTGATGGGTCTTGGTGGGACATCAGGAGCCAATGGACTGGACGTAGTTAGCAGGGTAGAGGCCCACTTCACCGCTGTCCAGCTGCCCTTTGCACCAGCCCTGCTCGTCCTCCTCTCCCAACTTCATCAACTCTTCACCTGTCAATCACAGACTGCATTAAGCTCCTGCATTAGTTTTAACATTGAATCTACTAGAGCTACTCTAGACTACTCAACCTGGATGCCATGGAAAAGCTGACAGACCCAGAGTTTATCCAGGTCCACTTTAAGTGGTGTTCTACTAAAGTTTGTTACATACTAGTTCACAATAGTGACTAACAACTGAATGGTGACAATGGTTACCTTTTAATGCTTAACCATTAATGACTGGTGTAAGGCTACAAATGAGACCATTCGAAGTGGTTATTTTGTTTGTCAAGACATGTCACATTACCACGTTTGACTAGTGCTACAGACTCAAATCAAGCCACGTCGTCAGTTCACTGATCAGACCGGACAGGCTAAATAAAACGATCTACGACAGGCTGTGAAAACTCTCCCCTTTCTGACCGAATGTCTCTAGACCTGTAGCTAGTCTCTGGTCCGATGAACCGCCTTCAGCTAAATAACGTAACGGACCACAACAAGAGAATCTTCTACAGAAGCAGTGCTGGTTCTTGTTTGGGAAACTAAAGTCAGTGATTTTATTATGTGCAGTATTTTTTGAGTTCAGTCTACTCAAATACATCTGCTGGGACCACCTCTCCAGTGTTCTAGTGAGTCTAGTATAAGCCATTTGTGGGGTCTTTACAAACTGAAATCATCGAGTTCGCTTCAAAGTGCTCTTCAGAACATGATTGAGAGAACAACTGATGGACACTTCACTCCTGGTTGCGATCACAAAAAGTGGTCATCCCACCTAAATATGGTGGTCAAAGTATGAGATACATTGCATTTATTAATATTAAATTGTAAAACAGCTGGAAGTAGTGCTGCAGAAAAAATGTTCCTTGTTCCCTGTTTTTATCACTACCTTGGGTAACAGCCCATGGCATACATTTATTTATTTATTTATTTTTATTCCCAGTGTTTTCTCACAAATTTAGTCTTGGGCAAGTCCTACGCAACAGCTTCCAACCTGGTACGGAGAAGGGTAACGCAAGCTTCCTCCGAGACTTCAAACTAACAACCACATCTTTTTGAACTGCTCCTCACGCTGCATCATGGGATGTATAACGGACTCGGAGGAAAATGTTATCTGCTCCCTTGCGCATGTTAAATGAGCTCACAGATGGTCATGATTGGCTAGTGTCACTGCGATTGATGGGGGGAAAGAATACATGTAGCCTGTCCCATGAGGAGAGCGCCTCCAATTTGGCTCTCATGGACCTCTGGCCACAGATGGCTGTGACATCGTCGGGATATGAACTCAATCTCCAGGCCATAGGCTGAGCATTTTACTGTTGCACCATTGGGAACCTGTGCAGAGCTTCTGTATATGCATTTATATTTGTTTGCCTCTGCAAATTTACAAAAGATTATGAGATTATGTAAACAGCAAGTGCTATGAAATGAATTGTATGGCAGAGTAGGGGACTTTTCACTGCTTAGGCCATCTGTTCGGTATTCAATTGATATTAGTTCCTTTTTCCAGAAGTTTCCAATACCAAGTGTGGCTTGGAAAAAAATAATGCTGCAGTGTATTCCAAATGCTAGTTATTTTCATCACTGTTACAACATTGTAAGGCTGACCGGTTCAAACCTTTTACCAATGTGGCCCACTTATGACCAGCAGAAGGTTTGTAGTGGTTCCCAGTTACAGAGGTTTTGTGTTTGGAAAGCCTCAGAGTGGACCACAGCCAGCGTGTTGGGAGAAGAGGCAGTGGATCCCAACAACTGAAATTCTGAACTAGAAGTTCACTGGGACTGGAATACCAGAATCCCACACACTAAGACCCAACAAAAAGGTTGCAGAAGCAGATAGGTCATGTTGAGGAACATTGGAGTGTGTTGGAGGAGTTTAATACGCATATTCGTTCCTCTAGAGCAGTGGTTACCAACCCTGTTCCTGGAAATCTACTTTCCTGAAGACTTTTGCTCCAATCATAATCATGCCCACCTGAGCATCTAATCATTACCTTAACAAGTTCTTGATCAACTCAAACAGGTGTGTTAGATTCTGGTTGGAGATGAAACTTGCAGGAAGGGAGATCTCATGGAAGAGGCTTTGTGACCACGGCTCTAGAGTAACTGTTTAATCCTGGTCAGGGTAATTGTGCTGTGTACTTTGGGAAAGGGAACAAATTGAGTTAATTGGAATAATAGACTGGTACAAACAAAAATAACTGTGGTAGTGGGCTGGATTGGACAAACTTTCCATGGAAGCGTACAGGAGTGGGTTTACAAACATCTCTTTTGTGAATCCCTGATCTATGGGACATAAGTAGTCCGAGCACAGATTACAATCCAAGCATATAGCTGAGCAGTTGAGAGTTTAGAGCCTTGTAATGGCTCTTTTTTTTTTTAATACCAGGATTTGAACACTAGTACTTAACATCTGAGCTGCTACTGCAAGGTTGAACAGGTTCTAGATATTAATCTTTGTAATGAACCAGTTATTATTATAATTATTATTTGAATACTAGTTGGGTGGAATCCAGTAAGACTGTAAAGCCACCAGCAGATGGCAGAGATGACTTCAGAATAGAGGTGCTTGCTTGTTAATTATATTGTGAATCATGACACTGCAATGACGTGGCTAAAAGGGGTCATGACTACACCGGATCCTCTGTCGAATATGAATGACACTTCAAGCCTATCAAACTATTTTAAAAGCTTAGGAAGTCCCTGTTATGGTCCCTGTTGAGATGAACCATGAGAATACATTATAAACCAGATTGATAGTATACAACGGTTTCATCCTCTCATTCATCCATTAATCTAGTCAATAGACCAGATAAAGATTTCAGAACATTCCATTTTCCCTGCAAGCTGTAATGTTACACGTGAAAGCCGAGTACTTTCTGGAAAAATATAACAAGAAACCTTTCTCTCGTTGAGAGCCATGACAATACTGTAAAGCCTTACTTACCCATCTAAAATCAAAACGTAACCAGTGTTTCAGGTTTGCCCGTGATACATTGTTTCTAATAAGCACGTCCTATTTACTGTACACCAGGCTTAAAAGTTTACATTCCCAAATTTGTAAACCAAGTAACACATTAAATATGAATCCCCTAGACATAAAGGGTTGTATGAGCTAGTATGAGAAATTTGACATGCTACTTTCATTGGTAGTCGCCAAGCCAGGTTGTGTTTTCAGATCCATTCTGAAAACCAATACATTCAAAATTAAACCATGCTTAAAAACAGTTGTGCTGTGCATCAGTGTGATCAGCCAATGGTGAGACAATAAAAGGACACACAAGGATTTCCTGGTCTTATCAATCTTGGGAATCTGACCAATCACAGGTGCTTGGCGATTGATTAGCCATAGGAAAACCTGAATGAAATATCCTTTTAGATCATTTAGGTCTCGAATCACAACAAAGCAGTCATGCTCAGATTTGTCCAGCTCTGTTCAACGTGTCGGTCATCAGTCAGAACGATCTACTGATTACAAACAGTAGCCGTTTATTGTTCACTGCCGATCGTCTGGTCTGAGAGAAGGACTAACGCGAAGGCAGAGCTGTTAGACGAATCTCACCACTCCACACGCCATAATCATGCTCAAACACAGCGTACTACGGGCCAACATGGTGTATGTATGTGTGTTTGTACATGTGTGTGCCATTATTAAGCATTAGTAGGGATTAATACCTGCTTTAAAGCTCAGCTCATCAGATTCTTGGCCAGTGTAATCATACAGTGCTCTAACGCGCACACCCACTACCTTCTCCTCCTCCTCCTCCTGTTCAAGCTCAACTCCATTCGTTGCGATGTACTTCTTAGGGCTCTCTTCATCAGACCAATCCGAGGAGTAGTCTTTGGCAGCTCTGTGTTAGCCAGGAGACAAAACAGCGGTTACAGATGTGACTTTAATATCAAACAAAAGCCTAATGGTGATTATTGGATAATTTTTTTTTTTAAATTACAAGATATAAAAAAAAATCAAAGAAGAAACGTATTCAAGGGATCAGTGATCAACATACTGATGCTTCAAACTAGAAACTAACAGAGTCATAGATCAAGAAGAGTTGGTGGTGCAGCAGAAAACTATCACAGTAGATAAGCTTTAGGAGGACAGAAGGCTAATCTCGAAATAGTTACAATATTTTCACCCCAGCACTGATGAAATCTCCATTCTGATTGGTTAGAAGGTGCTGTTTACTTTTCTCTAACCGCAGTTCTGGCAACAGTGCCTGATATGAGGCAAATCAAAGGTTAATATTAATATGATCATCCTAATATGTTCTCATTTCTATGTTCACATGATTTTTCTAAAGCTTTTCGATAATATCTAGATGCTAAATAATTGGCTTGTTTACCAAAGGGAAACATATGTGCTAAAATAATCAGTTGTAGAATGTAACTGATGTTTTAATGCCATTACATCAAGTACCAGAATGTGCAGTGTTAAATGCTGTTGGAAAGGCATCTGTTCTGTTGCCCCCTGATAAACAGATGGGCATCAAGGACATGCTGATATATGTTGGACTCTGATGCTTATAGTGCTACAGATATTTACAACCAGCTTGACTTTATACAGAGAATAGTTCATTCCTTGTATGTCAGCTTTAAACTCAATCAATATACCACCCAGATATTGTGCTGAACAAGTCCATAATGCTAGAGTAGTAATTATCTTGCATACAACTACCAGCAGGACAAAGCCTCCAGAGGGGACCACTGCTACAAAGATAAGAAAGAAACGGATAGCAAAAAGAGCCAACGCCACTCTAGTTGAAAGGTTAGTTCATAGTAAAGAGCTTTAGGACATGAATAAAACTTTAATGAGTACTACAGGTCGATTTTGTGTCTCTCAAAACCTGCAATAAGTTAATAGAGAAAAGCATCTCTTTTCCCATGAGAACAAGCAGCTCAAATAACAAGCCATATTTTCTTTCTATCCGTAATCCCAGAGCTCTCCGAGCAAGCATTCCTATTACCAAATACGTAGTAAAACCTTCTGAGAAGATCTTCAAGGAAAAGGGTTGCATCAAGACAAACACACTAGAAATTGCGTGTAGGTGTGCGCGCGTTACCGGATGGTATCTTGTGGAGTCTGATGCGCTTCATCAGCAGCAGAGACAATGTTGGTCAAAGTGACATCATCAATCTGGCTATTCCTCTCTTTGCGGCTGATGGTGCGGTTGGCTTCTGGAGACCATTCCTGAGAAAAAAAAATGTGTGCAAAACACACAAAAAGAATACTGTGAATATTTCAGCCCCCAAACATTCATAATTCCACAAACATAAATAACAGCCCCAGACGTTTTCAGTCCATTAAACCAACACAAAAGCACGAAAGTAGAATCAATCCTAACATGACGCATGGCAAACAATATGTCCGACTTCCCAGTGTGGCACATGCTAGGCCACTCTGGAGCTGCACAAAGAGCTTCAGTGTTCAGGGAAAGAAATGAGGATGAAGTGAGAGTATGTAACCTAACCTGGAGGTTGCCCTATGATTGCTGTCTGCTTAAAAAATAAATAAATAAATAAAAGCGCCCTGAATGCTGGATTAAGCATTAGGCAAAGGATAATATTTAGGTCTAACTTTAGTTGTACAAAAATATAACTTAAACTCTGGTGTTGATGGAAGGGTAAATATATGCTCGGGGGAGTCTGAGGAGAAATTAAAGTTGGAATGGAGCATAGAAAAGGGAGCTCTGGCACAGAGAGAAGGATCCCACATTCCACAAGCCATCCGTGGGCCATGGAAACAACAGAGCATTCACCATCAGCCCATTAGGATTCACTAAGCCTAGAACTCATGGTTAGGATGGCTAAACGAATGACAACTTCAGCATAGAGCTGCACTGTTTGAGCTTCTACTGGAAATATCATATCTCTTGGGTAAGCAAATGTTAGAATGCGGTTCTTTTAGTTTGTAGCTGAACAAAAATAGTGTGTTGACAATTATAGTCGATAAACACGATAAAATAAATGGTAAATGGCACACTTATATAGCGCTTTTATCCAAAGCGCTTTACACTGTCTCATTCACCCATTCACACTCACACCAATGGTAGCAGAGCTGCGCTAACTTGCCATCGGGAGCAACTTGGGGTTCAGTGTCTTGCCCAAGGACACTTCGGCATGTGGGCCGGGAATCGAACCGCCAACCCTACAATTAGTGGACAACCCGCTCTACCACCTGAGCCACAGCCGCCCCAATATAAAATGTCCTTTACAGAGTGGAGACTCTAAACTAGAGTTGGTTCATTATTGTAACTCCGACTGGTTCCAGTTGCCAGTCTATCTCAAACTGGTGCTGGTTCACTAGTATAACTAAAATTGTGGGAAGTGTTCACTCTTGTACATCAGACTGGAGACATTTCAGAACTGACATCAAACTAGGGTTATTTCCGTACTGTACTGTAAAACTGGTGCCAGGTTCACCATTTATATCAAACTATTATACTGTTTATGTCAACTTGAGGTAGTTGACTGTTGTACCTCAAACTAGGCCCACTTCAAAACTATACCTCAAACTGGGGGTAATTGTTGTACCTCAGATTGGGGCCAGTTCAAAACTGTACCTCAGACTGGGACAAGTTGACTGTTGTACCTCTAACAGGGGCCAGCTTAATACTGTATTTCAAAATGTGGTTAGTTTAATGCAACCTTGGGTCAGTTCGATACTTTACCTCAAACTGCGGCCAGTTCATGCTCATTCCAGGTCCATGCGTGTTCCTCCACCATCGCAGGTCCTCCGTGTCACTCGCTGCATTAATGGTCTGGCTTAGGTCTCGGAACAAGGCCTTAAACCTGAGTGAATAATTCCCACAGTATGTATACGTGTGTGTGTGTGTGTGTGTGTGTGTGTGTATATATATATATATATATATATATATATATATATATATATATATATACATACATATATATATATATACAAATATATACTATACACACACACACACACAACACACACCCATTACACATTTTTTTTTTAAACAAAACAATCAATTAAAACAACGAACAGGCAATACACATACTAGCTTTATCCCTCATTCCTAGGAGTTTATTATTAGGGCATATGCATGCATGGTGCCTGAGACAGCATGTAAATTTGGTGGAATGAAGCCAACACACCTTAACCAAACACCCTGGATCAGAGTGGAGATTCCTGCACACAAATTACACAGGACTAACATCTTGGGAGCAGCCAGATAATTACACAGGGAACATGAGGGAAAACAATGCCATTGTTTTAAAAAGCAATGGCAGGATTTGTGGACGTTTTTGCGCCGACAACCTTCAGGAACGATCCAATACAAGACAGGCAAATAACAGCTAAAAGCAAGCAGAGTCTCAAATGTTAGCCTTGCCTCAACCTTTGTTCGGAAAGACTCTGGTTAATGGACAACACGATGTTGAACATTCTTTCTAGGGTAAACAGCGATAACGGAGTTCATAGTCAAAGAAAACTAGAACTAATACTTAACATTTTGATGCATTTGCAAATACATGACTGAACCATTAAACAGCCTTGAGCGTTCTAAAGCCTGAATAAACAAGTCAGCATTGCGAAAGGCAGGTGTGAATTTTTATGGCTCTTAGTGCAGGGATATTCCATCCTTCTAGGTAATGTGGTTAAATATTGAACACAAATCTCCAGAATCCTAAATGAACTAAACTTTAACCACAAATGACTTTTAACTTTCAACAACACTGTACACACTCACCCTTCACTGCTGGAGAGGTCCAAATGCTGATGAATGTCCAGCATCACCTCCTTAAAGAAGCACAGCCGCCGCTTCTCAGCGTCTTGGGTTATCTCGAACATCTGCTCCATATCTTCCATGTACCGTGGGTTACAGCGGTTCAGTTCATCCAGAGCTCTCTCATAGCGCTCCTTTGCCTGAGGCGTGACACACAAAGCAGCCTTTAATTAAAAAAATAATAAAATTCTTCCATTCTTGGGACCATGTGAACAAAAAAAACAAAAAGGATAGCTTATGCTCACCTTTAAATAGAATTGTAATGAAGCAAAGTAATGAAGATTTATTATGAATAGAAGCATTTGTTTGTGAACGTTCTGTTTTGTGAAGTTAGGCCTTGTCAACATTTCCATAACAGGCCCAAAGGTTTGGCTGCTGCACAAAAAAACAAGGCAGGAACCCTGCCTAGAGCTCATATCTCTCATGAGGTCCCATCCATGAGAAAGATATAACAAAAGGTACATATTATAAATTTCTGAAAAAACAGATGTTTACAATTTTGCTTTGAGGAGGGGAAAAAAAAATTCTGAAGAAGTTAGTTCTACTTTTGCTTTTTTTTTTGGGGGGGGTGGCACGGAATTTCTTTAGAACTTATTACTCCGCCAGCGGCTGCCGTTTGTTGTTTTGTCAAGACTTAATTTTCTTTCACTTTTAAGCATCTGGATTCTGCTCGGCTTGGGTCCAAGGACAGAGTGGTTTTTGCTGCATTTCACGCCAACGCGTGAACAAACTCTTACCAAATACTGAGGCCTGTGATATGTTTCAATGAAATGATAACCTGGACTTCATGAATGGCTTTTAGAACCTCTGCATAAGAGAGCATTAATGATGTCCTGTCTCTTTACAGGTGTGTCTCTGCTTCCAGGAAATACGAGGGTGTTGGTTTGAGTTCTGGTTTGATTTGTTTGTGTGCTGGGAGATTGCATAGGGCTAGTTCCACTTCCTGCCAAAAATAAGTTGACTCTTGATTCGATCAGCTATTTTTAATATACTGCAGTGAAAATGGAATGGTATTTTATGTTGTGGTATGTTATAAGGGTAAGCAATAATGTAACTTTAATACAACTCCACAATTCCCCCAAAATGGGCTATAATTTAGCTTCCTCTAACACCAACCATGTCCCTTAGAATAAATGGTTCGAATATATTTTACTTAAAAAACATGCTGCACGGCTGGACGTTTCTGTCTTAACACATGATAACGATCGTTTGACTGAAACACATAAGAGCAAGGAATTCAAGTGAAGCACTAGCATATGTAAAAGGGGTGTGAGAAGTCCTCTTATAAAGCTTGTAAAGACACCCTACACATTGTCTGTTAATCCACAATTAAAAGCACGGACACGTTATTACCGGACTCCTGTCCGTAAATGTATGGTGCAGTTACTGAAAATGGCACCTAAACAAGTCTGTCTTGTTTCAGCTAAACAGAAACTGGCATTTTGATCTCCACCCATTGCGGTTCCCAAGAACACAGTCATTCATCACACCATAAAGATACACTATGACTACGCGACGGAGCATTCTTCACTTTATCCACTTATAGCGTTATCATACTGGAAGCAGCATGAACAGTAAGAATGAACTCTAAATTGATTTCATGCGGTGGCATGAGTGTGATGAGCGCTCAAAAGAGCTTTTGTGATCCCTATAGGAGCCATAGATAAACATAGAAATTAAGGAGCTTGGTTCTGTTACCTTCTCTGCCTCCTGGGTGCATTTCTCCACCCGATCCGTGAACTTGCGCACCTCCTCCGGGGACTTGGTGGTGTCTGCCCTGGCGTGTGTCTCACGCGTCATTGCTGTGCGCTCCTCCTTACGGGCCTGGTGGTAACTCTTTTTAGTGGTCTCTACCTATCAAAATGTAGCACGACACTCATCAGCTCATTTAATCTCGGAGCTGTAAACCGTTTCTGAGCTGCGATTTAAGGAGCTATAACTCACGTCCTTAAGTTTGCGGGTCCAGGGTTTTTGGGCCTTTCGGAATCCCTCATCTGCATCTTTGGTCTCCTTGAAGCCTCCAATCATCTGCTTGTGATAGGCGTCCTTCTGCCACATGCGGATCTTCTCACTGTCCTCCATAACCAGCTTTTCCTTTAGCTCCATGTGGATCTCACTCAGCTTGTCTGCTGCATTCATAAATGCATGCCAAGCCTTCTCCAGGGTCCCATACTGTGGGCCTAGAAGAGGAAACTCGTGTTCTTTTCTTTTTTTTTAACTAAAACAATGAAAATATAGAAGTTTTGCTAAAAAAAAAAAAAGCGCTAGTCCCCGATAATGGCTAACTGTGACCGTTATCTGATTCTGATTATCAATTTCTGTACATATCAATTCAGTGAGAAGATCTAGAAGAGACGGCTCCATAATTCCACCATGATACGATTTGTGATTTGTAATTAAAGTACATACAGAACATAGTAGTACATCTTATAGCGTGCAAAGTTCTCTTAAGTACTGCGCACTCCTCCAACACTACATTCAAATCTCAAACCAAATGTGTCTAGAATGTGGCATTCTCCATTTAAAAAAAAAAACGACTGTGTCAGAGAAGCGCTCCAGAAGTGGAGCAGTATGGGTATGGTCCTAGATGAGAGTTCTAGATATGGTTCACTGCTCCTTTAAATAGGCCACATGGGGTGAAATTAGTGTGCTGAGGCCTGCACAAGCAGGTAAATCCTGTCTTACGCTCTCTCTCTCACCTCCATAAATAGTACCCTTAATACACTGCACAATCTAAATGCCACTATAACTGCCATATTAACATAATTATGAAATTCTTAACATTGCTAAAGAAAGACTTGTCATGTTGAGCAAGCTAGCATGATGCATCTGCATGCTTGGTAACTAAATCTGGTAATCAACAAGTGGAACATAGCGCGGTTGTGTCAACCAACAGAAATCTGTTTGGGTAACAGGTTATTTTGAGAGGGCAGGAGAGCCCCTGTGGCCTCGGAATAAATCCCAAAGTCCTGATCACCTTTCTCCACAACACCTCTCCATTTTTTGGCCCAGTCATTCAGCTGCTGGGAATAGGCCTTCTCGATCTTGGCACGCTCCTGGAAGCAGCTGACCAGCTCATTGCAGAGTTTGTAGCCGTCATCGACCCGCTTCACTGTCCTCTTGTAGTTCCCCGGCTGAGCCACAGATACAAGATAAGACAGGTTTATACAGTATTGGGATACTGAGGATTCACACTTATAACAATTTGTAGCAATATAACAATTCTAAACCTCTCACAGTTATATTAGCAGTGTTTGTCACCATTGAGCAACTTGGTAGTGGATCTTTTTGCTCTGAGCCAAGCCAAATAGTGTGTGCTGACAGTAACTAAGCTCCTTATTCCTCATATAAAATCTCCTAGATCCATTATTCTGCTGGGTTTCCCAACAAGATAGAGAATTGTTTTTCATTCCCATCCCCACAAGCACTTGGCAGCAGCCACCTCTGCTATGCATTGGCTTTACAGAGCTAAGCCTCGGTGGCAGTTGCTAACTCTCTTCCAGGCTAGTGCAGACTTGACTGTGCTTGTTTGGAGTGTTCCTACACAGGAGGTGGAGGAGGGGCAGGGAAGCAGATCACCATGAATTACATTTTCGAGTCTCTCACAGTCCCACCCATCAAACTGTCAAAACAGACAGGAAACCCTCAGTGCAGTATTTTACCTCAAAATCCACTTCTTTCTCTGGTACATACATACACGTATACATACATACATACATACATACATACACATTATATATATATATATATATATATATATATATATATATATATATATATATATATATATATATATATATATATACACACACACACACGGGGGGGGCTGTCTGGAAAAGGACTTCTCACCTCCCAAAAGCTATCATAGCTCCCAACGTCTTGCAGGTCCCCGTTGGAAGACATTTTAGGGTCGCCCTTGCAGCACGGAATGATTGCAGCTTTCTGTCAAACTGAGGAGAGATAGCGAAGCATGAAACTATGACACAGCAGCAATAATATCACATGCCACACCTGCTAAACACGAGGAAGGCAGATGAAGCGAAGTTTAAAATAATGTTAATTTTGCAGCAAAAACTAGTTTTATTTGTTGGGTTTTTTTTATGTGCACTTATATAGCGCTTTTATCCAAAGCGCTTTACACGGTGTCTCATTTACCCATTCACACACACCAATGTGCAAGGCGCTAGCTTGCCATCGGGAGCAACTTGGGGTTCAGTGTCTTGCCCAAGGACACTTCGGCATATGTGGAGTCACCCGGGCCGGGAATCGAACCGCCAACCCAACGATTAGTGGACAACCACCTGCGCCACAGCCGGTAGTTCAACCAGCGACTGCCTTGGCACACTGCCCCACACCACTTGCAACAGACCGAAAGTTCAGTGGTCTCTACAATTGTGATGTATTATGCCAGGGTTTTCCAATCTTCCAAACGCAAAAGTCCAGCGTGGATGCGAGGTTTTTATTCCAACCAATGGATTATTAGACGCGTCTAAATTTCCCCAATCCTACCATCATTCATGACTTAATACGCCATAGATCACTTTAAGGAACTGATAACGTAGCAAGATTTACAATAAAGAAAAACAGAGAATAGATAATAGACTAGACTCACCAATAAGCAGAACTTTGTCTTGTCCTAATGTGAACGAAGCTCTACCTCAGCTTGGGTGCGACAGTGTGGCTAAAGATAACGGTACCCTTTCTACCAGTTTGTCCCCCTCCCCCTCCCACCCCGCAAGCTCTACTGCTCAACACTGCAGTCATGCGAACTGTAATACCAGTTCATATCCTCATCTGACATACTTCCATCACTCATGAAGCCAAAGGAAACTCCCGTCTGTAACATCACTCATGCGCCTGAAATAACCGGTGTTATTATTAAAACACCAACTGTTGGCAAGAGCGCCTCAGACTCCATTTGTCAATAAAATAGTTCTGCGTTCTGAGCAAACTGAGGTTTGATTCCAAAAACAGAATAGAAAAGTTAAACCCGATGACCCTTTCCGGTAAATCCTTTTATTTACAGTAGCTCAGGGCCAGGCCTGGGATCGCTAGCTGTTCCTATTGTTAAAGCCAAGGTCATTCTGCCTTGCTTCCTTAGACAGACACAGCAAGCAAGAAAAAAAAAAAGAAAAGGCAAAGATTCATTAAGAGCATCTGCTTCCAATCAACGCCAAACACAAACAGTGCTAATGGAAAATGTGCACCCTCAAGGGGTTCAGTGACCTAACCAAGAGTCTTTAAAAGAGTTTGCTGTTGAATTGCAAGAAGCAGTTCTCTGTCAAACTTGCATAATACAGACACACTACCAAACTTTTGTCATTTCTTATTCCAAACCAGTCACACATTCATAAACTTGAAAGCTAAACTAGCTGCCTTCATTAAGACGTAACTAATGAATGATTCTGAAAGGTTCCTTGAAAAAGGCATGACCTCCTGCAACAGACATGATAAGTTGCAGCCCAATATCACCACACCTGTTTGTTTGTTTTTTTGCACCTCTGAAAACGATAGCAGTACGAGTCCTCCAAGGAGGATAACATTACTGATAATGTGTGATGGAGCAAGAAAACTGCAGGCCGTTTTCTTAAGGAGAAAAGGAGTTCAGATTACTTCCCATAAGCTTCTCTGCGCACACGAGGGCAGTACTAGGGGGAGCAATGGAAAGGCCACTCCTAATGGAGGCATTTCCCACAGACATGCTGAAAAAGGAGCATGCATGATAATTGAAAACTTAAATATCACAACCTTGACTGTGCTGCAAACCAGGCTTGAGGATGGTGAACACCAAGAAGGACCTTAAGTAAAAAAAAAAATCTATGGGGTTCCGGTTATGAAAGAGTGCCTCCATTTTCAGGGACTTGGACGAGACGGTCCCACCCACGCACATGGAGCATCTCTAACAGGCTGTGAATACTGAGGGCAGCAGCTGTGTCATGCTGGACTCCGGAAAAAACCGAAGCCCATGAGATCCAGCAGAACTGGCAAGAGAGTACAGCACACCATTATAAGCTTAATCTCCTTTAGATATTTGCAACTGATTTAAACAGCTGCGTGCAGATGGGTGCAAGTGAAGAACCTCAATGAACTCGATGGAAAAACCTGCAAGTATGTGGTGCACTCTGGAATACAAAAGCCAAAAATCTGACGGTTATTCTAAATACGTATCAGGAAAATAGACCATTGTATGTAGAAGCATTGAATGACTTTTTTGAGAGACATGCCGCACAAAGTCCCGAGCGATACAGAGACATAAATCTCTGGTTCTCATGGTAATCCCAGGGATACAACAGATCTGCAAGGATACTGATGGGTTCCTTCTAAAAGCAGAGGATCTAGCGACTGACCAGGTGACAAGGTTACACAAAAAAAAAGTCATACATTAAAGTAAGTCTACAGAAGAAAAATGGGAGAATCAACGTCAGATAATCAGCATGAATTTTACATTGACCTAAACACCTAGTGAGATTGTACAAAATTGGTCCTCAACAAATGTTTACTATAATATCCCGAATGATAAATTCCCAATTACTGAACAAACGATCATGGCTGCAGTGCCATCTTGCTCAAATCTCATCAATGACGCATCACGCATAGAGCATGTTTATCAAGAACGGTTTTCACCCATGAGTGGGTTATGAGTGGATCTTGGCAGAAAAACTGAAAAAAAACAAACCCAAGTTATTGAACCCTTAATACCACTGCTTTCCTTTTACCTTTGGGAGGACACGCCACACTCTTGGCTCCCTGACACGAGTAACAGTGTGTGCTAAATAAGTGTTATTTTTGTGCTCAGGATTTACATCTCTGGCAGTAATTCAAAATGCAGGCAGGCCGTCATTCCCAAACAATCCTTTAGGAAAATGGAGACGCCACACTCTGATACAGTAATGTAGGAGTGTAATAAATATACATATTATTCTTTAGAAAATTGGTCAAGCAAGTTGAGTGAGAGAATCCTTAAATCAATTCTGAGCAAAAAATGTGATTCCCATCATGTAGCACTAAGGTGACATGATCGGCATGAATGTGGAAATTCAAGATGAGTAAAATGAAATCTAAGACGGAAGCATCGAGGTATTTCACACATCACTGCCTTTTTCCAATTGAAAGGGGAAAAGGTCAGTAATTACATGTCTGTGCAAGGGCTTTCATGCAGCATTCTGACCAAATGAAAGCACAGGCACCAAACAAAACAAAGGTTGTAGGCATTTTAGACTCGACTCTAAATTAAACCGCATGTTAACTGTCGAATTCCTACTTGCAAGCTGAAAGTAGAAGGCGTTATCTCGATGCTTTAACGTCTTCCGCAGGTTATTGTAATTCATTTGCTAAATGCTGAAGAACATTTAAAACCAATGAAGACATTTCAGCAACAGGCATTTATCTCAGATGCAGCACATTAGGAACGTAATCTGTATTCTGTGTGTATGTGGCATGCTATCAAAGCTTGAAGGAAATATAAGCAACAGCTACATAAAACTCACACGTTAAAATTTGTGACTCGATCGAATGAGGTGTTTTTCCTCCGATTAAATTCTGGCAGTGTCAGAAGATTTGAAGTACAGTCCTGTAGTGTGGCTTCTCCTACTCCGTACGAGTCTTCTTGCGTGCGTCCGTTTTTTCACGTCTTGACTGTCGTACAGTCTGACATTAATGATGACTGAGATCCTACAGTGAGACATGGCTTACAGCGGGGATCGTGTTCGGTCAGTCTGACAAGCAACGGACTATTAAAAATCGCACAGTGTGCACCTGGTTTAGCCTTTGTTGTGAAGATTGTCCCTTTTTAGCTGAAGCAGCCTCTGCTTTAGCTTTAACAAACTTTTCATATTCCTTGCCATGTCAAGCTTTGAGGTAGGTAATCAGATTAGTTGGTATAAACGTTTTGGTTGTCTTACAACATTCTCAGCAGACACTAGGCATATACCTCAAAAATATCTACAAATTTGAAGGATCTGGAAAGATTCTGTATGGAGGAATGGTCTCAGATCTCTTGCCATGTATTCTCCAATCTCATCAGGCATTATCGGAGAAGACTCAGAGCTGTCATCTTGGCAAAGGGAGCACTAAGTAATGACTAAAAGGGTGCCAATAATTGTTGCACACCTATATTTAAGATTTTTTTTAAACAAACCTGTGTTTTGATTGCAATTATCTGATATCCATAAGAGCAGAGTATTTTTGTGAATCTTTGGGGGGGGAAAAATCAAAAGGTAAAACAAAAGACAATTTTTCACAGCCTTCTTTGCTCATATTTACCAAGGGTGCCAATATTAGTGGAGGGCGCTGTACCTTGGTTGTGCTATATAGATTCCAAACTAGAAGCTAAAAACGAATAACTAAGAACTCTTTTGCTTTAGCTTTCATTTGGATGTTTTCTGCAGGTCTCGATATCTGTAATACATATATTTTAAAAAATATTTTTTTTATTCCACTTTTTTCC
Organism: Ameiurus melas; assembly: GCA_012411365.1. NCBI lineage: Eukaryota > Metazoa > Chordata > Actinopteri > Siluriformes > Ictaluridae > Ameiurus > Ameiurus melas. The sequence continues at coordinate 6,024,014 of CM022762.1, read as the reverse complement.
CCCCCCCTCCTTCCCTCCCTATAAATTAACAAACCAACAAAAAAAAAAAAAAAAATAAAAAAACAAAAAAAAAAAAAAAAAAAAAAAAAAAAAAAAATAAAAAAAAAAAAAATTAAAAAAATTAAAAAAAATAAAAAAATAAACCTTAAATGAAAACCAAAAACCAAAAAAAAAAAAAAGAAAAAAGAATAAAAGACCTTCCCCCGCACCCAACCAAACAACTCCCCCCCACCCGAGGCACCACCACAAAAAACCAAAAAAACAACCACAACACCCCAACAACCCCACACCACACTTCCCTCATTAGTTAAAAAAAAAATAGTTAAAAAAAAAAAACATTATATAAAAAAAAAAAAATAAAAATAAAAATATATTATTGTTTTTGTTGTGTTTTTGGGTTGTTTTTTTTTTTTTTTTTTGGTTTTACTTATAAAAAAAATGAAAAATAAAATTTAAAAGAAAAATTTCAATTATTAAATAATAAAAAAATAAAAAGTATTAAAAAAAAAAAAAAAAAAAAAAAACAAAAAAAAAAAAAAAACAAAAAAAAAAAAAAAAAAAAAAAAAAAAAAAAAAAAAAAAAAAAAAAAAGAAATTTATTATTATTTTATTGTGTTGTTTTTTTTTTATAATATACTTTTAAACTTAAAAAAATAAAAAAAAAAAAATAAAAAAAAAAAAAAATTGAGGAAAAAAAACACTATTTTTAAATTTTTTTTGTTTTTTTTTTGGTGTTTTTTTTTTGTTTTGTGTAATAAGTTTTTTTGGGGTATTTGTTTTGGTTTTTTGTTTTTTTTTTTTTTTAAAAATTTTTTATTTTTTTTTTTTTTTTTTTTTTTTTTTTTTTTTTTTTTTTTTTTTTTTTTTTTTTTTTTTTTTTGAAAAAAAAAAAAAAAAAAAAAAAAAAAAGGAGGGGGGCAAACTTTTTTCACACCACTGTATGGTGTAAAAAAAAGTGTATCTGACTTCTGTTAAACTGCACTGCCCGAAAAGGTTACATGACCAGAAACACACACTCTCATTGGCAGTAACCCCAAATCTACACCGGACATGCTGTATTCTGTAAACATGTCTAATATTATATACATAATATACAGCAGTGTCAATGAAACATGGGGGATGGGGACAGACGAGGCTGGGTCAGCTGTAATTACATAACGCAACTTAATGAAAATGTGACAGACAGCAAGCCAGTAAACAAACATTGTACGTTTTTTTCTGGTTTTCTGAAACAAGTTAAATGTTTTAAATGACACATTAAATAAACATGTTTGCCTCGCAGCTCCAGGGTTGGGGGTTAGATTTCCGCCTCAGCCCTGTGTGTGCGAAATTTGAATGTTCTCCCTGTGCTTCGGGGGGTTTCCTCCGGGTACTCCAGTTTCTTCCCCCAGTCCAAAGACATGCATTGTAGGCTGATCGGCATTTCCAAATGGTCCATAGTGTGCGAGTGTGTGCGCGATTGTGCCCTAAAATGGGTTGGCAACCCATCCCGTTTGTCCCTCGTTCCCCGTTTCCTGGGATAGACTCCAGTCTCCCCACAACCTTGTGTAGACTAAGCAGTACAGAAAAGGGATGAATTGATGGTGTGCCTAGGGATTCTAGTGCCAGTTTGTTGGTTGGTGCTGTATTGCGTTATTCCAGAGACATGTTAGTGGTCGTGTGCCGTACTGACATCACCGGGGGACATTGTTATCGCTAGCACAGTTACAGTAGTGTTTAAGTGAAGAAAACTTAAAAACCCTTAACAATCTCAGTCGTGTGGGATATTAGCTGTTAAAAGTGAAGGTAAAAGAGATTGCTTTCTCACTCAGCAACGTTCAACAGAATATATTTGCGAAAACCTCAATAGAACTAGAAGAGACGTTTGTTTCCAAATGTTGTAGAGTGTGATGGCATTGAGAGTTGTATTAGAATGCTGATCTGTTTGAGCAGAGTGTACTGATGCGGAAATGAGAGATCAGGACAGACTAAAGGACTAAACCGCCGCTGCATCACTCTCTTTAGGTAGAGGGCTAAGGCCAGCTGGCACCACTATTAGCTGGCAGTCGAACAGTACTGTGGGTAATGAAGGAAACCATTAACCACTGCGGCCAAAGAAATCAAAGATAATCCAAGATGTCAATGAAAAAAAGATTCAGAATTGAATTACAAAATAAATCTTGGATGCCACGGACAGACATGGTAACCCTGAAAAGGATTAATACACTTAAATATAGTTCAAATCAATTTCAGCTGAAAATACTGGACGGGGGAAGTACTTTTTATGTTGTTTTCGGCGGCATCCGATAATACATATAGCTAACCGAAAAATGTTCTTGTGCAAAAAAAACCCCAAAAGTTCAAATGTAAAAGGTTTGCGTTGTAGATCACGATAGGTTTTTCCTAAGAGCTGTCCCTGCCTTTATTTGAAATCATCTGGTTTAATTGTCCTGGATTCATTTCACAAATCATTTCAACTTACAGTCAAGGCATCAACACTGTGACCTTAAGAGATACCGAACACTCCCATAACTTAAAAAGGGCCTCCTAGAAGCGAACCGGGGGCCACATCCCTGCTGCTGGAGGATGTTTACACTCCACCGGTCATTGACTCTGTTCGGGCCTTCATGCCAAATCAGTACACAAAGCTGTCTGGTTATATCAGAGGAGCATTTGCTGGCGTTTTTGTTTTTTTTCTCCTTGGCAAAAGAAAAAGAAATAAAAAATAAAAAGAATCGTGTGAATAGAAATTGAACTTTACAATATAATATCTCTTATCTAACTTTGTACAACATTACTTTCGAGAGAGAGAGAGAGAGAGAGAGCGAGAGAGAGAGAGAGAGAGAGAGAGAGAGAGCATTTTAAAAGCACAGGAAAGGTGTGCAGTAGGAGCCTGGATGAAACTGGATATCTTATGGCAGCACATTCGGAACCCATTAGCCTACTTGTCAGATGTGGCTTTGAGTACACGACTTGTGGCATGTGGTACTTGTTTGCATGGCTCTTTCTCTCTCTCTCACACACACACACACATACACACTCTCACCCTCAAACACGGACAAATGCACTGATTAAATCCTGAATGAACTTCAGTATACATGAAGCAGACTTTAATCCCAGTGCGAAGACCAACATGGTATATCCGTAACACTCGTACACGGAAGTACTCTTGTCCATGCAATCGCCAAACAATGAGAACAATGGCTTCCATTTCAACATAACGAGGCCACAGGGAGGGAGGGGTGAAATATTCACATAAGCCCCGCTGGAAACTTGTAGTCATTAATCTGATTAATGTATACAAGGTGACGGAGAGCTATAGTGGTTATTGTTTTGAAAGCCTGCCGTTAATGGAACACGGGAACTTTTCGACGAGCGGCTTTCCGTCTTTTTGTTTTTTTCTTTTCACTTGTGGAAATAAACAAGAACATATGAACCTACTGATTAAAATTATCCATCCAATACCTACCAATGCTTCTTTTCACAGATATACAAGTAAAATAATGGTAAAATCTGCACTCTAACTCTGTACACAAGCTTGATTAGGACTAGGGATGCATCAATACAATTTAATCAATACAAATACCAAATTGAGTAACTTTGTATTAATCAATCTGGGACGTGGTGGATGTCCACATACTTACACTAACGGGCTCAGTTTTTACAACAGTAGTGAGAAGTTAGTTACTTTGGATCATGTAGTTGCGGCAGATGGATTTATGCCAAAAGTATTGAACGAACAGAAATATATACACGATGAGAACGAAGAAAAACTCTTTGCATTCTTTGTGAACAGTTTTCTAAGCTTGGTTTTCGCTAATCGTGGTTTATGGATGCGCTGCCAGAGTTTTCATTTACACTCCGTAAATTTACGTTCGCATTCTGGCACAAACCTCACACAGTGAGATCCAAATCTCACTAGCCAATGAGAGTAAATCGTTTTTAAGCCCCGCCCACAGGAGAGGTTTGTGCCAGAATGGCGAACGTAAACTTGTGGAGCGTAAACTAAAACTCTGATAGCGCATTCATCAACCATGATTAAGCGAAAAACCAAGCTTAGAAAACTGTTCACAAAGAAAGCTTTTTATTTGAAGAACAGGTTAAATTTTCACGATTTTCAGTTTTCAGAGAGCTTTTCTTCTCTCGCTGTATATGTTTGTTCATTTCTTGATAAGTTATTTTCAATACTTTTGGCATAAATTGAATTCCATAGAGAAGAGCAGGTTTTGTTTCAGTTAAGAAAAGCGTTTCTGAACAGCAATAAATAAAAAGTATGTTGCATTGTTTTGGCAGTGTCAGAACCCCTCGTCGTGAATCACTGAGAACAGATCGTCTACAATATACAAGAGCGGTTATTTTCACTCGCCTAGCATCCTTGAGACATTTTTCCCTCACCTAGCTAGCATTTGCTGAAAGCAAGGAACTCATCGTGCCGAGTTTGACGTTTTTCGATGTTTAATCAGGTTACTTATATTGTCGGAAATTGCTGTAGTTCCTCCTCTTGATATTTTCTCAGAGCACAGTTTGCAGCCTGCTTCGCTTCGATTTCTATCCGATGTTGACATCGGATCATTTATTATGAGAACAAGTAAAATGAGCACGATATCGTACGGATACCCGATACCAGTATTGGTACTGATGCATTCCCGTTTATGACCGTAGCCAACTCTCTCAGACAACTGCTGAATATTATCACCGAAACCCTGTCTTCAACAGTCTACAACAGCTGCAATACAGAAGCCTGATCCTGCACAGCACACAAAATGTCAGCTGGAAAAAAGACAAACTACAAAATCAATACCAGAAGTGTCCAGCTTGTGTGATTCGTCAGCTCCTTAATCAAGAGACATGAAGCTAGACAGAAAATATTAGAGCACTGCAAATCATCGCCAGGCAAGCATTAGAAACTTACCCAATATGTGATGAAATGTTAGCGGTTAGTAATGCCTCTGTCCAGGTATGCTGCCTGTACAGTGGCCCTGCAAGAGACGGGAAAACGAGTGAGGTGTTAGAGAGACCGAACAGGAGAACGAACAGGAGAGGCAGGAGCTCGTCATGCTGCGTTAAATGAGGTCGCAAGTTAATATAAGTCCCGACGCCCAAAGGTGGCACATTCCAAGTCAGAGAGTCAAATGCCGCACATAGAAAGGTTAGAAAAGCCATCATAGCGCAGTGGAAAACTACACACGAGAACACACACTTACTACTCTGCTAAACCCATTCAATGTTACGCTTAAGGTTAATCCCATGACAGGGCTTGAAGTGGAAAATAAGTGCTGGTGCTCCTCATTTTAGGATGTTTTTGGAGATCCAGTAGGTCATTTTGTAGCAATAAATGAGAATTTAAGACTTAATAAGACCATCATTACACGATAACTGCTATTATCTGTTTAGAACATGTTTTATATTAAAAGTACTAAAGGAAACAGAATGAATAAAATGCACATTAACATTTACAATAAACAGTTATTAAAATATCAAATCATTTTTTTATTTAAAATACAACCAGTCTGAGTATTTGACTAATTCTAAGGCAATGCCAGTATTTTTATTTATTTATTTATTTACATAAAATAATGAAATGAATAAAAAAGCTTTGATGATGTTTTTAATTTCAAACAGAAATTCTTTTCAAATTTGAATTAAATATTAAATACAAGATTTTAACATCGATTCAGCTGCTTGTTATCTCAGAAAAGTGGACTGTGACATAATTTATCATGATAGCTACATTATAACCCTCATATTTCCCAGCCCTACACTGGGCTGGTTTCTGAAACTAGTTTAACACAGGTAATGTAGCAATGATTAAAATGTTTAAAATAACTAGTTTTAACTAACATTCATTACAGCACTGATAAAGGTGTGTACAATGCGAGGTCTTGTGTTAAACTGCACTATTTGTCCACCCCCACCAATTATCATCATCATCATCATCAAGACAGTTGATCTGATAGTGTTACACATGGTAAAGTGGAATACTGGGAACTTATGCAAGGTACTTAAAAACATAGACATCATAGAACTACCGACCCACTTAAAGTACTGCTGAACGCAAATATTATACATGCAAGTATATTAGAAAAAAATAAAAATACAAAAACGAGACAACGCCCTATCAATACAACAGCTCTGTAACTACTGTTTGTAATGGTTACAACATATATATGCACTGTCTCAAGATTATGAAGGCATTAAATATATACATATATAAAAACAAACAAAAAGGAAAATGTTTATGAAAAAGGAAACTTTAAGGGCAACATAAAACACTTTTAAACACCCATTTGATACTAGGTCATGTGACATCATTCATGGCATTTCCCACATTCCTGGCCTGTCAGGTTCAAACATGCTTCTCTCATTAGTCTCAGAGCACATAGGCCCTCAGTTTGTCAGAGCAGCAGCGTGTGGACCTTTAGCAGATTTGACTTTAGAATATAGTTTGTACGATTATTCACTTGCACGAGCTGTGTAGTAGTTGAGTGGATACAGTTCCCTCCAAAACTATTGGAACGACAAGGCCGATTCATTTGTACACCAAAGACATTTGGGTTTGAGATCAAAAGCTGGATTCTTCCTTCAGTCTTCTCTTCAAGAGGTGAAATGCTGCTCAATTGGGTTAAGGTCTGGTGATTGATTGGCCAGTCTAAAACCTTTCATTCCCCCGCTCCTGAATCAATTGCTCCCGATTCATCTGGATGCATTTTTCTGTAAATTGGCATTTCTGTGCAAACGTCTGCATTTATTCCGCTGCTACCATCAGGTGTTCCATCATCAATAAAGATTAGTGAGAATGTTCCAGAAGCAGCCATGCAAGCCCAAGCCATGACACTACCCCCACCATGCTTCACAGATAAGCTTGTATGTTTTGGATCATGAGCAGATCCTTTCTTCCTACACACATTGGTACTTTCCATCACTTTGGTAGAGTTTCATCTTGATGAGAACGTTTGTGGCTCATCTCTGTATTTCTTTGCGAATTCCATCCTGGCTTTCCGATTCTTACTGTTGATGAATGATTTGCATCGTGTGGTATGGCCTCTATATTTCTGCTCTCGAAGTCTTCGAAAAGTGGATTGAGATACCTTCACCCCCGCTCTGTGGGGTGACAATGAATGTCGTTTTTGGGTTATTCTTCAAAGCTCTCGCAATGTTTCTGTCATCAGTTGTTGTTCTTTTCCCTAGCTGAGCCATTCAGTGTCTTTTCCTCAGTACACCAGTAGTTTCTTTCTTTTTCAGGACATTCCAAATTGTTGTATTGGCTATTCCCAATGTTTTGCAAAGACTCAGATTGATTTTCCCTCTTTTCACAGCTCCAGAATGGCTTGCTTTTCTCCCATAGACAGATCTCTGATCTTCATTTTGGCTTCCTTTTTAACAACAAATGCAGCCTTCACAGGTGAAACTGAAGGCTGAAACCAAGAGTAGATGTTCACAGCTATTTATTGTTGAAGCAATCAATCTTACAGGACACACCTGGGTAACAAGAAACCCCTGTCTGTCACACGTTCTAATATCGTTTTTGATGGTCTACAAATTGAGTGGTCTGATACAAAATGTGGTAGTTTTCTATGTTGTTTAACACATCTACCTATAAATACCATTAAATAAAAGCGGAAATTCTAAACTCTCTTCTTATATTAATCTTTTGGTCTCAAACCCAAATGTCTTCAGTCTACAGCAAAAACAAATGAATTGATCTTGCTGTTTCAATAGTTTGAGAGTGTACGTGTTAAGTTGAGCTGAATGAAGTAATAATACACATCTCAAAATTTTCAACAACCTAAAAGTGAGCAAGATCTTAGCGTGACAACGGTGCCGATACTTTGTTTACAAAAATTAAGATGAAACATTTATGCAAGTAATAAAACATTCAGGGGGCATGCTGTTATATGAAAATAACAACGGAGTGGTGTGACGTGGCCTGAGGCTAAGCGGAGTTACTGTTACTACCCCAAAGTTGTTTTGTTTTATTTTCTGATAACAGCATATCCCGTAGTGTTTTCTTCCTCTTATACAACAGCAATGATTGCAATCTTTTACTTATTAAAGGCTGACACATCATACTTTTGATCCATTTATAGTTACATTTTATGTTGTCCATTTACATTATAACAGCTATAAACAGTCATTCCCTCACCAGTCACGCTTTTTTCCTCTCCCTTCATAATAAAGTCCTCCATCCTGAAGACTACGACAGAAGAAAACTCAAAAGTCACAGCATTACCTCTTGACTTTTACAATGCACGGACATTGGAGACTCCTTCCATAAATGGTATAAACATCTCCTTACAGGAAGCTTCACGAAATATGTTTTTCATTGTTAAATACCAATGTGTTTTTATATCGGATTATGATTAGGCTTAGGTTATATGAATAATCTAAGCCATACGAGTCATTGTGAATGAACTGTTACTATAGCAACGATGACATTATAACAAGTGTATTAATATAAACCTGTGATTTGCCTTGTAGTTCGAACTCCTGTCAGAACTGCTGGTATTAAAAAAAAAAAAAAAAAACATTATTAGCTGTCTGACCAATCAGAATCGAGAACTCATATTTTGACATTCAATCAGCTACTACTTTTTTGATTCTCAGAAATTATGTATTGTGGCGTCATTTATCAGGATACCGATGTTATGTGGTCATATCTTCATTTCCTAGCAGTTTTTTTAGCAGAAGCCAGAGAGCTCATGCTCGTGTCTCTGGTGTGCACTGCGCTGATGGCAGGATACTGGGCGTGGAACAAAAGCCGCTTTGTTTTTGACATGCCTAAAAGGGGACTCAAAGGCCACTGAGCTTTCGAGAGAAGGGTATACCAAGCAGTTCCAGAGGCCAAACACTGAGTTCTTTGACATCTGTGGCTGCTCCATGGACAACAAGTAGATACTGAAAAAATTGTGGGTATGGAGAATGCGGGAACAAACTCTAATGTCTACGAGTTGCACAACAGATGATTCACAGTCACTTCATGAATGCATCAAATAATTTAGGGGAAGAGCAGCTAGGGTTGGGCAATATACGGATATAATATTGATAAATTTTGGTTTTTCATATTAAAGTCTAAATGAAAGCAGCAGATTTGATGTTAGGATTTTGATCTTTAAAATGAACAAATATTGCAATCTTGCAGGGATATTTTCTAAATTTTTCCCTCCTTTTCAACGTTAAAATAAAACCCAAGCGGGCGTGTTAGAGATTTTTATGAAGGGTGACGGTGCTGTTAGGCATGGCAGTTTTGCAAAATTGGCATAAATAAAAACTATTTTATCAAATCTAGTATTCAGCAAATAATTGAATATTAATATTAGTAATATTTGTAATGTAGATGCGCTCACAGGTGTGCTTATAGTGAAGATTTTACAATGGATTTGAACACGGCTTAGCTTTTAGAACCGAAACTGTTTTATAAATCTTATTTGTGCAGATTATTATTAAATAAAGTAATAATTAAAGTTTTTTTTCTCCTTCAAATGCAAGACCATTGTTTGCAAATCTAAATATTTTGAAATTATATATTATATTATATTTATTTATTTATTTATTTGGTCATATCGCCCAACCCATAAGCAGGTACGATTAACTTGAATTAAACAAAAAGTTGTCCCACAGGTTTACATGGTCTTCTGAGAATTATAGCTTCACTTTGTGTTGTGCAGATCTTCATCTCTATTTAGTGGAACATTATCTGCTCCATGTCATCTTGTATCTGAATGCTTTAGCTCTCCACTGAATAATCCAAGGTCAGGGTCTGCTTTGCCTTGAAGAAAGGTTACACCAGAAAAAAAAAGTGTCCATAATAAACCTGAACTTCATTCTTAAATGCTTAAGGATTCCAGAACACCACTTTATTTTCACATCCATAGACATGCAGTCCTTGTGCTATACATCAAAGACATTTGGGTTTGAGATGAGAGTTTAAGATTTCAGCTTTTATGTCCTGATATTTACATCTAGATGTGTAAAGAAAAAATGAATATAACAACATAAAACATAGAAATTTTTGTATCAGGTCACTCCATTTTTAGGCGAGCAAAAATATAGGAACAGATAAGACTTGAAGTACGTTGAAGTAAATAAACACTTAATATTTGGTTGCTTATTCTTCGCTTTCAATAACTGCATCAAGCCTTTGATACATGAACATCACCAAAGTGTTTTTGATTTTTTTTTTCTTTTGTGTTGTTTTTCCAGGCTTTTACCGAAGCATCCCTCATGTTTTGTTTGTTTCTGGGGCTTTCTCCCTTAAGTCTCCTCTTCAGGAGGTGAACTGCTACTCAATTGGGTTAAGTTCTGGTAATTGACTTGGCCAGTCTAAAATCTTCCACTCTCCCCCCGATAAAGTCCTTTGTTGAGTTAGCAGTATGGTGTTTTTTTTTGGTCATTGTCTTGCTGGATTGGATAGTCTAATACAAACCGAGCCAGTTTCTATATCGCTTAACACATCTACATATACATACACCTGGAAATGAAAGCTGAAATTCGAAACTCTCTTCTCACATTTATCTTTTGATCTCAAACCCAAATGTCTTCCGTCTACAGCAAAAATAACGTCCACTCGGAGCGTCCTTCAACATAATCTTACGACGTACATGCTTGTTTTTCAGTAAATGTTGGATGTGTTGTGCTTGCTACATTAAAAGGAGCCAAATACAAGCTAGAAAAACTGAGTGGAATTTCTTGTTACTCGATTCAACCTGCTATTATTGAATGTATCGGTCATTAAGAAAGAATTGTACTTGAACTCAACCTACTTTACAGGTGAACTCACTAGAAAATCACCAGGTTCCACCCACATTTTAACACCACAGACTCTTGGGAGCGAAGATTCCATCAGTCAGTCCCTTCAATAAAATCCATATAGAAAAAGATGATATCAAAGTCGTCTATGGCATGTATTACTAAATGTTTGATTTGGGTCCTATTCAACCAGATTATCCAGTTTTAATGATACTTCGAACACTTTTCAGAGTTTCAATAAACTTCTTTTACCTCAGGAGGTTTGGATTACTTAGGCGATTGTTACGGATTTCCCTGTACATGTTTTGAAAAGAACCTGTTTCCATGGAAGACGAGTTTTAAACAAAGGAGTCTGAGGCATGACAACAACAACGGCGCTTGGATTCTAAGTAACGAATAAAAACCTGACAGGAAGTGCCGTTATAGAAAAATAATTACCCTGAAATTGATTATTGTCCTATAATAGCACATAATGATTCCATTTATAAAAACAATGACAATTATTGCAATTTTTTCGCTGATTAAAGAACAACATGGTATACTTTTTAATCCATTTATAGTTATATTTAATGTTGTGGAACATTCATGAAACAAGTTCTTGCTCCAACTTACATTGTAGTAGAGTTAAGTAGTCAATCCCTTCGATTTCTGTCGAAGCTAATATGACACGTTACTGAGAAGTCGTCCATCCTGAAAACTTTCCCCATGGAGGAAAACGTACAGGAACAGCTTTACCCTGTTACAAAGTGTTGACACTGGAGACTCCTTCCATAAATAAACGCCTCCATACGGAAAGCTTCACCATATCAATGATTATATTATTTTTTCGTTGTTAAATAACATGTTTTAGATCATGTGGAGCATCTGACCTGTGAATTAGCAATTATGATAGAAACAAGAAGGTGTTAGAACAAGTTCAACAAGTCTGTGTATTTGTCCAACAGCTTGATCCAACAGGATCAAGAATTCAACAGCGCTATGGTATATAACGTATGGTCTACCCAGCAGGTTTAGGTGTGTTCTTGCCTCAGTTACCTGTTTATCTCATTTTCAAAAACCTTGGTGAAACAGGAACTGAATAATGGTCACTGCATGATGTATTACTTGTTGCACCCGGCCTCATTTAACAAGCTGAATATAAAGGGATTTATTCGTAAAAATCACTCATATGAGCGTTTAAACGAGAAACTCTGTATTCAAGAAAATCCTGTAACGTCGGAAAAACGTTCGTATACTTTATTCTGCAGAGTTTTAAATTGCTTATTTGTATTATGTTTACAGCATTTAGCAGAGGTCCCTATCCAGACTTATAGAAATGTTTTGGGGTCTCCATCAAAAACACTTCCTCATGCTAGTTCACGAGGACAGAGACTATGAACACCATCTAAAACATTTCGTGTAGAAATGTTCTATTCTCAGAATTAATTAAAGAATGTAAAACTTAAAGAAAGCGAGCCAACACAAACTCATAAATTAAGACAAACAAGCGAGATGCTTTCGTATAAAGAAAGTACACAAGACGTAAACTGTGCATGCGTCTTCTTTCTCTTTTTACGTACATATTATTAAACATTTTGATTGGCATAGAAGTGAGTCAAAATAACACCCACTTCAGTCCTCATCATTCATCTCGAGACAAAAATCACGCCTACTTCTGTTTTTCAGGCTTTATCCCGATTTCGTGCTCCCAGCTGTCTGGGCACTGTGTCAGGAACACACTTTGTACTTTATTCTTTCTACTTGTGTAAGTATGTTACTCAGCGTTTCCCAAATCTTTTGGAAATCCAGAAGAAAACTTCAGTTCGGTTTGGCTTATGGAAACATTTATGTAGCAATGTACTGTGTATGTGATAAATCAGTCCATACAGGGTTTTGCAAAGTTTTTTTTTTTCGTGATTGTTGCAGCTAAAAATGCTTGATTTCGCGGTGCCTTTTTTCAAAACACGTGATGCAACTTGAAGTTTTTTGAGTTTTGTGAGCCAGAAAACCACTCAGATTGGCCAAATTGCAACTGCGCGAAATTGTTTTGCACGGGCTTACTCAGCGATATTTGATGGTAAACGAGACCTTTTAGCTGCACTCACATTGGACGCACGTGAATCGAAGAAGACTTTAGTTGAACACGCGTTTTGATGACGTCACGTGATGCGTCTTGACCGAAATCTGTGGAAAATCTGCGGTAATTTGGAAAAAATTGCAAGCTCCTACGAATATTGCCGAGTTTGCTTGATTTTGCGTCGATTTCTGCAATCCTGGAGGGACTGATAAATGAGGCCCACTGTACTAAATGATCTCTATAAAATACTGACTGAATTCTATACTGCATGTTCTCCAGGTCATATTGTATGATTATATAAACGATAGACTTGAAATTAAAGTCACCAATCAGCATGAACCAGGCCTATGCAGAAAACAAAAACAGTGAGTGAGCTTGATATGATGTCAGGATATTTTCTCTCTCAATTAGCATGTTTCATTTAGGTTGCGCCACTACAACTACTATTTTTGTATCCATTTCGTGTCATCCTATTGGTGGATTTAAGAAGCGAATCGTAGCAGCGCTAACAAATTTCGGACACTGCCGGAACTTAGTCGTAGGCCACGTAATAAGTAGCTTTGGTCACACTGATGATGTCCCTCCCATCCCCCAACCCCCCCAAACCTCAACTCATGACATTACAGCATTTGGCAAACGCCCTTATTCAGAGCGACTTACAATTATCTCATTTATACAAGTGAGCAATTGAGGACTAAGGGCCTTGCACAAGGGCCCAACAGTGGCAGCTTACAACCTTCCGATCAGAAGTCCAACATCTTAACTGCTGAGCCAGCACATCCCAATGAATCTGTGACCAAAGAATTGTTTTACAATGTGCGCCTTTTGTCTCCGACAGCAAAACCGGCTCCAGATTTGTACAACGTAGAGATAAATATCTACTCAAGAATCTGAGATATCGCACACACACACCCCCCCCCAAATAAGACTAGAATAGCATTGCACAATGGGTATATCATATTGCACATGCATTGCTTCATATTACCACAGCGCTCGTATTTGCACATTGATACATCATGGTTAAATACAGGGTGTCCCAAAAGTCTCCAAACATAAAGTATTTTTTAGCAAAATGTTTTATAAATTCAAAAAGACCGGATGTTTCGCAGACCAACCGACAAGCAGACGTCCGCCGACATCCACTGACCAAGGCACAACCCACGTGGTGCTGGCAAACTGTACATAGTCCCCTACGTCCCCTACTGAGTCTTTTGAGACACCCTATGATTTCAACAAAATTATTATTATTTCTTTTCTTTTTTTTTATTGCATGTACTGCGATTCATTTAACATCCAAATGCACATATCAGGGCAGGATAGGATTGTTCAGCATGCATGCAGTACACGCGAAAATGTCTGGTGATCTGTGGGCAGTGCAGCATTGTGCGATATCGGTTTTCAGTTTTCAAAAAAAGGTCAATATCCGTCAATATCGGTTATCAGACGGTATGTTGCGCAACCCTTTACACGAGGTTACTCTTTACCTCTTTATGCAGCAATGGATGAGGGGTAACACGTGTAGCCTGGTTCATGAGGAATTGAAAATGCAGAATAGATCAGAGGGAGAGAGAGAGAGAGAGAGAGAGAGAGAGAGAGAGAGAGAGAGAGATCTCCATTCTAGTGCAAACATAAGCTGCGCCATTAATGTGAAGTGTGCATGAAACTGCGCCATTGCAGATCAGATTATGTGGATAAACCTGCAGTTATTATATAAACAATCAGTGATCTGATGTCTGGGATTCCAGCATGAAGCTAAATACTTGAATTTGAATTCAAACAGACTTACTTGTGAGTTCCCAGCCAGGGAAACGCTGAGCTCCACGAGGGGTGAAATGGAGCAGGATGGGAGGAAAACGCAGATTTGGGGGGTGGGGGGTTATTATGATGACAGTCTGTAGCAAAGCGATACAAAAATATCAATCCGTTTAGAAGTAAAAACAAATATCACAATCTTCAAACGAGGAGGAGGAGAGGGGGGGAACCCCAATGCGGGTTATTAAAGCGTTCAGGGGCCTTGCGCTTCTGCCATGGTAACGAAACTAAACGGGAAATGATCTCCACAGCGAGCACGAGACAGGATCACCCAGACCTGCAACAGAGACGCGCGAGACGCAGAAAGAAAGAAAGAAAGAAACGTGTAGAGGATGATCAGACCTGACGTGCAGCCTTCACCACTGCGATGCAATCAGACGACGTGGCTCAGCATTATGCCCATTGATCCAATTACTGGAATGAACCACTCGGAGTTTGTTTGTTTGTGGGGAAATAAAACAAGCCGAGGTACGGCGCTGCATCTATCCGGTCAGGCGCGAGCTTTGTTTTCCCTCTCCACTATCAGCAAGCCAGGAGTGAATCAGCAGGAGGAGTTACAGATCTTAGACAAACAATCAAAATACAGAATATTCCGGGCTGCTGATTAGCAACAGGCAACCCCCCCTCCAACAGCTTTAAAGTGTAAAACAGCGTCCTCTGGAGGTCAACGGTGGTGGTGGTGGGGGGGGAACAAAAAATACAAAGAACCGCGCGCGCACGCTGGGATGTTTGGAGACATGACTCGATTCACTGACTCGATTCTTTCGTTTCGTATCACGCGACGTTTGAATCCTTTTATCTAAAATCACGCTCTTATACATAAGAATCCATCCATCTTCTACCGCTTATTCCTTCTTCAGGGTCACGGGGAACCTGGAGCCTATCCCAGGGGGCATGGGGCAAGAATAATGTGCATGGTGGCTTAGTGGTTAGCAGTCAGCACTAGTGGTTAGCATGTTCGCCTCACACCTCCAGGGTCCGGGGTTCGGTTCCCGCTGGGGCCATGTATGTGCGGAGTTTGCATGTTTCCTCCGGGTACTCCAGTTTCCTCCCCCAATCCAAAGACATTATTGATTGGTAGGTTGGTAAATTGTCCATAGTGCATGAATGGGTGTGTATGTGATTGTGCCCTGCAATGGACTGGCACCCTGTCCAGGGTGTACACTGCCTTGTGCCCGATGCTTCCTGGGATAGGCTCCAGGTTCCCTGCGACCCTGAAGAAGGAATAAGCAATTATGGATGGATGGACTTACTGTATTTTGGTCCTAATTATTTTGCTTTATTTTTCTTTGATTTTCTTTCTTTCTTCAAATACTAACCTTCACGTAGTGTGTTATACACGTCACTGTTTGTGAATGTAAAAGTCTGCAAAGTTTCACAAATCAAAGCACACGACAAACTGAGTTATCGACGTCCAAGAGAAGGAATCGATTCTGAACAGCTGAAACGAGTCGTTAGTGATTCTAGACTTTACTTCCTCTACGTAGGTTTGTAACAAAAAGCCCCGCCTCCGGTCTACATCAGCTGCTCGCTGACAGACGGAGCTGAATCTCGTTATGGTAGTGGGCGTTTCCTTTTCCGACACACGCCGACAACGGTAGACTAATCACAGCAGACCGGGACATCTGACCAATCAGAGCAGACTATGCTCTCTGAAAGGAGGAGTTTAGAATGAATCATTTGGAACGAAACATTCAACGAGTCGTTTGTGACACTGGGGGAGAAAAAGAAAAATAATGCTGCAGTTTAAATTATTAGCACATTAAAATGTTTTTAACCTTGGATGCTTGTAAATCTATTGTATAAGACGTTTAAAACAAAATTAGGCACGTTTCAAAACCATACTAAGTGCGCTTTAATATTGTAAAATTATTTGTATTATTTTTTAATTTAAGCGGTTTTATATATTTAATTTCATAGGCTATTTCAAAATATACATATTCGTGTACTTTTAATCTCCTTAATGTTTGTTTTGTACTTACACTCACCGTCCACTTTAATAGGAACACCTAGTTATTTAATCCAGAGTGTCGCAAACTTTTGTAACTAAAGTCCCCCAAGCCTCCCCTATCATGTGTCCCCCCCATATTGGAGGAGGCCAGGTATAATGATGATCTATTGTATATAAAATCTATCTATATATAACTTCATCTATAATCTGTTTTTGATAGAATATGGTAGATATATATATATATATATATATATATATATATATATATATATATATATATATATATATATATATATATAGCTTTTCTGTTTTTGTACTTTTCTTTAATTACTTTTCATGTCTTTTTTTTAAATAACTTTTATGATTTTTATAAAACTATATAATGGCCAGGTATGGAACATGAACGATATAAAATGTTTCTGAACACTAGAACTACTTTGAACAAGAGAACTAGGCTGTAATAACGTGGACTATTTTACATGTAAAACATGTTGCATTCCATTCGTCTTGCATTCTAAAAACATTCACGAATGTTGTAAAACGAAAACGAATGATGTAAATTGGGACGAAGCGCCCATGAGGTCTCATTATCCATGACATTGTTAAATCTCTGACTCTCAGCCACTCACTGAACAGAGCGGACACAGAGAGAGGTGAGAGTGCAGAGGGAAAGCAAGACCTCTCGCTTCCAGGACAGTACTGGCCACATTTGGAAAGTTGCTAAGGTTTGTCCAAATAGTCGTCAGATTTGTCACTAGGCGCTTTTTATTTTCTTCCATAAAAAAAGTCGCTAAAGGGGTCTGAAAACTCGCTAAGTTGGCAACACTGATCTGATAAAAGGCAGGCTAAGCCCCACCTCTCCCCAGCAAGAAGAAAATACAGAGGTAGGTGGAACGCGGGGTTTTTCATTTATGCACACTCTATTTGAAAAGCAATAAAATACACAGTGTACCCAAATGATGCACTGTCCATGACGCCCCCCTTCCGATCTTCCCAACACCTCCCTCCCCATTTGTTTTCAACCACTGATCTAATCAATCATGCCAATCATGTGACAGGAGCACAATGAATAAAATCAGGTAGATACAGGTCAAAGGCTTCAGGTCACATGTTCACATCAAACATCAGAATGGATGAAAAGTCTAATCTCTGTGACTTTAACCGTGGCATGGTTGGTGGAGTCTGTTGGGCTGGATTGAGTATTTCAGAAACTACTGATCTAGTGGGATTTTCACACAGAACGGTCTCTGGAGGTTACACAGAAATGTGTGAAACACACACACACACACACACTAACATTGACTGAGCGATAGTTCTCTGGGTGGAAAAGCCTTGTCAGAGGTCTGAGGAAAATGGCCAGGTTGTTTGAAGCCATCAAGAAGGATATAGTAACTCGTATAATCACTCTTTACAACCATGGGGAGCAGAAAAGCATCTCAGAAAGCACAACACACATCAGAGATTGAGGTGGATGAGCCACAGCAGCTGAAGACCACATCAGGTTCCACTCCCGTCAGTTTATAACAGGAATCTGAGGCTATCATGAGCACAGACTCAATCAAACTGGACAGTAGCTGGTGTAATAAACACAAACAATGTACATTGTTTACTCCAGAACACCCCCCCACACACACACACACAAAAATGCCTTATAAAGAAAGAAAACTAAAAGTAGATCGGCTAAGCACACATGATCCAATCAAATTAGAAATTACACCGATGTAGCTCATATAATATCCTCACTGATGTGCTCACATGTTAATACCACCACTTTGTATGCTTGTTTATACACCTATTAAAAGTTATGGGTATGAAGGAGCTTCCATTTTAGTTACTGCCAAGGTAAGGATCACGTCTCTAATCATAAAATAATACTTTATAACGCAATGTCATTGATAGTCCGCTCAGAAATGATATAATATATGTAGCTTTAGATTTGAATAATCAAACTTCGTAATATGTCACGGAGAAAAAAATTATACAAACGTCGGAGGATTGACATGTTGACTCCAGCAGAGGGCGCTGCTGTTAAAAAAAACACTTAAACAAAATCATTAAAAAAAGTCAGTACATAGAAAAAATGAATAGTTCTATAATTAATAGTTATATATTTTGGTTCTATAAAAAAACTAAATAGAAAGTGAGTAAATGATCATTATTATTGTTAATAATAATATATATATATATATATATATATATATATATAAAATATTGCTGCTCTACTGCTATATACTGCTCTATTCCTATTTAATGTCTATTTTCTTATCTGTTGTGTGTAATTGAGCTGCTGTAACGAGCGAATTTCCCCAGTGTGGGATCAATAAGGTTGATCTTTATCTTTTAACATTATGATTATGATTGTTATTATTATTAATATTATTATTACGCATAAACTATTATTTCAATATTGTCGTGATTGCTGCTGTCAGCAACAGTCTGTATGCAGTTAGCGTGCGCGGTTAGATCCTTGCGATAAATGTAATTATCTCTCAGACGTAAACTGCGCCGTGCTAAAGGAATATTTCCAGTCGCCAAAAGAAGAAGCGCGTCACATGACGATCCAAGCGTCCGTATCGTGACGGCTTGAGACTTTTATTTTGAATTCCGGTGCGACTCGCTGACCGGAAGTCGGTCTGGTTAGCGCTGGTTCACGTTAGTTGGAAGAACACTACAGAAAAAAGAGGAAAAGCCGCCGCTACCCAGGAGGACGCGGGTCGTCGTTTGTTTTTGTTGTAAAATATATATATATTTTTTTACGGATACTCCACGTAAAGGAAAACGCCGAAACCCACGAAGGCGACTAAAACAGCAAGTTTATCCGTCCGACATCAACAGCTCTAACACAGCGGCCGTGGCAGTAAGTCATTAGAGCGCCGCTAACTGACTAGTCGCTAGCTAGCAGGCTAATAATGGGGTCTGTTCGTCGGCTAGCGCTGGTTAGCTAGCTGAACCTCTCCTGAGTGACAAGCCTGTATTTATCAGCGGGGGGAAGAGGTGGGAATCACCTGCTAGCTCGCGGCTCGTTGGCGTCTGTACTCGACCTCACGGCACTAATAAGATGTCCGCTAACGTTAACGTTTCCGCTCGCGCGTTTCGTTACACTCCGTTAGCTTGTTAGCAGGAAGGCTAAACCTATTTTTCTCGCACTTTAAACTTATTATTATTATTATTATTATTATCATCGTGACTCGTTTTTCTCCAAGTAATATTGGTGGAAAGAGAAACATCTCGTCCCGGCTAGCGTGTTTCTTTCCGCTCGTACAAACCGGACAGTGTCCCAAATTGCACCGTTGTTCCCTTGACAAGTGCACTGCACAGAGTGTGAGAGAATGGGCCGCGCGCCCTATGTAGTGCACTCCGTTTTCAGCACGGAGCGGTTTGGGATACGGCCCGCGCGCTGCTCGTACAACAGACTGTATCGCCATTCATAAGGGCTTTTGTCCTCACTGGGAGAAAGAGAAAAGACCCAGAGGTTGCTACCGTTCGCTCAGTCGATCATGATCGTGAGATATGGTCAGTTTAACACCTTGTCATCTGATTACATGGATGTTAATGAGTTTTTGTAGAAGGGAAGTGATGAGAGAATTTGACAGGCTGCGAGCCATCTTCATCATCATCATCTTCATCATCACCATCAGGCCTTGGTGTGAATATAGTTTGAGGTGTGTTAAATGTTATATCAGCCTCCATCGTGACAGATCTTCCTCGCAGAGGGGGTCTCTGTAGGAATCCATCCGTGATGCCGGGCTTCCTCCTGAGATAATCTCTCTTGTAAAGGTTAATGGCTTTGGGTCAGCGTTTTAACGACTGCGGTGAGGAGCTCAGGAATTTCTCTCGCGTGGATCAGGAAGTCTGCTGTGTTTGTTTTTTGGCATTCTAGAAACGTTTCATCATCATCCCATGTCGTTTGCAGAGTTCTAAAACCTGTTTATTGCTTCTTCTGAGATGTTTGCTCAGTGAACGTGGGAAAAGGCGCTCTTGCCCAAAACCGGCTCTCGGATTTCATGAGTCAGCACGTTTGTTATTAATGACGTACTCGAGCTGGAGCTGTTCTTCACTGATAGTGATTCAGTGATGTGTGAACTCGAAGTTTTATATGGTAACCAATTAACCGACCAGACAAACTCTGCTTGTTGTCGTTTTCATCATCAGAAGGCTCGCGTCGTACGTAGAGAAGCACCGGGCCTTTCTGAACGTTCCACACAATAGTGGCTTGGGCGTTTTGGATCTCCTCCGGCGATAGGAAAAGCTCGGAGTTTAAATGAATTTGTTTTAATGATCAGTAGAATACAAATCGGTCGTCAAAAAAGATTCTCACGTAGAAGATCAGCGCGTTGGAATTTAAATGAGAGTCATGCTTTTAAAGTG
The DNA here is from genome assembly GCA_012411365.1 of Ameiurus melas. Taxonomy (NCBI): domain Eukaryota; kingdom Metazoa; phylum Chordata; class Actinopteri; order Siluriformes; family Ictaluridae; genus Ameiurus; species Ameiurus melas. Next base: position 6,003,102 of record CM022762.1, on the reverse strand, counting down.
CGTCTATTACGGTTTTGTAAATATTACCTTTCATGTAGTGTGTTATACAGGTCGCTGTTTGTGAATGTGAAAAGTCTGCAAAGTTTCAAAAAACAAACGTCAACGTCCAAAAGAAGTAATCGATTCTGAACAGCTGAAACGAGTCGTTAGTGATTCCAGACTTTACTTCCTGTACTAACCTACGTAGGTTTGTAACTAAAAGCCCCGCCTCCGGTCTACATTAACTGCTCGCTGACAGGCGGAGCTGAACCTCGTTATGGTAGTGGGCGTTTCCTTTACGACACACACTGACAGCAGTAGACCAACACACTGGGAGAGCTCATTTCAAAACTATAATAGGTGTGCTTTAAGTGATTTTTTTTTAAATCCACTAGGTATCTCGTGATCCTGTTGAAGTACCTTGACAGAAATGCCTGTGATTAAGCCAACAAATTTATTTGACCTATAATTATCAGAAAGATCTCAGTCTTGCCTGTTGTTGATAAATGGCAGTGGTGATGTTTTACAATTCCATTTCATGGGAAAATTGAGTCGTCACTGTCCCAATATGTAGTGAGTCAGGGTCCGTACCTGTGCCCAAACTCTGATTCAACACCTAGGGAGCTGATTGAGACACATCCTGACAATCCACTCATTATTAGTCATAAATTACAAGTGTCCATTGTGCAAGTCCCTCTAATGTATTAATTAGAGTGTGCACGTTAATGTAAACGGTCAGAATCGTGAATTAAACAGCGCAGTGGTCAAATCATCCATCGTTTTCTTGTCATCTCATTTATTGCTTTGCATGGGTCACTTTTGTTACTAATTTGCTTTAAACTGCACCTATTATGATTTTGTAATGTGCCTAATTTTGTTTTAAACGTCTCGTACAATAGATTTACGTGCATGCGAGGTCAAAAAACACTTTAAAGTGCTCATAATTTAAACTGCAGAATTACCTTTTTTCCCCCAGTGTCTCAAACGACTCGTTCCGTGATCTGTTCTAAAGATTCATTCTAAACTCCTCCTTTCAGAGAGCATACTCTGCTCTGATTGGTCAGATGTCCCAGTCTGCTGTGATTGGTCTACCGTTGTCGGCGTATGTCGGAAACGGAAACGCCCACTACCATAATTCAGCAAGCAGCCGATGAAGACCAATGGCGGGGCTTTTAGTTAGTACGGGAAGTAAAATCTGGAATCACTAACGACTCGTTTCAGCTTCTTTCTTTTGGGAGTCAATAACGCCGTTTGTCATGCACTTTGATTTTTGAAACTTTCCAGACTTTTTACATTCACAAACGGGACATGTATAATGCACTACATGAAAGGGAATATCTGAAAAACTGCAATAGGTGCACTTTAAACATCGTCAGACTCAAACAAACCGTATATACAGAACGTGAAAAAGTTAAAAATCGGTAACCATTTGAGCCACAACGACGATAACAAGCTGCGTACATTTGTCGACAAAGTTGGCTGAGAGTTTGTGCGCCGTTTTCTTTTTTTCGAACTGAGAGGCCTCAGAAGACGTGATGTTGTTTCCAGTAAGCGAACATAGCATGTGCTGATGCTCCGTGGATTTTGTGGTGCATTGTGGGATGTTTTAGGGAGCGAACGTTCCAGTTTGCTGGAAGGATTGTGTGATTGAGACAGCCCTTAAAATGGCCGACTCCCTGGTCAGCGCCCTTTTTACTGAACTAGGGAGCTGATTGAGATGTACCCTTAGTTGTTTAACGAATGTATAATCACAAACGTGATGAAGTTTTCTGTAAGGAGATGTTTGACATTTACGGAAGGAGCTCCAGCGTCAGCGATTTGTATCCGTGAGGAAGACACTGGAAAGTCTTCAGGACAGAGATTTAGATTTTTTGGTTTGTTTTGCTTCGTGGAGGTTCCACAAAATGAAATGCTTTTTAAAAATAAAAAGGATGACACATTTGAACATTTTATATATATTATTATATATATTATATAATATAGCAAGTTGCTGTAGTGTAAAAGTAATAAAGCACTACACACTATAACCTGTTATTGTTTATATGAAAAGAATGAACTCTCTGCATCATGCCTGGCTGCGTCACACCGTCGATTATATTCTTTTAACGGCACGTCGTGTTTTATTTATTCCCTATCAAATTACACTTCTAACGAACAGCCGAATCACCCCCCACCCACCCTAATGCGGTGCATGCGTGTCTTGAATGTTAATGGTAGTTCATATTTTAATGTCTGTGCTCTCTGTAATCAACGCCTAAGTTTCCTGCTGATACAAAGTGCGAACGAGTTGACGACAGTATCAATTAGTTCAATTTAAGTTCGGCATTTTAGCGAAGTCTAAAAATGGGCGACACGTTTCATTTAATTAACGGGAACCACTTTTACAATACAGTTCGACTTTGTTTACTAGTAGCTTTGTTAATGCTAGTCAACGTTACTGTTTCTCCATAGTGCGTGGAGTTTTCCAGCTCTCAGGACCGATCCATGAGTTCAGCAAGTGATGTTGCACAAAAATGGCTGCTCACAGCATCAACAGTAAACAAAAGTTTTTATCAGACAATGTGCCACGTGACTCGTTTGAATGTTAGTAGCTTCTTTTGTTTCATTGGCTGTATGTCAAACCGGTTAAAATCTCAGAACGGACAAGCCAACACTGTTATGTTTTTTAACAGGATTATCAATCTTATTAGTGGCAGGAATTCTGGAGCCGTTCTTACTCGGTAGAACTGGAAAGTCGGCTCGGTTCCACCAGTAAAATCGGACTCATCTAGAAACAAGAAACATTTCGTGCTTGTGAGTGGTGTCGTGTCATCACTACGGCAGTAAATCAAATGATTTAAGTTTTGCTTAAGATGCAAATGGAACTGGATTAAAAAAAAAATTAAATGTTGACTTCGTCAGAGAACGACTCATTCGTTTCACTCCCAGTATAAGGAAACAAAATTGAAGCTCTATTGTAACTGTAAAACTTCCTGCCTACCACTTCGCCTCCAGTCCAGCTTAAATAGTATCTGAGATTAGGATTAGCGTACCCCGAATTGTAGTACACTGAAACGAGTGTCCCAAAAATGGCCTGCTAATTCCGGTAGATTTGTGAACCGTGGATCTATGGACGCTTTTTCAGCGGTTATTGCTCACAACTTGTTGCGCAATGGTGGAGGAAAAGTTTTGTGATTCCAACCCGCAAACATGATGGCGATGCGTCTTCAGTATTTCAGTGTATTTAAGAGCTTGAGTATTAAGCTATAAATATAAAATGAATCAAACAAATGTTTCAGTTCAATTCTAGAGTATAAAGTATATACGGAGTACTAAACCAAGAAAGCTGAAGTGTGTTTACAGTGACTGTGTGGGTAACTAGGCAACCAACGTTCTCTCCCATTACATGACGTTACTTGTGTAATCTAGCTACACACTCAAAAGTGTACTCTATGGATGTTTTCTTCACGTGTAAATATGCGAACTGGGTCTCGAAGCAAGTATCTCTCATCCGTCACATAGCGATAAAGGACAGTAAAATACGTTCTGAGAAACACACTAGAGCTGCAACAACTAATCGATAATAATCCATTATGAAAATCGTCAATGAATCTCATCGATGAGTTGGTTTGCGTGTGGCACGGGGGAGATTTACTCATTACATTACTTCTGGTTTGAAAACATGCTTCAGAGAGTAAATACTCAAGTTTTGTCCCAAATGAAGCACTGTACACTTGCACTATGCACTCTGTACTACCGTCTAGTGTGTGGAACTTAGAAAAGTAATATCATCTCAAATATATCACTTGCGGTTTTCTTTTACTAAACAGAACTATAAGCCGCTTGTAGGCGACGGCGCTTGACATCATACACATGCTAGTATTAGCAAACATGCAGATTCACGGACAATCACTTTCTTCGGTTTCTTTCTGTCAGCGTTACCTTTTATTCCCAACATGACCTCGGCCATCATCAGACGGACGAGAAATCATCATGTGACTGAGGAAGAAACTCCTCTAAGGCAGGGAGAATTTTATATTAAACACCGCGGAGAACAAACAGTGCTGCATGTGTTTATATCCAAAATGCTCCACTGTGTGCAAGGGGCAGGGGAAACTGGTGTGAGCTGCTTTAAAGGTTTAGTTTAATTTAAGTTTATTGTGATTATATGCTGTATTTGCACACTTGCAGTGTAAATTCTGTCGTTTATTATAACTGAAGTAATGTATTAGTGACCAGTTGCTGATCACGCACGGTGTAGACGCATTGATGGAGTGGGAGCGCAAGTAAGATCTGTAATGTCTCATTAAAACATTATGATCAAAATTAAACACAAGTAAAATAATGTCTAAAGGCAGCGAGTAACCGAAACCACACGGTGCAGTGAAAGTGAGTTTTTATTATTCATTTAGGACTGTAGTTTTATTTGGTGCTTTTTGTGCATCCATAAAAAATAACGTGTGTGTGTATATATATTCATTTATTTTAGTTTATATTGTATATAAGTATTTATGCGTTATTTTTTTTATGGATGCACAAAAAGCACCGAATTAAACTACAGTCCTAAATTAATCATATATATTCTGGTGTGTGTGTATGTATTGGGTTATTTTCTGCTTTGGACAAACAGTTGTGAAAATTTTAGTCTGATGTTTATATTTATAGCACTCAGTTTGTGGATATTATTGTAAATAAAGAAGAAAAAAAAGTGTACTGAAAGTTTGCCCCGCCCCCATCCGATTAATAAAAAAAAATCAGCCAATTTATCGATTATGCAAATAACCGTTAGTTGCAGCCCTAAAACACACAAACTAGATTAATTGTTCTGCGCTTGTTGTTTTTCTTCATGCTTTTAGAAAACGCTCGTATACAAGCTTTCATGCTGTTGTAAATGTAAACGAACATGCTGGTACTCTGGACAAACTCCAGTACCAGAATGGTGGTACCGACTTGGTCCGGATGTTTTGGTTTTCGCGACATCCTTAAAACATGACAGTACTTGTTTTTCTGCAGTAGCGTTGGTACTGTTGGTAATGAAGGCACCGAGGTTGCAATTCTTCCAGAACTGATGGGCATGTGTTTAGGAGTGCACCTTAGCACTTGTAGCCTCCAGTGTTTTATTAGTCATTATCAGACAGTGTTTGATAACTAAAATCTCTCTCTCTCTCTCTCTCTCTCTCTATTTCTCTCATTGCCCGTATCAGCCAGAGGAGGATGTCCTCCAGGAGAGTTTTTCATTTTATTTTTAAACCACACCGTGGTATCGACTTTGGTATTGAGTATCGTGTACTTTTGGTGGTATCGGTACCGACTAATAGATTTTTGGTATTGTGATGTCCCAACCTACGCATTGGGTTTTAATGTAGCCAGAGTTAATCCGTAACGCTGCCCTCCAGAGTAACAGACTGTCTGATGCAGAGATTTCTGCAAGCAATGGAATTTAGTATCTTCACCATGTAGCCTTCACTATCATGTTATCACTCGCATAGCATGGCTGCTCAGACAGTTAATCACAGAATGAAGATTTATTATTATTATTTTATATGCATTACTCTTCTTGGTTTGTTTGTTCTTATGTCAATCATTAGGTAACGGCTTATATTTTGAACTGAAATGACTCCACTAAGTTTTTACCTTGTTTATTTGTGTGTGTGTGTGTGTGTGTGTGTGTGTTTTTTTTTGTTTTTTTTTTTTAAGTGTGGTTGTCTACAGGTGCCTTCTTTTCAGCCTGGTAGTAGTGACGGGCACGGGGGCAGTCGTCCCATGAGCTTTGTGTCAGCCTGACGTGAGCGCTGTGGGCCCAGGCCTGTTTTTCTCTGGATCAGTGCGTGTTCAGCACTGCAGTGATGGATCACCCCAGAGATAAAGAAGGCGAGAGGCCGGCAAGGAGCAGCAAAGTGGCCCAGGGACGCAGCGGACACTCGCGGCCTTCCAGCTCCTCAGCGTCCTCCGGCGTCCTCATGGTGGGGCCGAACTTCCGTGTGGGCAAGAAGATCGGCTGTGGAAATTTCGGGGAGCTAAAACTCGGTAAGAGGGCGGAACGCCGAAACGATCTGACATGGGAAATTACCCAGGGTGCATTCTTTTGGTGATTGACACTTTAATCAAGCATTCTTGTAGCCGCCTTGTTGCTATGTCTAAATAGCTTCCATTATTTTAGCCTTTTCTGTTCAGTTTGTGTTTACACACATGTACTTTTACTGTCTAGGAAGGTGCTGACTTAAAAAAAAAAAAAAAACTTCTGATTTCAGTAAATCATAAAAACAAACATTATATACTACTATATTTACACATTTACATTGAATAATATGTGTAGGATGTGGGTCAGCTGATCAGGAAAAAACAATGGCCCTTGTCTAATCCGCATAGTATTATGTAGGGCGATGCACTCACTATCTTATCCACACTCCTCTCTTTTAAGATTCAGTCCCTGCAGGATTTCGTGAGCTTTTTATTATTGTTGTGGCCACAAATGCATGAGGTTTTTTTGTGCTTTTAGATGCGGAAAACGACTTGAATTGGCAAAATAGTTTTGCACGGTCTTTCGCATTGATGTTTGACCTTTTAGCAGTACTCCTGTTCGCCGCAAGTGACTCGAAGAGCGAAGAGAGCTTTGGCTGAATACACGTTGCGACGACGTCACATGACGCGTCTCGGCCCAAATCTTGGCCAAATTTTTTTTCTTTTTTTTCATTACTGTTCTGAAAGGCTTAATTGAGGGCCTAATGTATACCTTATCTCCTTTCTCACTGTAACAGTTAAACAAATCAAGTGCAGAATATAAATAAATGCACGATACAAGCGGTGTATTATTTGACCAGTTGTAAAGTTTTATTACGTTTAGTTCCTGAAATCCTCCCTGAATCCACCCTTCTGCTGGGATCAGGATAAGCCAGAATTATTATTATTTTATGTAACAGGGTATCGAAATCCTACTAAAACGTTTTGAACAACACATACCGAAAGTTTGATCCAGATCAAAAAGCAAGATGTGGATTACATGATCAAATCTGATTTCACAAGCCTTTTCCAGACTACATCCAATCCGATAGCTGAAATCTAATCAGATTACTTCTGAACAGCTGATAGTATCGATGTCGTGATATAACAATACACTTTGCTGAGATATCGCAGGTACCATGATGCCATATTCATGTCAAAAAATAATAATTTTAAATTCTTAATGTCAATGTTTTTAATAATTATTACTAGTATATGTTATTAACACTAGATTTATTCGAATTTTCAGTTTGTGCCCAGTTTTTTTTTCTGCAGAAGTTAATGTATCCTGGTATATATTGTGTATCATAGATGTGTCATCAGTATGATATATTGGTCGTATTCCCCAACACTAATCAAGAGTCTGTAATTTCAGACAAATCTCTGTGGCAAATGGTGAGGACTTCCTCAACGCAGTGCTGCCATTATTTCCGAATTAGCCGTAGCATTTAAAATTTCTGACCCCCCCTTCTACGGCAATACGAGAGACACCTGAAAATTTATATTTAAGTGCAATCTGCAGAAAGGTTTGCATTAGGAAACCCAGCCTAGTTTCCTTATAATCGATTGAAATGCAGGTGCTTACAGGCAGTCATGCTGTAGTAAAAGTTTTTTTGTTGCGGGGCTTCGGAGTGATTCAACAGAAACGTGATCTCGCCCTTATATCGTCCAGAGACAAATTGCAGATTCAAATTCTGACGATGGCACAGTTGTCTGTGGCTGAGAGTTCAAGAGAGCAAAATTGGCCATGCTGTGTGGGTGGGATGGCTGGCATACTCTCTCTCTCTCTCTCTCTCTCTTGTGTCAATCACAGCTACACTAACCTGTCATGGGCATCTATGAGTTAATAATGCATGTGGGGGAGGTGGAGAAAGCTTTCCTCTAAATGTGTTACGCCGCCCTTTTCTCTAGCAACAATCAGTACGTTTACATGGACAGCAATAATCCGATATTAACCTGATTTAAGATGATGCTCTGATTAAGAAACTAGCATGTAAACAGCAATTTCTGATTACTTCGAGTATGACTTTAGTCGGATTAAGGTAAACACAAATCGAATTAAGACGTGTGGAGTATTCTTGGTTTAGTCACATTATGGAAGTGTGTTATAGACATAATAGACATAAACACCTTAATCGCACTAACGTCATGTGGGAGTTTTCACCGCATTTAGCGACAGGACACGTGCAACGTTTTCACGGCAAACAAAAGTGCACTGCTGTGTCCGAAACCGCGTACTTACCTACTATATAGTAGGAGAAATACACGTCTCTATACACTATACAGTAGGAGAAATACATGTATCTCTATATTCTATATAGTAGGAGAAATACACATCTCTCTATATACTATATAGTAGGTAAGTACACGGTTTGGGACACGGCCCATGACTTCAAGCGGTCTGTCTATTTGCACGTACAGCATTACAAATAATTAACTGCACTTGAAGCTTTCTTAAAATTAAAAATGAAACACCCAAAACTGAATACGGAACTATAACGAAGACGAACTGTATGTAGATTCATTCTAGCATTGATCGAGACACAGAAACTCTGCTGAAACATTTCCGATGCATTAGAGAATTTAAAGCAATGCAGTATTTGCTTTTGTTCCATATTGTGTTCTGTGATTGATTGAGTCCTCCTGTTGGAGGGGTGGGGAATGGGATGAGAGAAATGAAAACTGTTACCATGAGAACATAATAGAGACGTTTATGAAGGTCCTCTTCCCTGCAAAATCGTTCATCTGTTGTTGTTGTTGTTGTTTTTTTTTGGTTTTTTTTTATTTGCATTATTTATTTTATTTTCTCTCTGATAGTGTTTGAATGGTGTAAAACATTAGGTCCATTTCATAGTCTGCTCTTTTGGACAGTTATAAACTGCCTGCTGGTTTGATTCCTTTAATGGAAAAGTAACACGAAACATATTGAAGAATTCAGTCCAGCATTCTCTGGAGCACAAAAACAATTTCTTCTAGCGTTTGTTCCTGTCATTGCGTTCATCATTTATAGCTTAGTTAAATAGTTAAAATGACTCTGTAGTCGTGACGCTAAGATTCTCAGTTGAAAATCGAAGATGCTGCGTCCATGTAGTCGTGTATAATGGAACTCTGGAACAAGTTAAATGGAAGTGAGATACAATGGAGGTATTGGGAATCGGAGACATGTATATTTTATTCGACATGGAAATTGTTCAGCTGGAGTAAAGGGCCATTAACAGGGTTTCATAGCTTGGTGATTATTACTATTATGGAGGATGACAGAGTCCTAGCCGCTGCCTAAATGTCTGTATGGATTACATCAGTGTTGGGGTACTTTCTCAGGGTAAATTTATTTTTATTTTTTTTGTGCGCGTTTTTGACATTTGGACATTTTGTCCCAAGTTAGCTCGACATCATACAGGTCCGGTTTAAAGCAGACGTGTTTTGGTTGAGCATTTTTAACTGTAAAGTGGTGGGAAAAAAAATGATCGAATGCTTACTACTAGGCATGTGTTCTTTTTAACCATTTCTAGTTGCATTTATGTTTATGGGAACTGTTCACAGTTGCTCCCTCAGGAGGCTCATGTTTCCTTCTTCTTGATGTTAATAAGACAAAACATTTTATCCTTACGACTCTCCTGTGGTGGAAAACTTGGTTACTAAGCGTTGACACTGGAGACTCCTTCCAAAAATTTAAAATAAACATCTGAGAGAATACGTCTAGGAATCATGTATATTACTTAATATATACACATACACACACACACACACTATAATAATAATAAAACCATTGATACAAGAAGTCCTGTCAGAACTACTGTCAGTAACAAAAGTTAATCAACATCTTTGGACCAGTCAGATTTTGGAATTCAGCAAGTCCATTTTTCACCTTTTGACACGCACATATGACCTCATGTCAGAACAGCAAAGACTGTACCTGTTCTTATGTTTTCTTCCTTATGAAACAGGCTTTTGATGTACCAGTGTTTCCCTACAATCCAGCACTGGTGATGGCATTACAGTATCCACAATAACTATGGTAACAGGGTTTTTCTCTCTTTTTATGTTTCAGGAAAGAACCTCTACACAAACGAGTATGTTGCTATCAAATTGGTACGTATATTTCAATTCCTAACTTGCCCATGTTGAGTCGAAGTTCTCAAAATAGAAAAAGAAAAGGTGCTTTTGATAAATTGAGCTGAAGTATGTACAGTGTGACTGTGTGGCCATGAAAACAAGCAAGTCGTTTCTGAGAACAAACCGTAGAAAGCTCTGCCCAGCTGTGACGAATTAAACCACTGGATACCGTTTCCTTCTGTTTCCAGCCAAAATCCAGGGCACGGTGGTGAACTCTGCTTCTGGCTCACAAAATCCACTACTGCAGCACTACATTTTTATTTTCTAACTCGTGCCAGAAATGAATAATTCTTTAACGAGTACACAGTAACTGTGATGCTGGGATGATTTGTTCATGATTGATTATATATGTGTACACGCACACCAATTTTTTAATATTAATATATATATATATATATATATAAAATATGCATCTTAACCTATGTTTTGCCGTAATAATGAAAGAAAGTCAGAGACGGTCATGATGATTCTTCGCCTATAGTAATATTAAAGTAGTGAATTATGTTTGTGAATGCAAGGATAAAATCCTCAAAGTTAAACAATAGCTGGTGGAAATGCTGGCATGAATGTGCCAACCCTGACCTTGGCCGACTAAATTCCCAGTAAGGAAATCTCTATGGTGTGGTTGTAACTGCTGAACTAGGACTGTATGAACACCTTCTAATAATTTTTCCATCTCCACCCGTAAAGGAACCTGTGAAATCCAGAGCCCCACAGCTCCATTTGGAATACCGGTTTTACAAAACATTAGGGAGCACAGGTAAGTTTTTAATGCTTTTCCATTTCCTCTGATTCCTTGTCATGTGTCCGGTAGGCATTTGGTGTTTTGGCAGACGCCCGTCGCGTCCTTTAGTTTAGCTGTAAGGGGGACTATTTTTGCCTTCGTTTTGTCACAGGGTGTGTTTTTTTTTAAGTCTATAGGCCAAACACATAGTAGGATTTGCATGGGTCATGGGTTCAGCAAAGCACTAAAGAATACTACAGTATTGTTAGTTTTGTGGTTTGAACTGGCACAACTGGTTTCTGTTACGCTGACCCGCTAGTTGTTTGAGAACGAACTAAAAGATTGGCAGAGACGAAATCCGCAGACATACCGACGACGCGAGGAGGATCTGAGAAATATTCAAATGCCTTAGTCATCAGCGAACACGGGCGTTAGGTCATGTGCTGCACTGCGGTAAGAACAGTAGGCCATAAAACGGTGTGGGGATATGTGGGGGGTTTGCTGGCATGCTGTCAGCCACTCCTGTGATTTCTCACCCAATTTGGAGGCAGGTGCAGTGATGCATTTCCTTCCTGAGAGCGCTGATAAGATGGCCAGATTGGCCTCCTGCACTAGCTCTGATGGGATTTTCTCAGCGCGTTGTCAAGCCTGATAAGTGGCCGTCGTGTGACGGATGGGCCTTTTGTTTTCTCTGCGAACTTCAGCCAGGCTCGATCCTTTCACTCCGTACTCTAATCCAGGAAGAAGCAGCTCGGGCGTCACGGCTCAACTCTGTGACACCGTTTCCATGGTGACGTGATGCAAATGCTCTCGCTACTTTTGGAGCGCTGCGGTTTGACTGTATGGGCCCCTTTGAGTTTACACTATTGTGCAATAGTATACACTTTTGCTTGTTTGTTTTTTTCTTTTTTGTTTTGTTTTTTTTTTCTTTTTAATCCAGGAAAGGGAAAAGGGATGTGACGTGTTTAGTTTGTCTCGACTTCCTTTTGTCACTGGTACTCGTTGCTGAACGGAGGTCCCATGGAAGCTTAAAATGTCAGAAATGAGCATGTTAGACATACGGTGTGGTTAGGAATTTAGATAGTACCTAGGCAGGGATTGCTGGATTCTTTAGGGGAGAGTATAAAGGTACAGGGTAGCAGCATCAATCTGAGCAGCATCTCATCAATAATTCAGAGCACAGAGCACTGTTTATGCACCACCCTGAAATCTGTCGTTGGTTCACTCAGCCAGTCTTTTAAGATTCTGGCCCAAATACAGCGTTACATCTCATATTGTACAAAAACTGCAAATGTGAAGTTATTTGTTGCTTGCTTTTGTGTGTGTATATGTATGTGTGTATATATATATATATATATATATATATATATACATATATAAATATAAATAAATTTTATTATAATTTTTTTATTTTATTTAGGTGTCTATTTTCTAGCAGTATGCAGTTTTCCAGGGTATTGAAACACGTGAAACCCAATTCATGCCTGAATTTGTTCCCTTGTGGTGATGGGCGTTATCTTGTTCGCATTTCTCCATGGCTGCCTTACATTGGGCCTTTTAAGCCCGGCCAGAGGATCTGAGTTCGTGATGAATCAGCACTTCTGGAAAGGTGGCATTCTTGCCAAGAGCGATTGCTGGATGCCCGCTCAGAACTGTAGTCATGGGAAAGAATCAATTGACTAGAATTCACTGGAACTTGGAAATGTTTTTAAAAAAAATAATACGTTTTCTGGGTGTGTGCTGTTCGGACGGTTTTGTTATTCTGTTGAGGCTTATTTCATTTGTTTCCTTTGGTTTTTAATTCTTGTTTTCATGCCAATCTTGCATTGCGGTCGTTTGTTTTTGCCCTTGCTTAGACTGTAAATCCCTTGCTGACTGCTTAATGATGGAAGTAAGTAAGAAACGCTGACACCACCCAAACAACGTGTATAGCAGACTATTCGATCGTATCAGGCTGGCTTGATATCTGAACACGAGTGAAAACTCTATAGAGATGACAACACCACCACTGCAAAAGGTGATCTGATCCTTGACGGTATGCAACCGACTCCTGTCTCTCGGTGCTTTTCCAGATCGCAGTAGGAGGGGCTAGGGAGCAAAGTTGATTACTGACTATCACGAAGTGACGTGTTCTTCCCGGCCACGAGGCTCAAATGAAGTAATGCCATATTAGAGCAATGGTGCAGGGTGCCATTATTACTATTATTATTATTATGTTTAGTTGGCAAACTTAGTTACACTGGAGACTCCTTCCAGAAATAAGCTAAAGGCTTATACAAGTACCTGTAGAAGTTGTCTATTTTTGAACACTTTATTAATGAATACTTTCTGATTTTTTTTTTTTGAGAATTCAACAGCGCTGCTGACAAACTACCTAAAGTTTTTATTATTATTATGTTTGAGGTCATCTGGTTTATCATATAAAAAAAATGTAATAACTTTTGAGAACTGCAGTTGTCCTGCATGACGAAAAAAACGGCATGCAGTAAGGTCTCTGGGGACAAAAAAAATGTGTGTTTCATGTAGAGGCCAAAATAAAGAGAGAAGAAAAATCCTAGTGCTTCCAGTATTTTTACTCCGATTAGTTGGAAGTGTACGTTTTAACACGCCTTTGTTACTTCCGTTAAGAGAACAAACTGTTTGTTAGCTCATTAGACATCATTAGACATCCTTTTCTCATTTCCATAGCCTGGGAACAGGATGAAAGCTTTAACAGATAAGCTGAGATCATAAATACGAATTAGATTACTGCTGAATTCATCATGTTGCAGGCAGGACAGAGCAGCAGTCTGTCTGCTCCCTAAGCCTTGCCAATGTAAGATTAAGCTTAATATTTATTCTCTTGATCATTTTGTGACTGTGGATTGCATGAGGAAAATGCTGATTATTTAGCAGTTAGCATGTTTGCCTTGCACCTCCAGGGTTGGAGGGCGGTTAAATCCGGACTCCTCCCTGTGTGCGCAGAGTTTGCATGTTTTTCCCGTCTTTCGGGGTTTCTACAGGTACTCCGCTTTCCTCCTCCAGTCCAAAGACATGCATTGTAGGCTGTAGCGTGTGAATGTGTGTGCACGTGATTGTGCCCTGCGATGGGCTGGCCCCCTGTTCAGGGTGTCCCTCTACTCATGCTCGGAGTTCCCTGGGGTAGGCTCCAGGCTCCCCTTGACTCTGTGTAGGATAAGCAGTATGGAAAATAGATGGATGGACTTTGGAGCAACCATTCTGCCACAGTGTAATTAAATTGCCTTTAAAAGTCCTATAAATAATCCACTTGTGAAATTCCATGTGAACTTCTAGTGATATAAACACACAAGTCGCACACCAAATGTATAATTAGAAAACCTAAGGTAAGTGTCGGAAGTGCTTCTCTATTATAACACTGTTAGAAGTTCGAAGGAATTGATCTCTATAATTAGACTGATTTTTGGACCTCTTGTCAGAGCTGTTCTGCAGATGCTTTGTGCCCTTTCTAGCACATGTTTTGCAGTCATATTAAACAAGTATATAGGAAGGAAAAGCAGTCTTTACAGTCTACAAGCACATCTTTGGTGTGCGAGACGGTAAGCATGCAGTTTTTCATTATTTAAGGATGAAAAACACTTCACTAGTATTGCTAAAATGATTTGTATCGTTTTTAATTGTACTTAAATAATGATCTAGATGAGTACTGACTTAATCTAAAACACAGCTAAAGGTCTATCCGGATTGAGTTAGTTTCACGTGGGCAGTTGTGGTAATGTAATTATTGGATCTCTAGATTTTAGTATTTTAGAAACTGCTGAATTCCTGGGATTTTTATGTAAAGCTGTCTCCAGGAACAGGGAGGTAGAGTTTACAGAGAATGGTCCGAAAAACAAAAAACACCCAGAGAGAAACGCCTTGTTGATGAGAGTGGTTAGAGGAGAATAGCCTGAGAATAGACTGGTTCACGTGAACAGGACAGCTATAGTAGTTTTCTTGTCGAATAGCACATCAGGTTGCACGCCTGTCAGCCATGAACGGGAATCCGAGACTACAGTCCACATAGGTTCACATAAACTGGATATTTGAAGATTGAAAAACATTGCCTGGTGTTTAAATATGCCAATCATAGCCAATCTGAACAGTACTTGAAGGCCCCTGAAGTATGATTGCTTACTGTTGCACTTCAAGAACCGATTAAATTCCATCTCACACAGAAGTATAAACCAGCCCTGTGAAGTCATTGTTTTTGATGAAAACTGTAGCGCTCCCCGTCCACCCAAAGTCATCTTGCTGTCGAGGAAGAGTAGCTCTGGGACAGGTGTAGGAGATGCGATTGTGATCCTGGGGTCCACAGGATGTACTTCCCGTGACGTCGTCTCCAGCTGTAGCTCTGATCCCCGAGTCCACCCTTCCCCCCAGACTGGACTTCTGGTGTTAAACCCAGCTAAAGGAAGTGCTCCTGCTTTTTGTCATCCTCTGCTGAGCTGAGCGTGGAAATTTGAGCAGTTTCACATGGATCTTACAGACTACGCCTCGAAAAGTTGGATCTAGTTGATAATGCAGAAGTTGGAAGTTCAGAGGTTCTGCCCAGAAGGACACAATGTGTGTGAAGGGAGGTTGGATCACTGCTGTGAGAATTTGTTGAAGGCTGTTTTCTGGGGCTGCCACTGGGACTCCCTGCTCATGCGTTATGGATGAAGATGGGGGATGGGTCGAGGAAGGCTTGATCCCCATCTTCCCATGTTTTCTTCATTACTCAGCACTTGTAGAACAGAAAGTTTGACGGATCACAACATCTGCTGTGTAGTTGGCTGTTGTGTCTGTGAAGGTTTTCAGTTCTCCATGTTGTTCAGATTTCCTGCGGTGCAGAGTTTATATACCAAGCTTTAAGGCATCACAAAGACCTTTTGCACGTCTTAATAAGTTCTGCTCCTCAAATAAGCAGTGCAACATCTCTTTCTAGACCACTAGTGATCACAAGGGAAAGTTAATCTCGGCCTCAGACACCCTGCTCTCAGACCACAGATTGTCTGAGATCTTTTGAACACTTTTCTGGTCACAAATGTCGTGATCTTCAAGTTTGCAGAACATCTGACCTGTTTCCAGCAGTAAAAGCAGACTTATTGATCACCCGGACACATTGAGAATTTCAGACCGAGATATAGTCCTTCGACTAAAAGGTTATTCAAGCCATTAGTGTAAAAGAGCTAAGCTTGCACATTTGACGAATGGCTAGGAGAAAGCGTTCGTGCTTGGTGGTCATATGTCATGTCACTCCGTTATTGGCCAGGTTTATTAATGAAACATTCTTCGTTCAAGTGAATGCTTAAAGTCTGGCTTTGCAAAACTAATTGTACACAAGTTGTCTTGTTAATAAAGAAAAGGTGGAAACGTTTTTTGCTGGACTATGCCTTACAGTAGGGCTGCACAATTCGTGGGGATTTTAATCATGATTAATCATGTATTTCTTAATTGTACAACAATTCTCTTTTTTGTGCTTCCCAAATTTACTCCTCCTTTGCACTTACTGCCAGCTATAAGCTTTATATTGGTACTTCCTCTCTATAAAATTCTAGCAGTGGGTTCGAATAGACCGCAAAACCAAGGAATTATCAATGCATGGGCTCAACTTACTGATAAAAAAAATTATTTAAATATAGTATCGAGATTGGTTTATTAACTCAAATCGAATTGTCTGAGAAGTCTGTTCGGGATAACAGGGTTTTTTTTGTTTGTTTGTTTTTTTAGCTTTATAGACCGCATGTACAAACGGGGATGTTTTTAATGGAGTCACTTTTAGATAAGATCATCAGCCAAATGCCGTAATTGTAAATGTAAATTCTTCGTGGTCTCAACATGAGTCTGCTGTTTGCTAGCATGCTCTTTTGGGTGTAAACTGTGTAGCACTCCTTTAATTGCCAGTTGTTAGACATGTTTCAGGACACCAACCTAAGCGCTGTTCATGGAAACGAATTTATTCGCATAAATTTAGATTTTTTTCCATTCCCTTACATTTGCAAAGTATTTGAATAGAAGCACGGCCTCATTCTTCAACCAAGCAAGCTCTTACTCAGGATCACTTCCCAATAGCCAAAGTGTGGACCGTGTTTCTAATTTCAGTCCTAATCCCTAGACGCGTTCATGGGGTTTTCCTGAGTGTGGTAATGGCTCTGCTGAACACTAGCGAACTAACATGTCCAGACATGAGCACGGCTTTCTCTCTGTGACTTCGTTCGCTTCTCTTCATGGCTGTAGCGTTAACGTTCGTCTGCTGTAGAAGATCGCAGTCTGTTTAGGACACATTGTGTGGGACTGCGTTTGCCTTTTATCGGCCTTGCGAGGAGGGAACGTGAAAAGAGAAAACGTCCAGCCTGGACAATACATATAGATTTTAAAGGTCTGATGGAGCTTTCAGAAAACATCCCTTTCATATTAAGGTAAAGTGGAAGCTGTTATCTGCTGTACGCTAATGTAAGCACGCAGGACGGCCTACGAGCAGGCCTGTTATTGATGATTAGTCATCTTCCCCTGCAACCACTCACTGTAGGGAGATGGTGTGTTCACTATTTTTCCTCTCTCTCACTCTCTCTCACTCTCTCTCTCTCTCTCTCTCTCTCTCTCTCAGTACATGCTTGCTCTTATCAACACAAGGGGAGGGACAAGCTACTCATGCAATGGAAACTCCACATGCTGACCCAGATTAAACCATTATTATGATCACGTGTTTTTGCAATATTTACATTTGAAATAAATACAGATGTAAAGAGACCAGTTGAATGTCATGGTTCGGAATTTCCCTGTTTAGAATATAAGATGGAGAGAGAGAGCGAGAGAGAAGAAAGATTAAACCAGATTAGTGTGTAAGGGTGTAACATACAGTCACTGTCTACACTATAGGATCAAAAGTATGTGGACACGTGACATCACCCTCGTATGTTGTCCTTCCCCAAACTGTTTCCACAAAGTTGGAAGCACACAATTGTATTGGATGTCTCGTGGGCTGTAGTGTTACAATTTTCCTTTCACTGGAAGTAAGAAGCCCGAACCTGTTCCAGCATGACAATGCCTCTGCACAAAGCGAGCTCCATGAACACATGGTTTGCTAAGGTGTTGATGTAGAAGAACTCCAGTTTCCTGCACAGAGCCCTGACCTCAACTTCGCTGAACACCTTTGGGATGAACCAGAACGTCGACTGCACTCCAGGCCTCCTGCTTTGTGATTTTTTTGGCGTCTCACAGGATCCCAGCTTTGATGCACTTCTCTAGTCTCAACCAAATGCCCCTGTGAACCATGGCAAGCTTTTTTATTTATTTATTTATTTTATTTTCGTATCTGTTCATTCTGAATAATGCATCTGGTTACATCACTAGTTGAGTGATCGAATAGAAACTGATGGTCCTCTTAGTACTAAGTTCAGTATGGACAACACACTCACACAACTAATCCACCAATAATGTTAATTGACTGACTGCATCTGTTCACCAGCAAGAACTTTCTCCCTCCACTCCTTCCCTTGCCTTCTTTTGTTTGCTTAGCATTGGACTGGAGGTCTCACGTGGCTCCAATCCACTGTAGCCTGATATCTCTACTCCCAGTGAAGTGGGCAGCTAGATAATCCCACTGCTCTGACCATGGAGTTTGCAGCGTAGGAGTGCAACTGTTACTCAGTAAAGCCATGGGTAGCTGGTGGGAGGTGGCTGTTTTCTCAGTCTCTCAGTCTCTTATGCAACCAGCGTTCATCCTCTCTCTGTCTGTCTGTCTGTCTGTCTCGCTTTTGATCACTAATCAGTACCATACACCACGGTCTAGGCTTTTGACCATTTGTGTGGAAAAGTTTAGAGAGGGCCTGGCTTCACTTGGGTACATAGCACTGTATTTCTGTCGCTTGCTGACGTTGCCTGTTCTCTGGGAGCGAGGCCATGTTTATTTATGACACTGTCCATGTAGCGTCAGCATTCCAGTAACCATCCAGTCAAGGTCTGTATTCATCAAGCATCTTAGGATTGTAATTTATTTTTTCCCTCATGCAAACAGTAACGGTTAAAAATTGAAGCCGGTTTTAAGGCACATGGTGATTATCATGGCCACTGATTTTGAAGTCTACAAAACTGCAGAAGTTGGACATTATTAGCATTAACTAAAAATAGGATTTGGACGTGGCAAATCTTTATAGATAATTTTTTTTTGTTGTTGGTTAGTTTCATTAAAAAAATCAGTATGTGTTTAAAAATTAATTACTGGAGTCTTACAAATTATACTTATAGTTTTTTGGAAGTATTTATTTATTATTATTATTATTATTTTTAAAGATCACCATAGATTTCCAATGTGAATACCATGATGCAATATTTAGGAAAGTAATCGTATTATTATTATTATTATTATTATGATTATGATTATGATTATTATTATTATCATTACTATTATTATTACTATTATCATTATATAAGAATGTAGTTATACATTATAACTGTCTCTAATGGGACATGTGGCTGGTTTACTTCATGAATAAGCAATCATTACATTTCTATTGAGGCGATAATTAGCCACCTATCCAACCAACATATCCCATCCGTGCGTCGTTCTGGCCATGTGCTTAGTGCATGCTGAAGCCCAGCCATGTGAAAATCCCCCACTCGCACCGTGCCTACTCCTCCAGGAAGAAAGCCCATCCCGAGGCCCAGTACAGTTCTTCTTTTGTTTCTGGTTAATGTGTAGCTAGTATTGTGCTGAACTCTGATACTCCTCCTGGCTAGAAGCGCTGGCATTGGGACTTTACAGAGTGCTTCTGGCCGGGCTTTAGCTTGGCCACCGATCAACCACCTTCACACACCAGAGCAGTCGTGGCCTTGCCGTTCTTTACGATTTGTGAGCGTGTGTGTGCGTGTTGGTATGATGGTGTGGCCTCAGGGTAGTCTGATGTGCTGTATATAAACTAGAGGATCGAGGATCACATGGCACTGTGTTTCAGTCATGTATCTCTGATTCAGCAGGCGTAGGGTGGGTGGCCTGTATCGGGCCTGCTGGCAGTTGGTGCATTGTTGGAGCAGAGTGACGAGTGAAGCTGACTGGAAGTGGGATGTACAGACCAGGGGTCTTGTTTCTGAACATGTCACAATTCATAAGCAGTGAATTCATATAATGTAAATTTTTGGGTTGGAAATGATGGTTGTACCAAACAACTACAGTTTATGGTCAAAGTTGAGATGCAAATTAGCTCATACTTTACTCTCTATGTGCAATAAATATTTTCCAGCTTTTGGCTAGGCACATTTTTTTTTTGTGCCGCCCAAATTCAAATAAAATGTTACTTTAGCATAGTAATGCAAATACTGACAACTCTTTATATGTATAGCTGCTTTTATATACAGAATATAACTTTGAGTACTTTAGATGGATTAAAGGAGACTCAACATGGCAAATTTTATTTTATTTTTTTTTAGCTGGGAAAAAATAGCAGTTTTTTTTATTAGTTTGTTTTCGTTTGTTTGTTTGTAATTGGTTATTTATTTCCATCAAAAGTTATCGTAATTCTCGAACTATTGAGCGCATCTGAATATAAGCCGCACCCGCTAATTTTAAAAAGAAAAACAATTTTGTACATATATAGGCGCACTTGTCTATAAGTCACAGGTGTCTACGTTGTAACTGTCACGATTCGTGACGTAAACGAAGCAGTACGGATGCAAATGCAGTTAGGACGAGAGCTTTTATTGAAACAGAGGAGAGCAGACTCAAGAGATACAAGAACCATGACCAACTCAATGAACTAAGCTAACTAAACCAACTAACCTAAACATTAACTATGACATGAAACAAAGACTCTATATCTAAACTCTATAAACCACTTCTACATCTATATTCTAAACTAAGTCTATACCTAGCTATTCTCTCGCTACCTAGGCTATAAAGCTGTTATAAGGTTAAAAAAACCTAAGTGTTCTTTAAAAAAAACAAACAAAAAAAAAAAAAAAAAGGAAAAAAAAAAAAAAAACATCTCCAAAAAAAAAAAAAAAAAAGGGGAGACATTGTCAACCAATATGCATTTCTTCGTGTGTTTTCCCTGATGAGGGGGTGTGCATGAAGCGCAAAATGACTGATCTGAAGAATGAAGTGTGAGGGCGTTTAATTCGAACAATTTCATTGGTCCACTGTGACCTGTTGGGTAATTTCATTGGTCTGATGTGATGAGGCTAAATGTTTTACCAGCATGAAACTCGTTAGCCTGTAAAAATCCATAAATTAACCGCGTCATTGTTTAAGCTGCAGTGTTCAAAGCGTGTGAAAAAAAGTAGCGGCTTATAGTCCGGAAATTACGGTACTGTCTTTTCAGAGACTAGTAGTCCAGTGAAACATGTATTACACCATAATTACATAAATTTATGTAAAAAATCTAATTGAATTATTTGTCACATACATCGTATAGTAAAGATAATTATATAATCAAGACTATAGTATAATGGAGAATAAAACAAAAGTATATGAATAGAAAAATGTACCATTTAGAATATAAAACAAAAATGATAATTATAATATGGTAAAATTACTAGTGATTCACCGAAAGGAAAATTCTGTTCCGAAACCGAAAAGGCGTTCATCACCTCCAGCTCCGCCGGTTTCATTTCCCGTGCACGCTGCTTTTTCTCCATGTTCTTTAAATTGCGGCTCTAGTAATGTTGCAGTTCAGCGATAACCATTGGCTAGATCGAGAGCGAAATCTGAGCGCTGAGGGGCGAGGCGTGGTGGCATATAATTTCGGCTCATATTTTCGGCCTTTTTAGTCTTTTAGCCAAAGACCGAAAATGGCACTTTCGGTGCATTTCATTTCCCTGAAAATTACAATTACTGAAATAGAAAAAGATTTTATTTTTATATAATATATGTATGTGTGTGTGTTCGCATCTTGTCAGGTGAGAACGTGAGCGAGTGATGTTCCTAATCAATGATAAAATTCCTGAAATGAGAGAGAACTTAACATCTACCAAAGTATAACAAAAAAGAGACTTTTTTTTGTTTTTTGTACAACAGCACTGTTGTCAAAAAGACTTTAGTAATCTCCTAGTTTTTAAAAGTAAAATCTAATCTAGAGGGTCAAAAGTAATCTTCTGTATGTCTCGGTTATTAGTGAATGGACGGCGTCCATTTTCAGAGCGATTTTAATCTGGTGTCTTTTTTTGCTACGTTTCTATTCCTCTGGCGTGTCGGTTCAGCATGTACCAGCGGGTGTAATCAGAGAGCAGCTAGCGAAAGTGTTAATCACCGTGGAGACACTCTGCCGAGAACGTGCTATGTGCTGCCTGAACACGGATGAGTCATCGTCAGACCAGCGTGCGCTCCATTCTCAGGGGTGTTACAAACATAACCACACAATGCTCTAAGTAGGCCCACGCCACAGCTACCCACTGCAGCCTTGCTGGATTCACGGAGACGATGATAATTATACGATGGTTTCATACAATATAGGGATGTATGAAATACCTGCAGTAACGCCCTCATTATATTTTAAAAACGGATACGGAGGCATGGCGTTGTGTATGCGATTCTCGCAGGTATAGTCATGCACAATGCAGCAGGTGTTGGTAGCATGGCGTAGCAGCTTGGATCCTACCAGGGTGGGTGTGTGTGCGCGCTTTTTCCAGGCTTGTGCAGTAATGGAATACATGGTTACGTAGTCATGTGCATTTTGTAAAAAATAGGGATTCTATCAGGATTACATATTTTTCATTTAAAACCAAAGTAATCTTTTGACATAACATGATATAGACAGCTGCTTGAGCTATAGTTCTGTTTCTCTCGTGCCAGTCGTGGTTCACGTGAGCAACCTCCTGGTGCATGTGCAAACAAATTTAGCGCAAAGTTAATCTGGTAGAAATGAACACACATTGTTCTCTGAAATGCTTTTGTTAGGGTGACCGTACTTCCTCTTTTTCAGGCATTAAAAAAACGTCCGGACTGGATTTGAGAAAATGTCCTGTATTCAGCTTTAGTTTCATTATGATGTGCTTATGGTCTGATACCGCATCATGTGTGCGAATGTTTGCATTGCTTTAACACCTCTCTGTAATTCCCGCCTTCTCGCACACCAGTTAGTCAATTACAAAAGGCTTGCAGCAACTATTGGCCAAATTCCTGCCTCTCAACCGTTAGCCTACTCCATTCACCGTAACACTGTTGTAAGAAAAATTAAGAGCACTCGAGGATCGCAAAGAAGAATAACTTTATCACAGCGTGTTAATGATAAAGTACATGAAGCACTTCAGGTTCGTCGGAGACAACACGAACCCCGAACAATATCAGCACAGACATTTTGTACTGTGTTTCAAACCAGGTTTCTGTATGTCATGTAAATGAAGTTGCATTTCTAAATGTCAATTAAGGATAGCATTTGATGCGATTACTTTCTGTTCTCACAGTACGGATATTGTTACAGGTGTGACCCCAAATGGTGAGGTGATGATCCAGACAGATGTCTTTCTGAATGCTAATTACGCTCACGTAGCCCTTTTGTTTATGGATGGTTCTTGATGTCTCACTGCCACTCCCATGCTGTAACTGTGTGAATGTCACCTTAGGTGGTATTATACACATACAGTGCCTTGCGAAAGTATTCGGCCCCCATGAACTTTTCAAACTTTTGCCACATTTCAGGCTTCAAACATAAAGATATAAAATTTTTATTTTTTGGGAAGAATCACCACGAAATCTATTGGATATTTTAAACTTTTTTAGCAAATAAAAAACTGAAAAGTGGTGCGTGCAAAATTATTCGGCCCCTTTACTTTCAGTGCAGCAAACTCACTCCAGAAGTTCAGCGAGGATCTCTGAATGATCCAATGTTGTCCTAAATGACTGATGGTGATAAATAGAATCCACCTGTGTGTAATCAAGTCTCTGTATAAATGTACCTGCTCTGTGATAGTCTCAGGGTTCTGTTGAAAGCGCAGAGAGCATCATGAAGACCAGGCCGGTCCGTAATACTGTTGTGGAGAAGTTTAAAGCCGGATTTGGATACAAAAAGATTTCCCAAGCTTTAAACATCCCAAGGAGCACTGTGCAAGCGATCATTTTGAAATGGAAGGAGTATCAGACCACTGCAAATCTACCAACACCTGGCCGTCCCTCTAAACTTTCAGCTCAGACAAGGAGAAGACTGATCAGAGATGCAGCCAAGAGGCCCATGATCACTCTGGATGAACTGCAGAGAACTACAGCTGAGGTGGGAGAGTCTGTCCATAGGACAACAATCAGTCGTACACTGCACAAATCTGGCCTTTATGGAAGAGTGGCAAGAAGAAAGCCATTTCTCAAAGATATCCATAAAAAAGCTTGTGGCAAACTTTAGAGACTAAAGTTTGCCACAAAGGGGGCCGAATACTTTCGCAAGGCACTGTATTGCTGAGAAATCAGATAAATTGTCTCATTGATAGTTCTGTCTTTTTTGGAACAAGTTTACCCTAATACAGTTCAGGGTGGAATCTGCTGAGAGGCGGTCTGTAATTTCTTACACTGTCTTGTATGATGCCGTTTTAGTGCCATGTAAAATAATAATAATAATAATAATTAAGATTACGCGAATAAAGTCGAAATACTTTAAGAATAAAGTCAAAATTAGGAGAATAAAGTTCAAGAATAAGTTTTAAGAATAAAAGCAGTAAAATGGGTTGTATATTGGACAGTCGCAGATTCGAGAGCCGCTCTTCTAGTTCTCAGCAAATAAACACACACTGAGGACAATGTTTGCATTTCTTGCTCTGGAGTGGACAGACAACAAAGTACACCAGAAAATATTTTGAATATACTTTTTGGAAAACCTGAATACCCTAATTTTTGTGATGTAATGTAACCCCCATCAGGGACAGTGATCTTTTTATTTATTCAGTTTAGGGCTGCAACTAATAATTATTTAGATAATCTATTAATCTGTCATTATCCACAGTGACATCACAGCCCCGACTGATCCATAATCAAATTCGTTGTCGATTAGTTGTTGAATAAATTCATTAATTTATTTATTTTCTTAAAAGAAATCCAAACATTGAACATGGTTTTTAAGCTCTAAAATAAGCTCTACATAAAAGTATTTTATGTCATTATTGCTTTTCTCTTGACTTTATTTACATATGCGACCTCGAAGTAATCCAAAAATTATCAGATTACATTTCTTTCATATTGTGATACTTGGATTACGTTACTGATGACATTTTTTATGAAGTAATTTGTAACTGTAACAGAATAAATTTTTTAAAGTCTCCCTCCCGACCTCGCTGTTTTTTCGCTGTTCTGTCACCTAGTAGTAAGGTGAATACTTAATTGGTTGGCTTTGACTGGAGCACAAGAATTCACAGCTTTTAAAACCTTTGTTTGTTTTCCATCAGTGCTGACTAGTACTAAGTAGCTTTACTGCACTGCTATTTTTGCCTATAATGCCAACGCTGGCAGTGTAGAAAGCATGTGTTGAAAGCTTTTATGATATATCAATGTTCTTTCTTGATCTACACCAGTAAGATTAGTGTTTCTCAATCTTTCCACTCTCCCTCTACATGAGGTTTCCCTTTCTCTATTTTATTTGACTAAATCAGGTGTGTGTGAAGGATATGTAGGCATGATGTGGTACTCTAGGACCAAGATGGAGAAACAGTGGTCTACAACAATGAAAATAATAATAATAATAATAATAATAGTAATAATAAGGACTAGACTTGTTGGGTGTAATAATGCATCATGTATAGAATCATGATTCGATTCTATTCATGATGCTGGTTTAACACTTTCAATTCGATTCTCAGAATATTGTGAACAAAATTTGAATGAAGAAACATTCTGACTGAAAAGAGTTTTATTTTTGAATTATAAACCGTGTGAAACAATGTGCATTTTTGTCTGCTTAAAACGAAATAATTAGGACTTGCTATGAACAGAGGTTTAAAAACTGTAAAGAGCCCTGTAGCAGAAATAGAGCTCCAAAGTCGGCTAAAATGCCGATTTCCACAGCCTTTAGTGTTGTTTGAAAGCTACTGAAGAGCGCTTTTTAACTGTTATAACATGGTGCGTAACTGTATAACATATAATACGGAATGCTCGTTGCAATACACCGTACGATGCGAATCGCAAATTTCCGCGATGCACAGTCACATTTTTTTGTATCGTGTTGTATTGAGTCACAAAATATCTTTACATCCACCAATACAACCCAGCTTTGAGAAACGGGGGGAAGTGGGAGCTAATTGGTTAAAGGTTTGAGCTACTGGCTAGACGGTTGAGTTCAAATCCCAGCACAGCCCAGCTGCCACTGTTGCATTCTTGACAAAGACTGTTTATTCACAAATGCACAGTTGTAAGTTGATTTGGATGAAAGCATCAGACAAATAAGCAAAATGCAAATGAGGAGAAACTACGATGTAAATGTTTTCTTGCACTGGCTATTGGAGAAAGTGGCACCAAAAGTTCTTGGTTTGTTCGCAGCTAACTAGTGAGTCCTAATGTCTATTTTGTAGAGTCGTAGGGTGAATCTTTTATTTATTTTGTGGCCAAGACTTTTTTATTATTATTATTTTTTTTTTTTAATGTTTGGCAAGTAAAAAGCTTGTTTTTGTGTTTGTGTAGTGAATATTTTGTGGTGGTTGAATTTTGTTGTGCCTTTGTAGGAAAAGTAATTTTACAGCATTACAGTAATTTACAGCAAGAACACAATTCCTGAGTCATCCTTTTTGCAGGATGTGAGTGAGGTCCGTTAGAATGACATCAAGACACCCGACTCCTCACACGTCTAACATGTAAATCCACGTTGTTCAACGTACCTTTGCCAAATAAGACAAAAATTCTGTTTTACAATGCCGTGTACAGTGCTGTGTATAAAATAAATATATAAAAAGTATTTGCCTGCATCCTGATTTCTTTTTTTTTTTGTGTTTATCTCATGTGAAATTGTTTCGAAAATTACAACAAAATATAAGAAGATAACACAAAGGCAACCTGAGTAAACACAAAATATAGTTTTTTTTAATGATGTTACTTATTGTAGCAAAAATGTTATCGAATACCAACTGGGCATGTGTGAAAATGTACTTGCCCCTTGGTTATTAATTCCCCAAATCTATGAAACCGCATTCATAATGGGGTTTAGCTGGACTAGACTCAACCAGGCCTGATTATTGCAAACCCTGTTCAATCAAATCAACACTTGAATAGAACTTTTTCAACAGCATGAAGTCGGTTAAAAGGTCTTACCTGATAACACTATGCCAAAGTTGAAAGAAATTCCAAAAATGATGAGGTAGAAGGTGATTGAAATCCATCAATCTGGGAAGTGTTAGAAAGCTTTTTCAAAGTCTCTGGGACTCCAATGAAAAAACTCGGCGCAGCAGTGAACCCTCTCAGAAGTTACCGACCTTCCTAAATTCCTCCAAGAGCACAGCACTTCCAGGATGTCGCAAAAGAGCAAAGGACAACAAAGGATATAGAGGCTTCTCTTGCCTTAATAAAGGTCACTGTTAATGACTCCTATCAAAAAGACACTGGGCAAAAATGGCATCCATGGAAGAGTGGCAAGGTGAAAGCCACTGCTAACCCAGAAGAGCATAAATGCTCGTCTGAATTTTGCCAAATGAGAATGTTCCATGGAATGAGTCGAAAGTTGAACTGTTTGGAAGACAGATGTCCCGTTACTTCTGGTGTAAACCAAACACAGAATTCTGACAAAAAGGACATCATACCTACAGTCAAGCATGGTGGTGGTGGTAGTGTGATGGTGTGGGGATGCTTTACTGCTTCAGGGCCTAGGCAACTTGCAGTAGTTGAGGGGAACCATGAATTCTGCTCTCTACCAGAAAATCCTAAAGGAGAATGTCTGGTGTTCAGTCTGTAAGTTGAAACTCCAACTGGATTATGCAGCAAGACAATAATCCAAAGCACAGGAGTAAATCCTAGTAATAGAAGTAAGTGAAGGACTGATCTCCAGTTATCTGAAGTGTTTGGTTGCAGTTATTGCTGCTAAAGGTGGCACAACCAGATTTTAAATTTAAGGGGCACTTAATTTTTCACATTGGAGATGGGTGTTGGATAACTTTTTTTGCTTCATAAAACAAAACTATTGTGTGTTTACTCAGGTCACCTTTGTTTTATGTTGCATTTCATTTGAAGATCTAAAACTATTGCGATGTACACAAAAACAGAAATTATGATGGGGCAAATACTTTTTCAAAGCACTGTATACTATACAATCTTAATGGAACGCTTTTGTTAAGCACCACAACAGTGGAGCAGTTCTGCCAGTGGGTTTCTTGAAAAAAGAAAAAAATATATATATAATGCTGCTGCCACTTTAAATGCTGAAATTTCACCCTGTTCAGATTTGTCATTTTATTTTTGTAATTTATTTTTCTAATGAGAATTTAATTTTTTTTTTTTTTAAATCACACATCCACAGAAGATTTTTCCTCTTTATAGACCCACCCATCCACATTTTCCTGACCTCACCCTAGTGGGGAAAAATACAGATAACATTACTGCCTTTTGTAAACATGTATATTGAAACGAGTGTGTGTGTGTGTGTGTGTGTGTGTATGTATATATGTATATATATATATATATATATATATATATATATATATATATATATATATATATATATATATATATGTGTGTATGTATGTATGTATGTATGTATAGTGTATGTTTTAAATTGCTTAGGTTGACTGAGACTTGGTTGCTTACTGGCATGTTCAATAATATTGCTGTGAAAATCGACTACATTTAGAAATGTACTGAAGGATAAATATTAGAATTTCATAAGACTTTACAGCATTTTATTGTTTTGCTTTTAAATATATGACCACTCATTTGAATTGCTTTAAAATTGAAATACCTTATCATTCATTGAAATTATGAATATTTATGTAAGCTTTTATTTAAAAACGCCATGTATGTGCAGAATGCGTTGTGTGTGTGTGTGATTAAGGCAGCGCTGCTTTGTGTTATTAAATGTTTTCGTGTTTCCCTACAGCGGAAGGCCTGCCCCAGGTGTACTATTTTGGGCCATGCGGGAAATACAATGCCATGGTGCTGGAGCTGCTCGGCCCCAGTCTGGAGGACCTCTTTGACCTCTGTGACCGCACCTTCTCCCTCAAGACAGTCTTAATGATTGCCATTCAGCTGGTGAGTTCACTTCGTTGCCCTGGCCTCGTTTCAATACACCCTTTATGTAGAGGACTTTGAGAGACAGTTTGTTGCTTGTGGGTTTTCTAATCATAATTTAGCCTTGCTTTTGTGTCATGTAATACCAGTGTTGAGCCACTCTCTGCAAAACATTTAGCAACGATGTTTGTTTTTTTTTTTTTTTTTTTAAACTGCCAGTAATGGAAAAAGTAAGAACTATTCTATAGAAAAAAATTATGCTGTATTTTTCACACCATCTCAGTAAACGAAGATATTTGTAATGAATAAAATCCCATGTTGATGCAGAGTGAGAATAGTACTAGGGTGAACTAATCATCACAAATATAACCAGAATGAACAAATGTTATATGTGATGTCTTGTCTGGTAACACAGTTCCAAGTTAATTTACTTGCAAGATTTAGCAAGACAGGATTTAATAAGATGATGAAAAGAAAAAGAAGCTTTTCATCGTGCCTGTGGTTTGTTTACTTTGCATTAGCAGGCCTTGTTGGAGGGATACGTCTGCCTCAGAACAGTCTGAGAATAAATTACATGCTGTAGGAAGAACCGTGTACACATTGCTCTGCTGGGCGTCTGTTAGAATCCTTTTCTGCAGTGGCTCTTGTTCTTTTCTTCCCTGTCGACAGGGCTATGTGCACACAAGGCTGCCTGCTTACATCAGCTACAAGAGGGTGTAACGATACACTCCGGTCAGGGTTTGATTCACGATATCGACTTCACGATTTAAATTCAGTTCGATTCTCAGAATATTTTCAACAAAATTTGAATTAAGTAAAATGATGATGGAAAAGACTCCTTTTTTATTATTATTATTTCTGAATTATAAACAATGCAAATCAATGTGCTCTTTTATTTCCTGTACAAAACTAAATAAATAAAAAATTGCTATGAACATGGTTTAATATTGTAGACAAAATGTATTACATGTTCACCATATCAATCACAAATTGATTGAATAAACAAAAAATAAAATAAAAGTATCTGACCCAGGGAAAATGATTGATTGAAACATCATGAGCTCTGTAGTAGTGCCTAAAGCATCATTTTAACCTGAAACAGAGCTCCAAAGTCGCCTGAAATGCCCGAGTTCCCTGGCCTTGTTCTCGGGTTCTGTAGATCACAGCAGCACGGGGCCGGTGTCGTTCGAAAGCTACTGGAAAAACTCCTTTTAAATGTTATAACATGATTCTGTAATCATGCAACCTGTAATACGTGTCGGTAGTTGCGTTTTAGCGCTATCGGTCACTTCACAAGTGCAGATGATTTCCGGAATTGGCACTGTTTTAACAAAAGGATGTGATCATGTGACCAGCATGCACGCTATACATTTGAACTCTGTGGGTTGTGCAGATTTGATGCATTAGATGCATGTTTATAGCTAATATCTACCTACCGCATTTCTATCTTAAGTATTCATTGTAAGCAATATCTACCCGTGTTTTCATTTATTTTGTTGACATTAAATAAAACTGATTAATGTCGGTTTTCACAGGTTTTTTTTTCTTAAATGCAACACTACTGTTTACTGAAAGATTCCTTTAAACCTAAATTCAGTTGGAATATGTTTTTAAATATACCAGTGTATAACTCAACTTCAAAACTACAATCTATACCCTCTGACAAAAGATTCAGGTTCGAAGTTATTTTATCTGGCTTTTAAACTCTACATGCTGTATGTAAAAGGCTACACCAGTTACTTTTACTTTTCCTGAAGGGTTTTTTGGCATCAGTGCATGATTTGTCTTTATTGTTGATCAAGTCTTGTGCCACATTCTTTTTTTTTTCTTTTCTTTTCTTTTTTTTTTTTTTTTTTTTTTTTTTTTTTTTTTGACAGATCTCCCGCATGGAGTACGTGCACTCCAAGAACCTCATCTACAGGGATGTGAAGCCAGAGAACTTTCTCATCGGACGGCAAGGGAACAAAAAGGAACACATCATTCACATCATAGACTTTGGCTTAGCCAAAGAGTACATCGATCCTGAAACCAAAAAACACATTCCTTACCGGGAGCACAAGAGCCTCACTGGCACAGCACGATACATGTCCATAAATACGCACTTGGGGAAGGGTGAGATCGCAGTGATCCTTCATTTCTACACCTTTAATCAGTGTTGCACATACAGTCAATAAGCTGGAAAATACAGTATTTAATTGGCCGTAGTGCTATTGGTTATACCTTGTCGGCTTTGCATATTCGGGTTCTACAAGTTGTCGTGTTTGTTGCAGAGCAAAGTCGACGAGATGACCTCGAAGCCTTAGGTCACATGTTCATGTACTTTCTCCGAGGTAGCCTTCCATGGCAGGGACTAAAGGTGCGTCACTCAAACCGTGCTTCATTTCGGCAGAGTGTTAAAATATTTATTCTGCTCCACGAACACAATACTGTTTGAATTCACTTTTCAGGCTGACACGTTAAAAGAGAGATATCAAAAAATCGGAGACACAAAACGGAACACACCTATTGAAGTTCTCTGTGAGAACTTTCCAGGCAAGTTGTTATTTCCTTTATTGCACTTCCAATCAAACGATTGTTTCGTCGAATGTGATATCGCTCGGATTAAAGGGTCGCAATGAAGCATTTAACTTTGCTCTTGTGCGCCACTCTTTCAGAGGAGATGGCTACGTATCTGCGCTACGTTCGGCGGTTGGATTTCTTCGAAAAGCCTGACTATGAGTACTTGAGGACCTTGTTCACTGAGCTGTTTGAACGCAAGGGATACACGTTTGATTACACATACGACTGGGTCGGCAGGCAAATCGTAAGTTATATCTATCTAATGTTTGTTCTGTGACACACACACACAAAATGTTTTGTAACACGGCACTGTTGAACTGATAGTACTGTGGGCTCCTAGGCAGATCACAGGATTATATTAAGGCGCTTGTTGTATAGAGGACGCGTTACATAATCTTAAGACTGATCATAAACAGGTGAAATGTGTTCTTTAACAAGGAACCAAATAAAATTACTGATGTGGTGAAACTTTCTGTAAGGAGATGTTTACTTAGCATTTATGGAATGAGTCTCCAGTGTCCGCACATTTAAAAAGTCAGTGTTTTCCACCAGGGCCATTGTTCAGAACGGACGGCTTTGTACGCTGCTGTTACTTGTTGCATTTATTTATTTATTACCTTCGATGGGGGGGGACTGAAGGGAAGACTATTAATAGCTGGTTTAACACAAGTGCCAACAGGAACTAACATGTTTAACGGACGTGCTAC
Source organism: Ameiurus melas (assembly GCA_012411365.1). Lineage (NCBI taxonomy): Eukaryota > Metazoa > Chordata > Actinopteri > Siluriformes > Ictaluridae > Ameiurus > Ameiurus melas. The sequence continues at coordinate 5,970,944 of CM022762.1, read as the reverse complement.
AACTTTAAATGCAACTAGAGATGTATAAAGGTACAATATTGTACGTTTACAATATTGCTGTGGTATAACGGGTACAAGATGAACCCAGAGGAAAATAATCAGCATTACACCCTGTCATGTTTTATTCCTAACATTCGAATTATGCATTGTTCTAAAACGATGCGTTTTGTTGGTGTGTTTTTTTTTTTGTTTTGTTTTTTTTTTCTTCTGTCACTGCGTTGCTTGCGAAGCCCACACCGGTCGGGTCCGTGCACGTGGACTCCGGAGCGTCAGCCGTGACACGTGAGAGCCACACACACAGAGACCGACCATCTCAGCACCAACCTCTAAGGAACCAGGTAAGATTTGCCCTTGCTTCACTAAACGGAGATCAGCTTGCAGCTTTGGCACAGCTCTGCATTCCAGTGAAGACTTGAGCATTTTCCCCAAACCACAATGAGCTCAGCCTGGGTGTGTGCAAGAGTTGGCGCAATCCACCAATAGTAATTATGCATGATTAATGTAATGTAGAGAGTTGAAACTGAATGTGGACTCCCCCACTCTGAAACCGCTCAGCATGCTGCGTACCAGAGCTGAAGCGGTTAAGCGAGATGCAGAGCACACTCGGAGCACATCCTATGCTTTCGAATGCATGCAGGGCATAGACGAGTTAAGTATGCTTGTTATACGCATACATAAATTATTAGCTTTTTTTTCTGTTGCCCTTTTTGGTTGCTCTGTTTTTAAGTATAAAGCAGCTTTGCTTGTTCTGACCCAACAAGGCCATATTTCGTTTTGTCTCACAGATGGGACACCAGCTAAAATAACCTCTTTTTTTTAAATAAATATAAATAGTTTAATCCTAGAAGACTCATAACCAAAGATGATGTCACTTGCCTCAGCACTTTTATACACATGCTTTGTCATTACTGTGTTATCAGCTAATGTTTTATTAACTTCTGATCATGAATCTTTTTTTAACGTTTGTATTTTATTTCTGTTTATACTTTTTCATTTTTTAGTCTTTTTTTTTTTTATTTGCCGACAATGTTTATTTATCTCATTAATTGCTCAGTAGCTAGTCGTCAGTCTTTTTGTGTATCATGTGCAGAGTATGATGAAGTACAGCTTGAGTAAAGTAAGGGTTATTTTACAAATAAATCTTAATTTTCAAGAATAAAATGATTCCCTGCTCGCAGAAATATCCACACATAAGGCGATATATTTATTTTTTGCCTGTGTTGGGCAATGCGAATGCACACTTTTGTATCTAATGCTGATTTGTGGCTTTGCCTTGGCTCTTTTTTTTGTTTTGTTTTGTTTTTTGTGGTTCCCCGTTGGTTTCCATTGCCCTGCATGCAACCTGCTCACGCTCGCTCGCCTCCTCCACGCCTCTTCCCCTCGCTCCTGCACCTCCTCCGGGCCGACCAGACGGCCTCCTCCGATCGCAGAGGAGCATGGGAGGTGCAGCCCAACCGGCAGGCCAACTCCTACCTGACCTCCCACCTGGCGTCGGACAGGCATGGAGGCTCAGTGCAGGTATCGCTCCACCTCCTCAATCCCTCAATTTCCCAGTCCCACTCTCCCTTTGTAATCATTTTGTGCCAAACCAGTTTATGTAATTCTTTCGCGGGGGGGGGGGGGGGGGAACTTTTTTTTAATGCGGCACCAGGGGGGGAAAGGGGGGGGGGGTTCCTTTTTTTTTATTTTTTTTTCTTTTTTTTGCCTTTGAAAGGAAGAGAGGTCTGCAGTTACAGAGCAGTGTAGTGGGATGATGATAAGCCTTTAGGGCCCTGAATTGCATAGTATTAACACCTGGCTTTTGTTATTGAAAAGCAGCAAGTACCCCATGCTACAGAACCAAATGTCCAGGGGGTGGAGATACGTTGGTGTGTTTCATGCTGGATAAGTGTTGTTAGATTAGGTCATTAGACATGGTTAGATTTAAAGGTTAGTGTTCTAGCTCCGCTCCCTGCACTTTTGGTTCTGTAGCGAGGACTAATTCAAAAAGTGAGTAGTGGAACCTGCGTATATAGTGAGCTCCAACAGGAAGGAAGAACACACAAAAGATGTGCAACTGATTCTGTGAAGCTAAATTTGTTTTGGTGCAACTAATTGCCATTAGACATCACAAATGAATAGAAATGACCTCTGACATAAAATCTACAGATTTATATAACTTTTGAAGAATTCATAATAGATTTTCTGTCAAAATGATTGACTGCCTGAACTGCTTGTAGACCTTTGTAAGTTAAAAATAATTTTTTTTACACTCTCTGTACAGGGAAACTTGTCTATTCTTTTCACAAGCAGAAGGGCTAGATATTAAGGTTTAGCTTTAAGAAAAGCTGGATTATTCGTTTACGTGGCAGCCTGAATGATGAACATAGCTTACATTCTGACTCTTCGACCCTTGTGCCACAGGTGGTCAGCTCAACTAACGGCGAACTGAACGCAGACGACCCGCTGGCGGCCCACTCCAACGCTCCAATCACAGTGCAGGCGGAGGTGGAAGTGGTGGACGAGGCCAAGTACGTGACACAGCAGGGTTTTACGGTGTTCCTCTGTGTATTCGCTTAGTAGATAAGACAGGTTTATCTTTCATTGTACAAGATGGGTTGGACGAAGCTAACTAATGCTCCGAGTTATGAATGAAGTTTATCAGTATTATTTGAATGCACCCTTGAATCGGGCTTTGTTTACGTCTGTTTGTAGAACTCTAGTCTATTCCTGTGATATAAATATGGACGCTTTTCTTTTCTATCAGTGCTTTGATGTCTTAAATAGATGCCCATCTTTGATTACTGATGCAGACTTGAAAGTAAGCAACAATGCAGGCTGTGTACAATTAAAAGCCTGAAATAAACATACCAGGGTTTCTATGGTTATCACAGCATTTAGCCTTCTTAAAACCCTTTTCCAATGAGCCATTCTCTTTGAACCTCTCACTTTCCTTCCCCTTAATTTATTAGATCTTAACTTTACGCTTATCTTCCTTTTTCTTTTTCTTTTTTAATTCTTACTCCATATTAACCATCGGACGATTACTTCCCTGTTTTGCACGCTCCCTTTTTACAAAAGCAGTGGAACCCGACTAGTGACCCATGTCCTCTCTCCTCTGATTTGTCCTTGTTTAAACGGGACACCTGATCACAGCAGATATGTTCAGATCGATATTCTGACTACTCAACCCACCCCACCCCGACCCCCTCCTGAGTCTCTTTCTCCTTCTCTGCGCCTTTTTATTATTTATTTTATAAAAAAAAAATTGTCCTCTGTGTCCCCTTGTTCCTCTTATGTGCCTAGCATGAGGTTTGTCTCATCGTCTCACCGCTGTGTAATAATCTCTCTGTCTTTTCTCTTTTCACACTTTTTTTTTGTTGTTGTTGTTTTTTTTGTAGCTGCGTGAAAATGCTCAACTTGTGGTGAGTCCCTCTCTCCAGTCCACATTGAAAACCCAAGGGGAGTGGACCAGCCTAGACTGTGGGCGAATAGGCCTAGATTACACGAAAAACGCAAAGCCCGAAACAGTTGCAGGCTTTCTGGAAATATTCGCTGATTAGTCACAGTTTAACTGAGGGAGGCCTCTTACTCACCATTATGGGGTTTCAATTTGGGGAAGGATTTGACGTGGCCTGAAAAGTTGTACAGATTTGAAAAGAAAATTGCTTTTGGGATTAGTAGTTTATACCTAATACCTCATAATGGCGGATTTGAAAGCAGATGGGCCATGCAGGGACGCCACTACGGCTGTAGTGAACTGCATCACTTTTCTATGTGTCAGTCTGGAGCTGTTCTCTTTCCTCTGCATGCTCCTTCAGTCATTCCCATGGGTTCATCCTGTCGTGTCGTTGCTGTCTCAGCTCTCCTAACAACACCAAGCATAAGCGTGTCTGTGTTTGTGTTTACATGTATTTTTTGTGAATAATGCTAGCCGTGTGCTTTCTTTCTTTCTAAAAACAACATAATCCACCAGCTTGAAGAGATTTGTGTAGAGTAACAGAAGGTGTTTTGCATTAAAGCCTGCTGCCGTACATACCGATTTTAACGTTCCCAGCCCGCGATGCCTAATTTTGCTTCATTTGCATCGATCAGACGGCGCGGCGGGTCGTCCTGACTGTAATCTATCTCTGTGTCCTCAGGTGCTGCTGCTTCTTCAAAAGGAAGAGGAAAAAGAACACCGCTCGGCACAAATGATCCGTCACCCGCTCCACCCAGCCCGTTTTAAGAACGTTCAATAAAGAAATTTTATTCAAAAGAAGACAACAATGCCCTCAAAATGAATTGCCTCAAAGGGACCTGCCTGTGAGAGAGAATGGAGACATGCACATATCGTGCAGCACGGATGCAGGGCTCATGGACGGTTTACTTGTATCGGAATATACACACACACACTCTTACACACACACTCATTTGGATCTCTAAGCACTGGAACAGCATTGCACTCCTTCATGCTTCTTGTTTTTTTTTTTTTTTTGTTTTGTTTTTTTTCTCCTCCCTCTCCTTTCATCTGTGGAGAGAGAGACGGCTCTGTGAGGGAGCTCTCCCGTGTGTTCTGCCTTTGTGACAGACCCAGCAGCTCGAGACGGGGTTTGGAGGGAGTTTCACTCAAACAGAGGAGCTTCATCCACACTGGAGTTCATATATGGATCCTTTGCACCGCCTGCTAGCTCTCTCTTCTGTCCTTTTGTGTTTTCTGCTCCTCCTCAGAGCCTTAGAAATTTCGCTAGCAGAGTTCGTGTATCTATTGGACGGAGTCAGCGTAAAAACAAAACACACAAAAAAACAAAAAAACAAAAGCAAGCTAACTGTCTTAACGTAACAAAGCTAACTGGCTTTTCCTTGTGGACTCTGTAAATGTGTGAAATAAGCAGCCAAGTGTAAAGTGACAGCGTTGTATTCATGGCCTTCGATCCTCGTGCTGAAGCGATACGCCGCCCGGCTCTGGAGGGACGAGGGCCGCGTAGACGTCTGATGCTCGGTCCACGATCGAGAGCCTCAGCACATTCCCCAGTTCTACTGAATGCTATTTAAGCTGCTTGTTCTAAAGCACTCCACCCACTCCGACCTGCCAGCCAGCCATGCTGCTTTCTCCTCTTGTGATATAGTATCGCTTTAACGTGAAACTGACTTTTCTATTAGCCTGGGATTCAGAGCTGAACTCGCCAGTAAGACACTCCGTGGTTCTCTTTGTATCAAACATTTTCACTGCATTTCTTTTATCTCCCCCCACATCTTATTTTTCTGAACCCAGTCCCTGGTTTGAATGTGGCATTTCTTGTATGTTTTTTTTGTTTTGTTTTTTTACCTTAATTATTACTATGCCATATAAATGGAAACACTTGCCGAAGAGAATGATTATTTAATGTGCCAGGGTGGAATCCAGTCAGTCTGTGAGCGACTGAACATTCTTTGACGTCCCTATAATATGTATTTTCTTCACACCGCGCATTTTTATAAGTCTATATGAACAGAGCGTCAGAACGGTGTAACGGTTAATAGGAAGCTTGCAAACATTCGTAACGTGTAATAATGGCTGTTTCTGAAGTGTTTCCTTGCCTCGTAGCCATTTCAGTGGGTATTCGTGATCAGTGTCCGATCTGGATTTTTATTTTCTTTTTTTCCCCTCTTCTTCCTTTGAAGGGAACATACAAACTGACGACGGTAACTCGAGTTCTGTTTTAGAGAGACTCTCAAACTGCCACTGCTAAATATCTCATCTTAATGCCTTAACTAACACTACTCAGCAGGGCCGTTTCACGTGGTTCTGCGTTATGACACTACAGAAATGTTTCTCTCGCCTTTTGTTAATGTAGAACTGTTTCCTTTCAATAACGATCCCTTAACAGCCAGATCCGAATTTAACCGACTCCAAAACTGAACCCGATTGATTATTTTATTCAGAGCTTACTGTAAACTGCTCAGTGTCATGTCTCCTGCGTCTCCTTCATGCTCATGAAGCAGTCCTTAGCGGCTCCATCACAGGTAGGCCCGTGATCTCTTGGATATAGGATGAGGCCACTGTTGGAGCCCACGAGGTCCATCCATTGAAAATTATGATTTTAGTATCTAGCTTCAGTTCTGGAGAGCTTTAACATACCTGATTTGAACAAGTGAAAAGTTTGTTGTTTTTAATCCGAATCAGGTTTGTGGTACTCCAGAAACGGAGTTAAACAAGCCTTTCATCGATTAAATGTACTTATGATGTGTTTTGGGGGGTTTTCTTGAAAGCCAGAAAGTGGCTTTCATGAAATTACAGTTCCTTCATTATCTCACCCCCCCCCCCCCAACAGGATAATTCCCTGGTTTTGTGATTTTTAAATGTATAGTAAATGTGAATTGAAAAGTATAAGAAATTATATAACGTCTATATTTTTTGGTTTTTCACTACCTGGCCATATGGAATTCGGAGAGAAAGAGAGAGAGCATGGAAAATTTTGACTGCACTACACCTTCACTACTTTCAGTCGCGTGTCCTCTTCTGTAAAACTGTTGCCGTTTGTCTTTCTGTTTGTTCAGCGAGCATGAGAAATTGTGTGTGTGTGTGTGTTGGAGGGGGGGGGGTGAGTTATGAGCTTCGATCTAACCACTTAATATTTCTAGACAGTTCTGGTCCAGTAGCAGAATAATAATTCACCAGAAATACAGAGAAGTCTATAAGTGAACAATAAGTGAAACTGAACTTGTGTAAATGTTTTTTTTTCTTTCTTTTTGAAAAGTTCCAAACGTACAGATCGGACCAAAAGGACACGGGTGACCTTGAACTAGGTTGTCCGGTTTGACGTCTCATGATTTATCCATATTTCAGAAATCATTAATACAAAAGCATTCGTTGTCTTCTAGTTTCTTGAATAACGCTTTCTGAGCGAAATGCCTGCTGGACGAAGCCGACGTCCTTGCAGCGGAGAAACGGATGTCACTCGGTGTTTGTGGGAGCAGAGTATCAAGGACGGGCGGCTTGCCGTTGAACCAGTGTGTATGCAACATGCATTGTGAGCAATATTTCAGAAGCTTTGCTTATCTAGAGGCTTTTTTTTTTTTTTTTTTTTTTTATCTCGCACTCGTCCCTCTCGTCGTAAATTATTTTGTGGAAAGTACTTGAATCCTTCTCACGCTGTTGGAACTCCAGTTGCTGAATCTCTCCTGTCCCAGTGGTGTCTAAGGAGAGGCTTCTTTCTAGCATTTTCTTTTTCTTTTCTTTATTTATGTTTTTTTTTTTACTTTAAACTGTTGGTTCCTTTTTTTTTTTTTTTTTTTTTTTTGTATATTATGTGCCTCCACACAAACGTTTGGTGGGAGTTTAGTATTTTTTGGACGGGTGCTGCTTGCTGCTTTCGGGTGTGCCTGTGCACTCGCTTAAGGGAGAACGAACAACTTGTATGAGAAGACAAGTCTGTCCACTTATTCTCCTTCTATCCCACGCTCTTCCATTCCCCTTTGCCAGGTGTCAGAGTTGAAGGTAGTAACGCGTCTGTATGCTGCAGATCATCGCTAGTTCTGCCCAGATTTCAGGATCAGTGTTATTAAATTTAAGGTCCAGTGACCCTGATCATCAATGACCCAGATCAGCAAATTTTAAGCTTGGTTTCTAAAGTGATCGTGGGGTTTTTTGTTTTAGTTGGTTGCACCCCCCCACCCCCAAAAGCAAGATGGTTGGAATCGAGGCAGGGCCGCTTAGAAAATGTTTTGGAGAAGGCAAAGGGAGCCATCTACTGACCAGTTTCACTTCACTAAAAATGGATCACTCTTTCTTTAAACACTAAACACTGAAATCCTTGACATTTTGTGTGTTATTGAGACTTTTTTTCCCTCCTTTTTACTGGACCCAAGTTTGTAAAGCAGCCTGTTTTCATACTAATCATACTCTCCAAGATAAGGTGGTGAATACAAGTCATTTCTCCTCAGAATAAGGTCAAATATAACCCCATGCTCAACGGACGTCTTAATAACCGTTTCGTTTTCATCACTGTAGAGGAAACATCTCTTAAAAAGTTCGAACGACAGATTTTAAAGACGTAAAAGTAGCATCAGTAGGTAAAGGGTTTGCAGTCGATACAACGCGTGGCTTCCGAATAAGAAATACATCAAGATGGGACTTGATTTGATGTACAGTCTGGGCGTGATCTTTCTACACTTTGTGTTCAGTCGCAATCGTACAGCTTCTGTAAAAGCTGCCTTCAGTTTTTAACATCTTGAGCTCAGCAAGTTTTTTCTAGCTCGGCGTCCTTTTCTTTTCTATTGCCATGGCGGTCAGTCATCGTTGGTTTGAATCAGTGTGAAAATGTCACGTGAACAAATTCATAGATCTGCTCGACTCAACGGCACATCGTTTAACAAAGTTCAGATTGGACAGCGCTACGATATTCCAGTTGTCGTCCATATTTTATCACTTCTTTTTATTATATTTTTTTCCTCTCAGTGTTTCGTAAAAGAGTCCGTGCAACACGATGATTTTCGTTTTCTTTCCAAGTGATGAAAAATTGACTTGTACAGTACTATAATTCCCTTTCTGGTTCTGGTCATATTAAAAAAACACACACAAAAACAACAACAAAACAAGAATTCCTCTCATGCATTGACTCTGAAGTCATAAGTCTGTGCTGAAATCTGAATGTTAATGCATTTGAATGGTTTCGTTTAGTCAAGGGCTTTCGATTGGGAGGGACCCATCCTTGTTTTTCCAGTTGTGTGTTTCCTTTTCTTTTTTTTTTTGCAGAAAGACAAATGTCTTAAAGGCTATTTTTTTTCCTGAGGAGTCATATGAAGTACCACATTTAACCTTTCAAATACAATTTTTATTCCCTCCACTCTTAAAGGGAAACTCAAGTTTGCACCCTTTTTTATGTAAAATAAAGGAAATTGTCTCAACTTGTGTGTCCGTGTCACCTTCAGGCGTTTGCTCCTTTTTGTGACGTGTTTTAGGATTCCATCTCATCAGATGAGGTTTTTAAATTTTGATATATTATTACCCAGATTATTTTACTTATTATTTTTTTAATTTTCAGAACGTTAACAATATTTTATTACCATTTTTAGATCTTAACTGAGTCAATTTGCCTTTACACAGAAAAAAACAATAGATTCGGATTGGTATTGATTAGCCTTCTTTACCTTTTTAATGTTATTTTTCTATATTAACAGCTAATTCGCAGGCAGCTCTCTATATAAATGGATTTAAGAAGTGCTGATATGGCGACGTTCTCTGAGGAGAGGTTTGTTTAGTGTTTATATTGAATGAGTCTCCAGTGTCAACGAGGTGCTGCTCAGTTTAGATTTACTGAATCATTTTTTTCCCTACAAATCTGGTTGAGCTTCCTCCAGTCCAAGAACCTTTCATATAAAAGAAAAATATATATGCAGCACCCCGACTCGAAATATTCTCCAATCCATGGCCAATTGCAGAGATCTGTGTATATTTTCATGATTTAGTAATTCTGTAGTCAAGTGTAGATATTATTGGTTTGTTGTTAACAAATTTTATTCTCCTGCACTTCTTCTGACATCAAGGATGACGAGCATATGGAAGAAGTTCCAAATTTTCGGAACTTGGTGAACTCTTGTGTATTAAACTATTTCAGCATACAAGGAAAAAAGAAATGATTTTTGTTGAAACCTCACAGGGTTTGACTAAGTACAGTGCAGTAGCTTAGAGTGCGCAAACGCGGCAAGAGAAATGAAAAAGAAATACAAACTATAGTGTACTTGCGCTGTCACTTCGTAATAATGGTTTTATTCATAAAAAAAATAATAATTATTAAATTGTCTGAATCGTCGTGTCTACATTATAATACATTTTTGGCATTTAGGATTCGGGTCCTTTGGGACTTTTATTATACTTCCGCCACAAGCTATAAACTTCCGCCCTGCTCTCAGCTAGGTCCTTTTCAGAGACCCGAGTCAATATGGTGGGTTGTTTTACGTTCGACTGAATCCGTTGTAATCTTTGTAGTTTCCCTGATTATCTGTGTCTGAATCACCAAATATCATTTCCTCACATGATTAGGGAAGATAAGCAGAGTGAATGGCGTCGTGTTTCACCTTTCATTTTTTAAGACTTATGAGAGGATTTACTTTAAAAATAAAAAAGCCTAAAGTTAACAGCAAACGTTTATGAAGCTAATTTAGTCCTAAATATATTGCTGGAAGACGATTAAATGTTAATTTAGTCAGAATTTTTTTTTAACGCGGTAATAAACCCTAAGGACGGAAGTACCCGTTGCTAGGCTACAGTCATACAAACTAGCGCGTGGACTTTAGCGCGAGCTGCGTCAACACCGTGTAAGCTTAGCTTACAGGAAACTTGACTAACGCCCTGCAGATACACGAGCTGCTTCCTGACGTGGAACTAAACCCTTTTGGAGTACGTTGAAGAGTTGCTCTTCTCTTTTCTATGCTAAAATACCGCTAAAAACTTCAGGAGAACCCGAACCCCCCCCAAATAAATAATTACAATCAAATATGTTAGATGAATTGGCTGCATTTCTCATCAGTCTTTAGACATGGGATGGCAAAGGGTGGGCAAGACCATCTTTTAGGGTTGTACCAAATAATTAATTATAGGACATGTTAAGAACAGAATATCAGATTTTTTTCCCAGCTCTGTAACGGTAATGCCGTATTAATACAGAAGAGATTTAACGCTACAGCGATGAATTATGTTCACAAGAAGCACGTATGAATCAATAGACGAGTGTTTGCCTGAGATGGATCTCGTTAAGGTGTCCGTCCGCCTCGATGCTGATTTTACACACCGCTCAGTTACATGCCGCCATTATGATTAGATGGCTTGAGTAACCCTTATGTGTCTGAGTGAAAAGAAGCCAGGTAAAAGTCAACCAAATAGCTCGACTGGCTAGAAAGACTGCCCCCAGTCCAAAGACATGCATCGTAGGCTGATTGGCGTGTCTAAAGTGTCTGTAGTGTATGAATGGGCGTGTGTGTGTAAGTATGTGATGGACTGCCACCCTGTCCAGGGTGTACCCGCCTTGTGCCCGATGCTCCCTGGGATAGGCTCCAGGTTCCCCGTGACCCTGAAAAGGACTAAGCGGTATAGAAGATGGATGGATGTGTCCGTGTGGGTTTCCTCCCTCTTCTCATGAACATGCCGCTAGGTTGATTGACCAGGCTAAACTGACACTATGTGTAAATGAGTGTGCATGACTCTAGTATGGACTGGCGTCCGGATCCATCGTGACCCTGAAGATAAATCTTGTTAAAATGTAAAAGGGAACTCATGAATGACACGTTTTATGTCGTCACCTTTCGGATATTGACATGACATTTCCCTAGATCCATTTTCTATACCGATTATCCTACAGGGTCACGGGGAACCTGGAGCCTATCCTAGCGAGCATCGGGCACAAGGTGGGGTACCACTCCATCGCAGGCCACAATCATATACACATTCACACAATACGGACACTTTGGACATGCCAATCAGCCTACCATGTGTGTCTTTGGGGACCAAACCCGAGTACCCGGAGGAACCCCTTGCAGCACGGGGACGAACATGCAAACTCTGTACAGGGAATTGAACCCCCAACCCTGGCTGTGTGAGGCAAACGTGCTAACCACTAAGCCACTGTGTGGCCCATTACATAACCAGCAACTGTATTAATGAGGCTCTGTGGGATTTATTTATTTATTTATTTTAAACTATTCAGGGCCGTGTAAGGACAAAGACGGTGAAGAAGGCTTCTCGACTCATCATTGAGAAGTACTACACCCGACTGGGCAACGACTTCCATGTCAACAAGAAGGTGTGTGAAGAGATCGCCATCATCCCCAGCAAGCCTCTACGCAACAAAATAGCAGGGTGAGCACAGAACTCATATCTACAGTAAGTCGAACTTTAATGGCACTGTTAATCGGTCAGACAGATTTATGGCGCTAGAGTCGAACCCTGTTTACCGTCACCGGTTTGCACAGGAAGTTGATTAGCTGTTAAAGTAGTAGGCATCAGCCAGACAGGTTGGTGTCTAACATTAGTTTTGGGACGTCCATCTCATCCAAGTCATTTTCCCCAGTTGTGTCACGGAGAGTTTCGGATGCGTTTTAAGACGCTGTGTGACTTACTGTCATCTATAAACGTGAACCAAACTTCACCATACAGCTAAAGACTAGAACGTTATCAGGCAGCCATTTTGGACGACCAATGTCACTTGTTCCTTTAGGACGTTCCTCCTCTTAATCGACAGGAACTGTCTCTCAGTACACTAACATTAACAGAATTGGCAATGATATTAAGATGAGGTGAAATGTAACCAAGTCTTATGGTATAAATATTAATTATATAAGCTCCTGAAGCATAATAAACAACAACAGGGCTTAATATGAAGTTAAGGCTACCGTCCTTAAGTTTATTGTTTTCCACTAAGAGAATGTCCTTCAGTGTTTTATTCTTCTATTCCATTCACACAGCCGCTAACCATATGGCAACACTACCAGTTTTTGATTTACTGAAGGAAGACATCATATTTGATGTCCGTTTATAGTCACATTTAAAGTTGTGGAACATGCACGAGACAAGTTTATTATAGCAGTTATAAATCGGCGATTATTCACCAACCTGTCTCTCTCTCTCTTTTTGTGATTAAGACAAACTGGAAAAAAAACCCCAGATTGTCATGTTATGGAAAACATTGAGGAACAGCATTACTTCTAACGGTTACCCGGAGCTGACACTTAAAACCTGATCAGTTTATGTGGAGCGTCCGCCATACAGTTACTATAGGAACGAGCGCGTTAATATACTGTAAACCTGTGACTTTAATTACAGACAGAATTATTATTATGGAAAATTAGTTGATAGCTTCTGACCAAACAGTCAACCGTACTGTGGTATAAATCATTTCTTTAAAAATGGGCATATGTTAATAAACGATTGTCTATTTTGATAGATTTCCATTACTTGTTAACCTCATGGTTCCAAGTTAAATCTTAACCCTTTACTGCATGGCGTTGCTATATGGCAACACGTTTACCAACTGACTTGAACGAATTCCAAGTAATAAAGATCCACGGGAACATTTTTCGATTTGAATGTAATCATTCATGCAGTAGCGCATGATTTAAACGCGTTTGAGGAAAATTGCTAATTACTATTTCAATTATCGACTCGGCTTCATTTGTCTACGTACAGCTATGTGACACATTTGATGAAGAGGATCCAGAGGGGTCCGGTCAGAGGCATCTCACTCAAACTCCAGGAAGACGAGAGAGAAAGGAGAGACAACTACGTCCCTGAGGTCAGTGGATTGCAGCTGGATTAGTGAGGCACTTGCTGTTGGGTCACTTTCGCATACGCAGTATTTAATCCCATCTCAGCCGATCCGTGGTGCGGTTCATTTAGAGTAAAACAACCCGCATCCATCGAGATGTTCAGGAGCATCAGTCTTAAGCCAGCGTCTCTAAATATCCTCCTTTGTGAAAAGTATTTTAACGAAACGTCTACCATCCTACCAACGTTCTCCCCCCCTCTTAATCTTGTGCGTCAGGTAAAGTAGAATACAAACCAGAAAGTATCCATGTGGACTATCCGGGCGGACGGATAAGTCGATAGAGCGCTCAAAACAGTGCTGTACTTAAGGCTTCTGCTTTCATTTCCAGAAATCCAGCATTATTTCCGTCATGATGCTTTTGAATGGATTATGTTTTTATTTTGTATTTAGTTTGTAATATTGCACGGCCTCACACTGCAGTTACTGTTTAGTTCCTCCTTGTTAACTGCTGATGAGTTTTTGTGAAAGGTCGAACCGCGTTTATGAAACGACGTCCTGCTGGCTGTTTCAGGTCTCTGCTCTGGATCAGGAGGTCATTGAGGTCGATCCTGACACCAGAGACATGCTGAAGATGCTGGTAAGTCCATCTCTATCAAGCAGGAACACTGCTAGGGAGAGACGCTGTCTAATTCACATACATAGCAAGCATTTTAGTAGTTTAGACGACATTTTATGGAAGCCTGTTTCTGCCATGGAGAAAATAAAGAAATTCTTCAGAACTGACTTCATTTCTCGCAGTTGTGCGTTTACATCTCCACAATTCTTACTTTAGATTTAGACGTCCACTTGACACTGGATCTGAAACGTGACTAACTAATGAGCTTCTAAGTCTAAAGGCTTAACAGAAATCGTTTGACTGGCTGCTGTCATGCTACTTCCTGGATTTTTTATTATTTTTTTTATAGGGTACAGGGATGTGCAGAGATTTCCTCAGGGGCTCAAATGTTAAAAAAAAAAAAAAAAAAGGGGGACTAAATCACCAAAGAGCTAATTTACTAGGGTGATAAGAATGTGTGGTTAGACATTGATGGTATATTATTTATTTTTTTTACATTTGTTGTAATTATTTCTATAAAACGGCAACTTTTAGTGGAGAGATGACTCCAAAGAATCTTTTAAAGAAAATTGAAACATTATGAAATAAAAAAAAAACTACAGTATTACCATCCACAAATGTAGTGACACACCCACTGTATATTCCTGACTGTAGCATCCTCCCCTTCTCTCCCTCCCTCCTCAACAACATGTATATGCTAGAACTATATTTGCGATCTTGAAAAGTGGGTTTATTATGACACTGCAGCTCATGCTGAAAGGAGCAGACTATCAGTTTACAGCGTCCGCTGAACGTTCTCCAACTGAACTAAATTATATATATATATATAAAGCAAAATGATTGTGCCGAGGGTAATCTGTGTATGGCCGAACAGAACACCGACTATCGCTGCAAGCCTAACTCTTTGTAAACATATAATGCCTTTTTTTTTTTTTGGCAACTCTGTCTCATATTAGCTCCCCTTTTTTCACGCATGTTGATAAGGAAGCTGTCTCTTTCACTGCCTCCTACTTCTCCTTTTTTCTTTAATCGTTTGGCATCGTGCCTTTACTGACTATATAACATGCAGATCATATAACAAGGCCACTTACCAACACATTCCCTCTCAACCGATTTGAAAACGATCAGCGATAAAGCATATAAAAAGGTGCGCAGAAGAGTCGGTGGTTTCAGCGAGACGCTTCACGCTTACGGCATGACGAGACTCTCTGACTGCAGACTCGAGTTGGACAAATACATTTTTTGTTGGGATTAATTTGCTCCTGTTTTGTGCACGCTCTCGTGTTAACCTAAATTCAAATTTTTTTAATTTTTTTTGCTTTTTAATTTTGTTAAACGTTTGTAAAGTAATTAAAATGTTGGTTGTAAAAGTTTTCGCTGCATTCTATTTTTCCTTGGAAATCAACACACAGAAGGTAGAAGATTTGATGTCGGAGACTGTGATACTGCAGGTTACAGATGTTACTGCAGCTGTACATCATCATTACAATCATTTTTAAGGGTTTAACATTTTTGGTTCTAATGGCAACGATAACCATTTGCTTTGTGTAAGATCACTTGATTAAGGTCTGTGGAAACAGGGAACTGATATCGACTTGTGTTTTATTCGACAGGACTTTGGTGGCCTCTCCACGCTGCAGGTTACTCAGCCAGCCGTCGGCATGAACTTCAGAACTCCCAGAGTCTAATTACGTCCAGCTAACGAAGAAATAAAGACGAGTGAATTCTCAAACGCAAACGTGCGCTGTTTATGTCTGCATTTCTTTCTTTTAAATAGTTCAGCCTCTGTCTGGTTGAGAACTGTCCGTTTCCGTGGCGATAATTATCGCTCCGACGATTTAACACGGCGCCGAAGCTATAGCGACTCCAGCACTAGCCATAAAGTAATTAACTTTGTGTGGTGCTTGTTCACTGTTAAAAATATAAAAGCACTTCGACATGCATTCAGAGCACAGGACTGAGCAGCGGCGGAGATCTCCTTCACAGCTACGGATAATTTAGCGTAGAGTACGACAATAACCCGAGCTGAGGACTGAACCCTCGACCCTGCAGCTGTGAGGCAACATTTTTCCAACAAATGACCTCCAAAGTAAAGGCATAAGTGTTCTGAAAATAGAGTTACCTACCTGAGGAGACGTCTACTTATATATATGTATATTTCCAGGACCAGGACAGTGAGGTCACGCTCCATGTAGTTGATACGGAGGATGCGTCCGGACACAAAGTGTTCACATGGTCACATTTCTATCATTGTATAGTAATGATTCAGAAAATACATGATATCCTTATCGATGAGACCGAACACCTAGGGGAAAAAATCATGTGTTGGAAAATAAGACATCATCCTCCATCATATTTTTGAACTTGTTTTTTTTTCTTTTGTTTGTTTGTTTTTTAAAAAGCCACAGATTATTCTACAGACAGCAAAAAGATCTTTGTACAGAAATAAGCAACAATAAAATTCCTCATCTGCAACACAGTAAAACCTGTCGCTCAAATACCATTTAAGAGGCAAAAAAAAAATAAGAACAAGACCAGCTGCCTACTGCTAAGCTATGACACTACATTACACAAATATAGCTTTATATTGAAAACACAGGATATGTAAGAAATGTTTAGTTTTTTTCCAGAACCTGTTGAAAAAAGTGCAAAAAAGGTTTACTGTCTAACAACATATTATTTTATCCCAAATAAATCGTCTCGTCCAACCGAACGTGTTCCTGTAACCCGGCGCTTCCTTACAGGCATACCGACGTTCAAGAGGATGGAAAATATGACACTAGAGTAATCGAAGTGGAGCGAATGATACGATTGCAGCGATGCTGTTCTTTGGGTAAATGATTTCCAGCAGGAGAACACTCGCGGTGGGCGGCCTGGAAAACCCTTCATATGGTGAAATCGTAATGTTTTCTCTCTTGCGTGTATCTTAACCTCTGGTATTTTTATGCGGATCTCTTTAGAAGTGAAAAGGGAGAAAATTGCATTTCAAGATGCTGTTCATCACGACTGCGATGCAAGATCACGCGATCGTGACGCATTTAGAGATCTCGGATTCGTCTAATGTCCATTTCGATGTCCAGGAACTCGATCAAAGTCTATGGGAGGGGAAAAAAAATCACACTTGGCAAACAATCTGTGCAAGGTTGAAATGTACATCATAATCATTCTGACATTTTTATTTTTTGGTGAAATATATTCATGGTTTCTTAAAACTGAGGTGTCGGCGCGTGTTCTAGCCAGAATAAAATGTGATTTTTCTCCCCCAAAAATTCCAGATATTTTTTTTTTTGTGGCTAGAATTCCAGCCACACCGACATTCAATGGGTTTTCTCAGACCGCCACATTTTTCATTCACATTGAAATTCTTCATATAAAATGACTACATGAGAGGAACAAAGGGAAAAAAGAAGAAAAAAAAAAAAGAATGACTGTTGGGAGTCCTGTTCGGAAGGTGTGCACGTGACATCCTGAAGTGCCGTGTACGTTTCTACAGAGCGCGTCAAACAGTCCTGGACTTATACTGAGAACGTGTATACTGCATTTTCCTGTGTACCATCCGTTCCAGTCCGTATGAAGTCGAGTTAATGCTTAAAAAATAAACAGACAGACAACTGTAGAGCACCTGACAGTAAACAGGATGTAAGCCGTAGTCTAGCAGCTGGCGCACCCATGATCTCGCAGCTCCAAACAAGAGCAAGTCTGTATATCACAGTGACCGGTGACACACAAGCGGTGGATTTTTGCTTCCCTCCTTGAAGCATGAGTGTCCGTGCAGACAGAAGTGTAAGGCAATATTCTGAAAGGAGCTCCCATTTCGGAAAAATCGTTTCGTACCGAGGACGATCCGACGTCACGCCGTCCGACCTCCAGAGGAAACCGAGCGCCAGGTCTCGGTGACAGGAGACCCGTAAGGCCGACGCACTCTCCTCTGAAAACATTGCTATTTTTGAAAAGAAGTATGAGGCAGTTTTGACCTTATATACACATATCTATAAGCGTATATGTATATAAAATAATACAAAAAATACAAATGAAACCAACAGAAAATAATGACGACATGGCACGATAGATGACGTACAAAAAGGAACAATGTCATTCGATCAAAACGCGTAATACAAAAATGACTTCTTATGAAAATAAAAGGAACAGTGTCCAATATTCACCTCACTGGAACGGCTGGAAATATATATATATAGATAGAGAGGGAGAGAGAGAGATACAAAAACGCACAAATGAAACACTGTAAATTGTGCCTTGAGCACCAGCACGAACACCAGCATATTGTAATCTTCCTTTGTTTTGTTTTTTTCCTTTTCTTTTTTTTTTTTTAAATTCGTAACAAACAGCGTCTCCGAAGCACAAAAAAATAAAATAAAATAAAACCGTGAAACGTTCCTGAAGGAATCGGTACCTAAAATGTCTTTCACTCCTTTAACCGACGGTTATTTCCTTCCTGAGAGTTAGCAAGGCAAGCAAAAATGTTCCATTTCTCTCATTCGGTTCTGTAAAGGACTGAGAACTCGTGTCCATGCCGTGGCAAGTTGTGGATAAAAGTAAGCGTGTGTTTGTAAGAGAGAGAGAGTGTGTGTGTGTGTGTGTGTGTGTGTGTGTGTGTGTGTGTGTGTGTTAGGGTGTAGGCATTGTGCTCAGGCCGTCGTGATGGCGTTTAGGTCCTTCATTAAGCCCTCCAGGTGGGCCATCTCCTCCGACAGCTCGTCCGTCTCGTACTTCTGAGAAAGAGGGACAGGGTTAATGCAGGAGGGAGGGAAAGAGAACAGGCTTTGAGGAGGTTAAAGTTTTTTTTGTTTTGGGGGGGTGGGGGTGGCAGCAGGGGAGGGGAAGCACAGGAATGGAACTTTGGGAAATTTGAGAGAGTTATAAAGCGGACAGACAGTGGAGCTGTAGAACAGAAGCGTCGGCCCAAGATTCGAAGATAAAACGTTCACAAGCACGAGCATTCGCGAACAGAAACAGGATTTGATTCGGTCATCGACGCGGTGCGAACAGAGACAAACGTAACAGGTTTCAAATCAAATTGTAAAAGGATGCAACAACGTCAATTTTACAAGCAGCCAAAAAAGAAAGTTTCGTAGTTAAAAGGGAGGACAGAGAGCAGAGACGTGAGAGAGAAAAGATCGAGAAGATTAGAATTCCATTTCAAACGCGGAAACATTTCTGTATCTAGCAACAGCACTGTGTAAACGCTTAGATCAAAGAAACCTTCGGTCAAGAGTCTTCTAAAAAGCCTTCAGCGAGTTAGCTTTCACAGATCATCACCACCAATAATAAAATGACTGACTGTCTCAAAGCGCGAACACTGGACATTCCGTCAAGAAATGGTAAATAAGTATCTCCTCATAGAAACTTCACCACGTCGACTATTCTACGGAGTTTTATTAGACTCGGGCCATTTTCACACCTGGCTCGTTTGGAGCCTTTGTTTCAGAACCTGGTGCGTTTTCTTCCTTGGTTCGGTTCGGTTCGTTTAGACATGTACCAGCGCGGCAATCGCGCTCGGATCCGCACCAAAACAATCAAGTCCTGATTGCAGATGACCCCTGGATCGGTTCGCTCGTGGTGAGAAAGCGGCCCGACCCGACGAACCAACCTGTGTAGCAATGCATGATGCGAACTGCGTTACGTAAAAAGTGTGTTTGTTTAGCTAACGGCTCGCAACATGATTCCCCGCTCAACTTGGACCGAAGACGATGTAAGACGCCTCATTGAAATTTGGTCCGTCGAACATATGATAACAGATCACGTATACATATTCATCGTGAAATTCTTTTCTTCGCAAGTTGGGGTCAGAGCACAGGGTTAGCCATGATACAGCGCTCCCTGGAGCAGAGAGGGTTAAGGGCCTTGTTCAAGGGCCCAACAGTGGCAGCTTGACAGTTCTGGGGCTTGAACCCCCGACCTTCCGAGAAGTAACCCAGAACCTTTACCATCAAGCCACCACTGCCCCAATATTTCTGAACAATTTTCAAAAACTCAAGGACATGAGCTATAACCGCTCTGTGGAACATATAAATTAGATAAAGTATTATAACTACAGCTAAAAGAAAAGAAAAGAAAGCCACAATAAGCTTGCTGAGCGGCTGTCTGTCCATCTTGATGGACGAACGCTATGAGCGGAACCCCGGAGCATAGACAGACGTGCTCTGACCAATGAGAGGACAGTACTCACAAGTGACGTGCGTAAACAAAACGAACCGAACCAAAGAGAAAATGCAACATTGTATCAATTTAATTCCCCGTTTCGACTTTTTAGATTATATGGAGCGTCTTCTAAACAAGTCTCTACGGATGAGCTGTTACTGTAAAAGCGCTTCGGAGATACGAGAATTCCACATTGTTGTGATCTAAAAAAATACGAAATTTTTTCTGCAAATTCCTTTATGAATTCCTCAAGTCTCGAACAACTCTGTTCGAACTCTTCTTTCATATCAGGTCTGGAGACCAACATCCAACATGTGGAGAGCAAATCTTGCTTTTGGTTCTTTTAAAACTTTTCGTCTTGTTGCCATATTTAATCTGGGTTGGGGGGTGCAAACTTTTGCATTCGACTCTACATATGGATTGTAGATGGTAGAAGCTAAACATCAGACTCGCCTTCTTTTCTTCTGATAATGTTGACTAAGCCGATACAGAGGGTGTGAGAGACAGGCAGTGATACTCACGCTCTCGCATTCCTCCAGCATTCTGCTGCTGTCTGGGACGTCCGGTGCGTTGGGTACGATTACTGGCATCGGCGTCCTCGTCCTACCCAGCGTCCCGATGGAAGCGGTCTTGACCGAGTGTGGACCTGAAAACATCACCAGATATGTTTCATTGAAGTTCTTGAACCTTGATGACAAGCTGACTTTTGTTATATGACAGTCACGACACCTATCAGTTCATCAGTGTTGCCAGATATTCAACAAAATCATCCAAAATCAGCCTGCAAACTTTCACTTTTCAAGTCCAATATCATGACTACCATTTTCAAATCTACTAAGAGCCATCCTACCGGTTTTGCAGCATTTGACTGAATCTGAGCAGATATTATATAATGCTCTATGCACTTCAGAATCCTGCTGTGTCTATCAGCGGTCACATCATCAATAAACACCAGTGGCCCAGTTCCATTTTCAGCCATACATGCCCATGCCATAACACTTCCTCCACCATGTTTGACAGATGATGTGGTATGCTTTGGATCATGAGCCCAGGGGCCTTTCCTTCTCCATACTCTTATCTCCTGGCCATCTCCACACATGGCCACGAAACTGCTCATCAGTCAATTGTCCAATTACTTTTGAGCCTGGGAAAATGGAGGAACTCTGTAATAAATTAATATAATTCCTTAACGGTTAATGCAATATTTTTGTCAAACCCCTTGAATTTTAAGCAGAAAGTCTACACTTCACTCACATCTTGACTGCTTCATTTCAAATCCATTGTGGTGGTGTACAAAGGCAAAATTACAAAAACCACGTCGCTGTCCAAATACTTACGGACCCGACTGTATATAATTCCAATGATTTGCTTTAAAATAGGACCGTGGCGGCTATGTGCTATTATTATTTTTTGGACTGACATAACCCAGTATCTTGTTCCACTTGATGAGAATGTCGCTTCATTCAGCATCATCAATCCCAAAGAATCACTCAAACCTGTCTGAGAGAGCAGGGGTGTGCTGGGCAGAGCAACTCCCTCGTAGGCGGAGCCGTGGGCGGGCACCGAAGGCACGGCGAAGCTCTTGAGAGGGTGTGTGGGGCGTACGTGTGCTGTTGGGGGGTTGTAGCTGGGCTCGTCCTCGGTAGCTGAGCCGTGATAACTGACGTCGGTCTCCGAGTGATCGATAGAGCAGGAGGGCTGAGCTGAAGCAGGTAGCAGGTCTGTAGTGGGAGTGTTTCTCACCGATTCTGTAATCACAGTCACATCACACCACACACACACTCACCCTTAATACACACTGTACATCTGTTAGGAAAGAGCCTGTAATTATACGTGACAACACGGATGGAATTTGACAGAAATGTGGCCATATATGGAATGGAGCAAGAGACTATAAGAAAGCAAGATATACTCAGGGTTCAAGGGGAAAAAAAATGTTCTTAATTCAGTTAGACTGCAAATCAAAATCAGTACACATCGAACCAAAGCAGAGCTGTGCAGGCAAACGTTTCTGCTTGGGTTACACAAACGGATGACCAACCCATTTTACCAAGATCCACGATGCTAAAATTTAGTGTTTAAATGCAACTCCGGACACGTAAGCATTAGGCATAGGAGATATGGCAAAGATACATCATATCACAATACTACAAAAACATCTTCACAGTATAAGGTAGAATTTTGCACAGGCTTTGCTAACGAAGTGCCAACAAGGGCCAGTACGGGTTCAGAGACTCTTGTTCAGCATTCGTGAAACTAAAACGTCAAGTAATACAACTGGTATGAAAATATGGCTTTTAACAAAGTGGGCGAAACGACACAAACATGGCGGTACTTGAAGACTTTTCTACAGTATATATCAAGATACAAGAAACAACCAGCAAGGCAGTAGTGTTACACTTTTAGTAATACAAAATCTGCTTTTATTTAATGTATACTAAAATAAATGACCCACTATTTAAAAAGAGAAAGCTTTTTTTTTTTTTAAATGGCAACTATATATATATATATATATAAACCCAATCTTAACATCAATTCAACTGATTCCAGTTGGTTTGCGTGTTATAAAAAAAAGTTACAAAAGATATCACAATATGTACGATATCGCAGAAAGTCATATTGTGACATGATTGATCACGTTATCAACATCATACAGTCATTTTGCCCAGCCTTAAAGCTCAGTGCGTCTCACCCGCCAAACATACACAGCATAACTGCATCGAGACTTTTTTTTATTTTCCCTGAACCCAGTCGAAAGCACCAGAGTGTAATAAGACGTCACAAGCTGCCACTGCGTGAGAGTAGCGTCTTTTCTATACGCTCTGCGGGGGGCTGCTGGCTCACCTGGCGACTCGGCCCAGTCTAGATAAGAGATGGAGGTGGTGAGGGGCCGCGGGCTGCTCGCCTGTTGCAGATAGTTGTGGGTCAGGGAGGCCAGGCTGCCCAGGTGATAATGGTGGTGATGGTTATCAAGGGAATGGATGGGGTGAGCACTAATCACGGCTGTGGATGGACACAAATAACAGAGAGGCCACGTCTTTACACTGAGACACACACACACACACACACACACACACACACAGCCATGAAAGCATGGGAGGCACTATTTATAAATGATACACAGCACATGCAAACAGAACCACACTGACCAAAAAAAAGACACGTTTTAGCTTGTGCGAAATCAAGATGAGGACATAATCGAAAGCCCTTCGAAGTATAGTGTGATTAAAAACTAAAACTACATTTTAAAAAGGGGTCCCAAGGAGGAAGGACCAGGAGCACTTACGCTGAGGGGGCTGAGCATCAAAGGGCATCATCATTTTAGGCCTCATTCCCCGACGACCTGCCAGTGTAGACATGCTGTCCTCTGACTCATGGCCTGCAAACCAGAGAGTGACCAAGCCTTTGAGACAGAGAGCCAGGCTTGTCCAGGCATCACCACAGCCTGTTTGCTAATTCCCCGGCTTAAGCAAGCTGCTTTGCTCCACTAGGGGGCACTACATAACCATTTACAGAAGCACTTTATAGGTAGACCCCGAAACTGGCCGAAGGGCATTTTTGCAGGGGAAAAAAAATATCAAAAGATACAAAACAAAAAAGAACTCACTGGCAACAGATAAAAAGCTATTAAGCACATTTAGGCAGGTTTTCAGAGACAGAAAACCAAAATGATCGAAGCAGTGAATGAGGAAGTATCACATGGCTGGAGATGGGCTAGGATGAAGATCTCACCACGGTACGAATTCCGTCTCTGGAGGATCGGGTCCATGGTGGCATCTACAGGAGTGATGTCCTGGGAGGAACGTGGGATCGGGGTGTCCGTCATGACCGGATTGGGCTCAGGTGACTTATCGATAGGTTTGAGCTCCAAGCGCTCGTGGTGGATCCAAAGATCAGGTGGTTTGAGGTCTTTAGAGTTGCCTTTGTACTTGTGTGAGCCGTTGGTGGACTTGCAGGCTGCCCGTTTCCTGAAGTGGAAATAAAACCTTTAGCGTAAAATGTGCATCCTGCAGCCCAGACTGTGAAGCTGTGGAATGAACCAGGACCTATCATACACCCTTGCAGATTGCCATGAGTCTTGTACTTACTTTTTCTGCTGGGAATTGGAGCGGCGCGAGCACAGTAAGGCTCCCACGACCAACGCGATGATGATGAAGCCTCCCACGGACACGATGATGACGATCACCAGGATGTGGTTTTCGCTACCAGGCATCCCCGATTTCCCTTAAATACATCGCAAGTACTGCTGTTAACACACTTTAATCTTTCATATAGACTTTATACATCAACATGTGTACTAAAAAAAAAAGAAGAAAGAAAACAAAAGAATTTATTTCTTGAGTTATGGCTGCGGATAGGGTCCACTCTGAAGCGATCATAACTGCCCTATTGCCTCTGAAGATTACACCGTTTACAGCGCAGGGGTGTAAAGTAAGAGCCATTTGGAGTGGAATTTAACGTCATGTTTCCCAGAGGAAAACCAGCACAAAGAATCTTGGGAGAAACTGTTAGTCCCTGCAATAATGCCTACACAGGTTCTCATGCCTGGTCCTGGAGAACTCCCTGTCCTGCATATTTTAGGTTTTCCCTTCTCCTCACACACCTGTGTTAGACCAGGGAAAACACTCAAATGTGCAAGACAGGATGTTACGAGGAGGAAGGAGGGGCCAGGTGGGTGGGTGGATGCACGCCTGGCACACGGGTGTCTAATCAGCAGGAGAGAGAGAGAGAGCGAGAGAGCGAGAGACCCGCATGCGTGCTTTGTGTTCGAGTTACGTTTGGCCAGTTCCCGCCTCCTCCTTGCCCATCGTTACACAGGGGTTCTCCTGGACCAGGATTTGGACAATACAAATGGCTTTAATATTACCTTGCACAGGTCTATCACTTCATAATGAACCGCATCATTGCTTACCATATACTTTATCTCGGATTAAAAAGGAAACAAAGAGACTTTACCAATACCAGGGTCTAGTGTAGCTGTTCGGCCTGGTTTCCCGGGGCTCCCAGAAGCTGAACGGAAAACCGGAGGAAAAACAGATGAGAATTTTCCACACATGGTTTCCAACAAATCTCTAGCCACTAATCAGCATGAACAGCTTATGATATCCTTCTCAATCCACACAACTGTCATTTCCTTTCCACGTCTCAATCACATCGATCTGTACAAGATCGGGGGGGAAAAACGAACCCTGTAGTTACGCATCGAGTTCTTCGCATATGTGTCACTTGCCGGATAAAACCAGCGAAGGAAAACTTTAAGGGTCGTTAGGTGAGCTAATCGGCCGATTTCTACATAAGCACCAGCATTTGATTCTATGCCTTAAAGCTCGTGAGAGGGGAAACAAAGAGCTGAATCAACGAGCGGTTGGAGAGATAAGGAAGGAAAGAGCAATTACCTTGGTCATTAGCCATTTTGTCAGTTGATTCAGCTAGCAGGCCAGAGGAGAGAGAACACAGAGCAGAAAGGTTAGAGGAAGTGCCGTGAAATAAGAGACGGGTCGGGCCGTGTGCGTGCGTTATCACAGAGGAAGAGAGACAAGCAAAGAGAAGTTGCAGATACGAGAGGGGAAAAAATGCTGCGCAAAAGCAATTATCTGTTCGATCGAATTTGAGGTGATTATTTTGGTTCGTTCTCATGTTTATATTTAAAACAGTTATTTTACATTCCCACCTGTGAACATACTCTCACATCCAGATCCGGAAGATCTACAAGTGTATGAAGGGGTTTCATGCGTCTACTTTCAAGAAAAATGTCTACACATAGATAAAACTTTTATAGCCGAGGGATTTTAACCCTATGAAGTCAAAAGGTATTACTTTTCAAGAGGTTAAAAGATCGTAAACGCTACGGCTAAAGCGTAAATGTTGGCACCATCTATCGATATATATGAAATTCTAAATGTTCCACTAGGACAGTCCGACATCTGCATACTATTGTTCTAAACAGTATACAAAAATAACTGATGCTTTTTACAAAAAAGGAATTATGCTAATTATTTACATTTGAATTTTCATGTCTGTTTAAATACCTTCATATGGAGCAAAGGAGAATGTATTTATTTATGCTCATTTGTATTTCATTTGTTCAATGAATTGTTCTACATCTCTAAAGAATTCTTGATACTGTTCATAGTATGTCCTGTACGATGTTGTGTAAATACACTATGTCTGCATTTAAAGGCATTCTTCTTCACACGTATACCTTTAAGAGTGCGGAACTGGACTGCGTCGGACATGGGCCCCATGCCCTTGGAGTTGCGAGCCTGGATTGTAAAGTAGTATGTTGTGTCAAGGGTCAGCTCCTGGATCTGATGGGTGAGTCGGTTGCCCACCACCGGCTCAATCACCCAGTCGTGTACCTCAGCATTGACGTCAGTGCTGTAGTAGATAATGTAGCCTATAGTAGATAATGTAAAAGAGGAGGGGGAAAAAATTGAAATAAAACAGTGAGGCGTGTTTACAGATTACGCTGATTACAGATCAGTTGCATGAAGAGAGAGGTCTGTTGTTATTGTTTTGCTTTAGCACCTGTAATTTTGCCGTTGGCTTCGGAAGGAGGCTGCCAGTTGACTATGATGGTGCGTGGACGACCCTCCTTACTGACCACAGTCACGTCTTTGGGGGCAGAACTCGGCGCTGAGGGGATAATATTACAAGCAATGATTCTGAATCAAGAGTGAATGAAAATAGCGTTCCATCGCATGTAGAGATCTAGTGCTAATCCAAGAGTCATTTAGACAGTTAACATGAGTGGTAAATGGATGAAACGTGCATGTGCCTGACTGGCTTACTGGCTTCTAACGTCGTCCCATGAGCCGTCATGCTCCACGTGCTAGTTTTCCTGCCTTTAGTGACCATGACGGAGAACTCGTACAGAGTGTTGGGCTTCAGACCTGTCACCATGTGACTCAAGTTGGTCGTGTTGGCCGTCTAAAAAAAAGTCCAAGAGATGAGTAAAGATGCCAGAGAGGAAAGAAAGAATTCTGCAGTTTTGCAGTCACTTTACCTAAAAGCAAATACAGTCATGTGAAAAAAGTTTTGACATCTTTGTATCATATTTGAAACAGTGCCTATTAATAAAGTTGATATACTTCAACAAAACCACAAGGAAAAATTGGCTTTTTCAATCAATTATTCAACAGAAGTATCAATAGATAAGTAAACCCATGGCCTCAGAAGCTAGTATTGCCCCCTTTAGTACAAATAACTTCCTGTAGGCGTTTTGCATAATTGTCCACCAGTCTCGGTCATCGGCTTGCTGGAATTTTTGGCCGCTCCCATGCAATATTTTTTTAGTTGCAAGATGTTTGAGGGTTTTCTTCCATGTACAGCCTGTTTCAAATCCCCCACAACATTTCAAAGAGATTTAAATCAGGGCTTTGACTAGGCCATTCCATAACCCTCCATTTCTTCTTTTTGAGCCATTCCTTGGTGGATTTGCTAGCGTGCTTAAGATCATCATAAAAGGTTCAGTTTTGGTTCAACTTCAACTTTCAAACAGATGGCCTCACATTATCAAGCACTCTTTGATATGATGCAGTATTCATAGTTGAATTAATAATTCATAGTTGATTGCAAGCTCTCCAGTCCCTGATGCATTGAAGCAACCCCAAACCATAACGTTTCCAACACCTTGCTTCACAGGTGATATGAGGTGCTTCTTCTGAAAAGCCGTCGTTGGTCTGCACCAAACATGTCTGTTGTTACTGTGGCCAGACAACTCTATCTTGATTCGTCTGTCCAGAGAGCATTATTCCAGAAGGCCTGGTCTTTGCCTGTATACTCATTGACAAACTGTAATCTTGCAAAGGCTTTATCCTGGCACGCTTCCCATGCAGGTCAAATTTGTGCAATCTCTTTCTGATTGTAGAAGCATGCACTTTGACACTGTGATCCTGTGATGAAATTTTGGGATTCTTGGAGATTTCTTTTTTTAGCATCAGACGGTTTGCACTTGGGCTGAATTTATGGGACAGCCAGTTCTGGACAAATTTCCAGCCGTTTGAAATCTGCTACATTTTCAGATTATTTTCCTTACAGTGGAATGATGTATTTAAAATAATTTGGAGATCTTTTTAAATCCCTTGACAGTCTCATAGGCATCCACAACCTTTTTTTTCTGAAGGAACTCTTTAGATATTGGCATGATGACCACACACCTCAATAACAAAGGAATCACCAGACACTAGATATGAGAGGGGTATAAATAAGACCGGTTCCACCTGCACTCCCTAAACAGATTCTAATTTTATTGTCTTTGAAGGTGTGATAAATGTAGAGGTGTACTTACTTTTTCCATGTGACTGATCTTTTTTTTTTTTTTTGAATGTTAATTTAAATTGTGAAAATGACTACAAAATGTCAATTTTATGTGCCATTTGATAGTGTATCGACTTGATTAATATGCACTGTTTCAAATAGGATCAAATGTTAGCTTGTCCAAATATGTAAAAATAAATAAATAAATAAATAAATAAATTCCATGGGGTGTACTTATCCCCCCCCCCACGACTATTCTTGGCCAAAACTAAAATTCAGAAGACTCTAGACCAAAATTCATATCTGAAAACCAAGCCTTTTATACTGTCAATTTATGTCATTTTCAAACAAAGATTTTTGCCAGCCTTAAACAAAACCCTTTGATTTTGATGGACTGTACCTTAAACTTGGTGTTTGCTGGTATGTTGGTCTTCCAGCGAACTGTGTAGTAGCGCGCATCTGTGATTTTCTGGTTCTTGGGCAGCGAGTTGTCAGCCCACGTGACTTTAATGGTGTCGTGGCTCAGAACCGAAGCCTGAACGCCCACGGGAGGCATCATGGGAATGGGGTCTGGTACTGGAGTGTATGGAGGATGGAAAGGTTCGTACAAATCAACATCAGGGTCTATGGGGTCTGCAAGCCGTTAACACAATGTCCCATGGAAAAAAATAAATAAATAGGAGGGATAAAAATGAAATCCAAGAACAATAAGAACAGAAGAAAAGTAGAGATTGGGGTAAATGAAAGGGTTCACAATGAAGGGGCGGAACCATGTTAATGAGTTTAAATGGGGGTGTGGGAAGCCAACATGGAGGCAGAATTGGGAGGGAGAAAGAGAGAGAACATTCTGTTAGAACAGGATATCAGGAGAGACGTCAGACACAACATAAGGGTACATCTATTTCTACAAGACCGAGGTCTGGTCTGTTGAGGAGAATAGTTTAGTTCACTAGCAGTTATATTAATAAAAGTAGAAGGAGAAGCATCAGGATGACTCTTAAAACGCTCTTTAGAAAGACACGTGTGAGGAAATGCAGTGCTAGATATTCAATAACCACCATTCACAACCTTTTTTTGAAAAATAATTCTTCATTCAGTCAAACCAATCTGAGCTGACATCTTGTTCATATTGCACAGACATAAGAAGCATCACTCCACTGTATCTCAACATCCTCCTAAACTATGAAAACACTGGCCTTGTCCTACTTAAGGTTTCACTTTAGTGTGCAAATGCACAATAAAGAACCTTCCTCCACGTAGGAAAACAGAGCACACTGGGTGACGCACACGCAGTTTAGAGGCCTCTTGAGGCACACTGGAGTGTAATACATATACACACACACCATATATCTAACTATATCTTTCCAAATCTTGTTGCTAGGTCATAGACACAGAGGGTCGAACAACAGCAGGACAATACAATCCTGTTAAAAAATCTGACGCTTTAAAATCAGTGGCCGCTCACTTGACAATAAAACGCACTTTAAACCACCTGTTTTCCAAAGCACAGGTGCCAAACATTCCTTGGGTTAGTAGGAGGGGGGGCGGAAACATTGCTGCCCGATGAAGATGGGAAAAACAAAAACACGTCTCTGGCTCGAGTCCTTCATGGCACAAATATTCTGAGAGAGAAAAACAGTGGAGCTGCTTTGCACAGTTCTGCAGTAATGGAGCACACTAATTTGTAAAGCTCACTGTGTTAGCAGGAGGTAGCTACCTGACAGGAATTGTACGAGTACCCCACATAATCAATGATTAACGTTTAAAACGACTAAAACAGTTTACGGCCATCTCCATAAACACCAGGTTCTATAAATATGCAATTTCGGTTTAGCCATAGAATCAATACCAATAACTAAATCAGCTACCCAGCTAGTTAAGTGCTAGTAAACTAGCTTTAATCTGTTACAGTGGGATTTTTGTATTGGAGTCTTTCGTGTTCTCTCGGGCCAAAACGGCTGTTAAAAATATAAAACTTAACAATTGTAAGACTCTGTTTAATCACCAACTTTATCCAAGTTCGCTTTGTTAAGTTTTATACAGCTTCTCAAACAGCTTGCTAAAAGTTCTTCAGTTAGCAGATGAGTCAGCATTTTTGGCACTATTTTTTTGTTGTTTAAAACCCTAGCAAAAGTATATTGTTGAGAAATCTGAATAATAATAATAATAATAATAATAATAATAATAATAATAATAATAATAATAATAATAATAATAATAATAATAATAATAAAACAAGTTTTACAACTACAACTCAATTGTAGAACCAATTTAAAGCTTGAAAGCAGAATTTCTGTTTGTTTTTTGCTAATCATTAGGCATTAACAAAGTACCAATCCAGCTAATAAACTAGCTCATATTTGTCATTTGCCGTACTTATATTATTTAACAACACAGATCATAATCACAATGTAGTTTATCACTACCACTAGCCAAGATAGCAAGATGGTCAGCTAACCCTAATCAAAAGACAAGCTTAGACGGGGGGGATGGGGGGGCAAATGAGAAAAACTAAAGATGTCTGTGAAAGTCTTGTTAGTAAACAAATATAAGATGTGGGGAAAAGAAGAATATAAGAGTATTTCATCGTGAACATTCCAACAGTGCAGAAGGGCACACAGGATTATAGTCAGCATCATACTCGAAGGGATTTAAGCGCTACCAAAACAGCCAACATAGGTTATTTAGTCTGATACACAGGTTCAAAGCTTGTCTTAAAGTTTCCAGGTACTATACCGTACCATCATCTTGCATATTTGCGTACTGTACCATGACAGGTTCAAGCCAATGAGCTATTTTCGCACATTACAGCTCACTTTCTGAAATGTCTCAACATAAATAATAAAAACAATGAAATAAAAAGTCGCTTTTCCATTTGGTTCATAAATCTGACATAAACAATGTATATAGTCAAAATCAGCCACCCAATAAATGCTAGCCAGCTATTTAAATCTATTTCTATTAATTCTGAGGTATTTTAAAATGAAAAGGAAAAAAAAAATTGTATCTAGTGCATTTAACTCGTGTCTGATTCATTATCTCCATACGCTGCTCTTCAAATCTGAACTATCCCCAGACGCTAAAACATGAAGAGAAATCGTATCTGATAAGAGAGACTGTGAGAGTGGGAACAGCGGGTGGTCCTGGAAGCGCCCTGCAACTCGTCGTGTTTCAGTGAGAAACCAAGGAATGACTCAGACCCAGCACAGCACGGCATGCTGGGAAAGAAGAGGCGTGTACCGGGAGTGAAAACCATGGGTGTCTTCTCAATCTCAGCCGTCCAATCTGTTTTCCTTTCTTGTTTTGGGTCTGAATGCTCGCTAAATATATCTGCCATTTACATATTTAGCATGAGGACATATCCAGACACTGTGCTCAGAGATAAAAACCTTGCATCTTAATCTGAAATGTTTCCTGCTGTCCTGTAAATCCTGTCTAGACCCTGTTGAAATAAAATAAAAGAACCTTTTTCCTCAGACCCACGCGATATTAAACCAGAAGCACTGACAGAACAACAGCTACTCATTTCCCAGCCATCCTTTATTCGCAAAGCATATTGCTATCATGAATAATCAACAAAGTTATGACTAGCTTGCATATTGGATTAGTAAGTGGTTAATCAAAGCTCTGCCTCTGCCTCGCGCGCACACTCTTATTACACAGAGCTGCTTAAAGCCGTCCCTGAAGTGCTAATGGTTTGGTTGGAAGCTCATAATCGCGGGATTGTCACAATGAGAACTCTGGCAAGTAGCAGAAACGTTAAAAGAATTATGACCGAGCTGATGTTCTGAATTCATCCTTTTACTGCTTTTTATTGAGACGCCAGCAAGAGTAAAGCCTTTTTAAAAGAAATGCTTAAACGGTTTTCCACACATCTGTTGCGTATGTGACCAGAATTATGACGTTTCTATGCACAAGAAATGGGAAACCGGTTTATGTCTGTTGAACTCGATAAAGATTTATATGGAATACATTTTTTAAAAAACACACTTCCATTAATTTATCAGTTAAAAGTCTTTGTAAATGAAGCACTACTTTTTCCAAAAGTGGGAAATTGTATTTAGTAACAATAGCCAACATCGCCCGGAGTATACATGGACATCGCCCAGAGTATACATGGACATCGCCCGGAGTATACATGGACATCTCTCAGAGTATACACGGACATCGCCCGGAGTATACACGGACATCGCCCGGAGTATACGGACGCCGCGGAGTAACAACGCACGCCGGAGTATACAGACACGCCCGGGTATACAGGACATCGCCCGGAGTATACACGGACATCGCCCGGAGTATACACGGACATCGCCCGGCGTATACACGGACATCGCCCGGCGTATACACGGACATCGCCCGGCGTATACACGGACATCGCCCGGAGTATACATGGACATCGCCCGGAGTATACATGGACATCTCTCAGAGTATATATGGACATCTCTCAGAGTATACATGGACATCTCTCAGAGTATACATGGACATCGCCCGGAGTATACATGGACATCGCCCGGAGTATACATGGACATCTCTCAGAGTATACATGGACATCTCTCAGAGTATACATGGACATCGCCCGGAGTATACATGGACCGCCTGGCAGGGTATACATGGACATCGCCCGGAGTATACATGGACGCCCGGAGTATACACGGACACGCCCGAGTATACATGGACATCGCCCGGAGTATACATGGACATCGCCGGGTATACATGGACATCTCTCAGAGTATACATGGACATCTCTCAGAGTATACATGGACATCTCTCAGAGTATACATGGACATCTCTCAGAGTATACATGGACATCGCCCGGAGTATACATGGACATCGCCCGGAGTATACATGGACATCGCCCGGAGTATACATGGACATCGCCCGGAGTATACATGGACATCTCTCAGAGTATACATGGACATCTCTCAGAGTATACATGGACATCGCCCGGAGTATACATGGACATCCGGAGTATACATGACGCCGGAGTATACATGGACATCGCCGGAGTATACATGGACGCCGAGTATACATGGACACCGCCAGTATACATGGACATCGCCCGAGTATACATGGACATCTCTCAGAGTATACATGGACATCTCTGAGTATGCATGGACATCGCCCGTATACATGGACATCGCCCGGAGTATACATGGACATCGCCCGGAGTATACATGGACATCGCCCGGAGTATACATGGACATCGCCCGGAGTATACATGGACATCGCCCGGAGTATACATGGACATCGCCCGGGGTATACATGGACATCGCCCGGGGTATACATGGACATCTCTCAGTTTCTGATTTATAGTGCAACAACGCCACAAAACGTCCAAGTGTTAAATTAACAGAATTAGCGTCGTCAAGGCAACTACTGTTATTCTTTAGATGTCTTTTCCTTCTATGTTTTATTCCCCTAACCCGTTTCTAGAATTAATTCAGCAGCTTAATGTGCAGACTCTATTTAAACTCTGCTTTGAAGATTTTTTTCTGCAAGATTTAGGGAATATTAGTCTTTCTTTTTCTTACTTTGTGCATTTTCTTTTCTTCCTTTTTTCTTAATTCCGCTCCCTGTTTACATTTGTTCCAAGTTTCCTCTTTCTCCTTTCCTTTCTTTCCCTCTTTCTGCTTACTTATCCTTTCCCTCATCATCCTTACATTTCCTTACTCTCTCCATCTTTACATGTCCTTTCCATCTTCTTCTCTATATTTCCTTTCTCTCTCTCCATCTTTGCATTTCCTTGCAATCTTTCTCCATACGTTTCCTTTCCTGCTTCTCCCATTCATTTCATTTCCCTCATCATCCTTACATTTCCTTTCTCTCTCCATCCTTACATTTACATCCCTACATTTCCTTTCCATCTTCCTTCTTACATTAACTTTCCTGCTTCTCCCTTTGATTTCCTTTCCCCTCATGCTCCTTAAATTTCCTTTCCCTCTTTCGCTTTGCACTTCCTTTCATTTCCTCCTTACGTACATTTACTTTCTCTCTTCATCCTTACATTCCCATTTCCTCTTCCTCCTTAGATTTCCCTTCAAGTCTCCTCTTTACATTTCCTTTCCTGTTTCCCTCTTATCTGTCCTTTCTATTTCCCTTTCTTTTTTCCCTTTCCTTTTTTATTTGAGGCGATTGCAATTACTCAGTGCCCGCTAAAAGAAATGCAACTCTAGTTCCTTTTTTTTTTTTAACGGTATCATTTCAGTATTGTGATGCTGAATAAAACTTCATAAAATGTTTTCTTTTTTTTTTTTAAATATCCATCTCATCTCAATGCCATATTGTTAGACTGCTGTACTTTTGAATTTGTATTATATAGTAGTGTTTTGTAGGGCTTGTTTTTCTCTCAGTACATGGAAACGTTGAAATATCTTGTCTGTGGTTATAAATTAGATAGAAAAACACTTTAAAAGAGAGTGGAGAAGCGTCCATCTTAGTTTGGCTTTGCAGTCATCACATGATAAATCATATTTGCCACAAATCAACAACAAAACCAAAACGCTATTATCAGGCTATAAATCAGTCATGGAGCAGCAGCAGGACTGAAATGTGTGTGTTCAGTGCTACATTATCAATGTGAGTAAGAGTGATGGTGCTGGTCTACCTGTCTGGGGTCGTGTGAGGGCACTCTCGTACACGGGGATGCCCTCACCTACGTTGTTGTAAGCCTTCAGCGTGATCACGTAGTGCGAGCTGGGATCTGGCGAACACAGAGAGAGAAATCATTTAGCTAATCAAGCCAGCGGCTCCTCTGGGACCCTCGCTCATATTCATCACCGTAGCGGGGGCGCATATTTAAACACCATTATTGATTCCCTTTCTCATGTAATTAGGTGAATTATGAGAGCTTCAATTATGCATAATTTCTTTGTGTGATTTTTTTTCTCCCCCCCCCCCAGTAAATTTAATTACAGCGAGGCACAGCCTTGGTTACTGGGAGATCTCCCGCTTCCCAACATCCATCCCATGTTTCTCTGCTTCTAGCATTAATTACATTCACTGTAACACGCTTTCAGATGTAATCAGTCACTTAGTCGCTCATGTTAATGAGAATAATGGGCAAAATAAACACACTTTAATGTGTTTCTGCAGGGAAGGAACACAAAATAATTTGAACATAATAATGAGTAGAATATTGGCTCACCAAGGTTCTCGATGTTGTAATATCTTTGTTTGTAGTCAACTTTGATCATTTGGCTATGAGGGTTCCCGATTCCATAGCC
Source organism: Ameiurus melas (assembly GCA_012411365.1). Taxonomy (NCBI): domain Eukaryota; kingdom Metazoa; phylum Chordata; class Actinopteri; order Siluriformes; family Ictaluridae; genus Ameiurus; species Ameiurus melas. The sequence continues at coordinate 5,935,488 of CM022762.1, read as the reverse complement.
TATGATGTATCCTCTAACCACAATGTCTTGGTTCTCTGGTGGAGACCAGCTCACCACGATGCTGTTCACCAGCGGTCGGACATGTAAAGAACCAGGCACATCGGGGACGCGGGTCTCTAAATATCACACATGAAGCGCATTAATAAATGAAACGCATGAGTTTTTGGTAGCAAGAGCATGGCAACAGTGTTTCAACAGTTTTTACCATCCAAATCGCTCTCGAAGGTCTCAGCGGTGGTCCAGTCTGTCGCGGGGCCTGAGCCGTTCACAGTTATGGCTGACACGCGCACAGAGTACTCTGTGCCACGCTGCAACCCTGAAAAGCACCGGGGAAAAAAAAAAAGAATCACGTATACTGTAGCATGTCTGAGCTGAAGTTACGGCTGTAAATCAAGCCAGGAAACAAAAGCACAGATTGCCTTTTAGGGGGTTTAGAAAAGGGGGGAGGACCTTCAGGCATGTTGTCTGAGGGCTAAGATGAATGAGCCTAGGCTGTTATTCCTGAAATAATTTAGGGCACAACCCTCTGGGTAAGACAACCAAAATCACCTCCATACTTCACCTGGACAATATTAACCTAGACAAGATCAATACGTCCGCCTGCTGAGAGCATCCCGATATTCTCAACGGAGCTGATTTATCAGTTTATTTTGTCCATAAATGTTTTTGCAGGCAAAACTGTAGTTTCTCCAACACTGATGTTTCACGTATTCACGTGTGCATGTTGATCAGTGCCTACAGCCTGTAAATTACCGAACGTGTTCACGGCACAGCGAATGGACATTTAGTGCTGCCCACAAAACTCCACGAAAACTTCTAACGAGTGATTCAAAGCAATGAGTCGATTATGAAAGAAGTGAGGAGTGTACTAAATCCTCCACTAACGCACTCAGCCACTGCAGCTCGTCTGATGTGTCCTCCTTTTAAAGACCGCCATTACTTTGGTCTGAATTGATCGGCTAGACTTACTTGTGGAATTATGGAACATTCGGCTAATTATGCTAACGCTCCGGTAAAGTACTTTTTTGTTCATATATAGGTTGATGAATGAGGCCCACTGTCCCTATAAAAATATGGATAAATCTAATCCTGGCGCTGTGCTGCACAGAAACACGACTTGGCAGGTTATACGGCCTACACATATCACTCGAACAGCGACGTAAAGAGGAAAAGCACTTCAGTAGTCTATAATCTCAGAAATATCAGCAATCTGGTTTGTGCCTTGGGTCTGTTCTGGAATGAAAAAGGCACGGCGGCCCGCATGCTGTCTTTAAATAACGCGTAGCGCTTGTAACTGCTTTCAAATGTTAATAAGCGTCTGCAGCGTTTGAACACTAAATGCCGAAGAGCTGCTGCTCTCCCCGGAGCACTTCCGGCAGCCGCTGAAAGAGAACGTGCTGTCCTCCACCTGAGGCTCTGCGGCTCGCTTTGAACTGACAAACATGCCATCATCTTTGGCCCGAACATGATCGGGAAAGCACGGTATATTTTGCTTGTTGCCGGTCACTGCATGATGCATAAACACATGCATGCATATGAATTTAATGCCATTGTTTGCTTGTGTATGTGCATGTATGTGCTTGTATTTAAACATACTGCCCCAAGGAGGAATCTCGAAGTAGAATCTACCTCCACTCAAACGCAAGGGCAGAAGCCGAGCTTTAAGGGTTCTCTCGCACACTTCTTTACAGTGGACTCAGTGAGAAGACTCAGTCAGGATTTATTTGATAAACTACATGGTGCAAAGACCAGCACGAGCAGACGTTTCAGCACGCTGCTTCCTTCAGTGTTCACATCGCAACATTCACTCACCCTTTTCTCAGTAGATTACCAATTAGGGACAAATCAGCAGGATTCAATTAGCAGAAGTAGAACTCCAAGAGAGTATGGGAGTTAACATCTGTGACACAGAATATTACAACTGCAGCGTGGCTTTGTGATGACGTCCATTGATGAAAGCGCTATACAAATAAATCTGAATTGAATTGAACGTTAAAGTACATTAACTCTAAACGCCTGCGCTTTAAATTATCGTCGCACTTTCTGACCAATCAGAATGAAGAATTCAATAGTTTTAGGACACCGGGTCCATTTTTAAGGACGTTTTCTGCAAACGTTCTTCTGCGGGACTCGTTTCGCCATCACTCACGTCAGCTTAGCTTCCACGTTTGATTCACTTCTCACAGTCGAACTGAATCAGGCTGGAAATGTGTTCTCACACGGGCTGGCAGACAAAGACTGCTGTAGACGAACCAAACCAAGGAGATCAAACGCACCGGTGATCAAAATCAAACGGATGGGACACCGCCTGAGTGAAAGCGTTTACCATCTATGAGCTTGCTGAGCTGGTTTCCTGTGGTGATCTCCAAAGGTTCACTCTTCCTCGTGCCTTTCTTGTAGCGAATCTTGTAGTCTATGATCTCTCCGTTCTGAGCGTCTGCTGGAGGGGGCTGCCATCGCACCATGAGGCTCTGCACATTCAGACATTAAAAAAAATAAAAAAATCATCACATAAATCTCCAGTATATCATTGTATATTATACTCTGAGCGTGAGATAATACCTGAGCCAGTATGCCCCTGAGCGTGCACTTTCTCTGCATGTTTATTCCCTGAAAGTTTCATCGCAAAGGGCATTAGAGGGGAAGTAGAGGGCTGGCTCACACCGAGTCCATGAATAATATACAAAGCCGGGAGGAGCAGGCAACAGAGAGAAGAGAGCTCTGCTGCCCGGTGATGGAGACAGGCGGCTTCCAGCATTGCATGCTGGGTAAACTCGAGGTAGGGAAGATGGGAAACCCAGCAAGGGAGGGGAGTTAATTAATGGTACCCGCCCACGGCCTTGTGTTCACAGTCCGGAGGAATAATCCAAATTAAATTTCCACTAAGCGTGCAATTACCTTATTCTCATTTTCTACTTGTTCCAATTGAACTCGCTGCATTTTTTCATTCTTCCTCTTTTCTTTTTTTTTTTTCACTCTACAAAACTAGCTTGAATTAATTAACTTCTAAAGTAGCAGAGGGAGGAGCAGAGGGCGGTGCTTCACCGGGTGTCCGAGGTGAAAAACGCGGCGTCACTTCCTCACCCATGCGAATGCACACCGACTTCGAATAAGCAAACAGACTTCACGGCTTCGAGAGATACTCGGGCGACTCGTCCGTAACGCAAGCCGAATCTCAAACAGACTTTTAAACCGCTCCGGAAGAGACAGGAAGGGACAGATTCTCCATGCACGCTTAGAAAATATCAATTGTCCTCATAAACAGCTTGCGCGGGGAGGAGGAGCGGAGAACGGAGGAAGAGTGATTGAGGGACTAAGGCTTTGTGACAGCCCTGTAGTCGAGCGCAGATGTGCTGCTCGATGCAGTTAGAACGCACTAACAGATGAGAGGCAGAAACGGACGCAGTGTGCGCTTCACCCAGCGCATGTTTAGCCTGCGAGGTGTTATTCAGCTCACGCTTTTTAGCCAGCTGGGACCTGCTTACCTTTGAGTTTAGCACATCCACGGTCATGTTCTGGGGTGCCGCACTGGGGACTGGAAGGAAAACAAAGAAAGGGGGGGGGATTTTCAACAAACGCATAGATTTGAAAGTCAATATCAAGCAGCATGTCAGTGTAGCAGGGATGAGCATGAGTTTTGCAAGAAATACATGAAAGAGTCATTTTGTAATGTTTCTCCAAACATAGATCTGTCCAGAACTGGAGGCATAATCTTTAAACGGTCGTAACACTCAGGGGTGGAAACTTGTGGCCTACATGGACCGCAAAAATAAATGAAAGCAAGTCAATTTAGAGTATTCTAGGCCAGACCTATATCTACAACTTAAAAAAAAAAAAAAAAAACCTGCAGTGACGTATAAGAGTATTTAACACGTGTAAACAAAGCCATGAACAAAAACCCTTTTGCATCACACCACCTCGCCTTTAATTCATTTTCTGAAACTGCAAAAAAAACAAAACAAGAAAAAGACCATCCGGTGGCATGATGTTAGCGCAAAGCCGTGTCCACGCTGCATAAGAACGATATTAGCCTGATGAAAAAAGCCAGAAGGACACATTCGCTTCTAGTAGCGTTTCATTTTGCTCCGCGCAGAGTTCATCTAGGTGAGCTCAGGAATCACAGACTTATGTGGACTGCCTATAATCATTGGTAACCATAGTAACGTGCAAATAAACTCACAGCTTCATTATTAGTAAGAGACGCGGGTAATTCGCACATGCACGATCTCTCTCTTAATACACAGCACGGACGATCTTTTCCTCTACGTCGTGCATCACAATCGTGTCACGTGGATTATCCCTTACTAAATTAATAAATTAACTAGCCAGCTAATGTCACACATAAATTCCCTCCATCTTGCATTAAGTATTATTAAGGGATGCAAATACAATAGATTCTATAAAGCTGTACTTAGATAAACCACACTCGGGTTTTTTTTTTATATTATATATATATATATATATATATATATATATATATATATATATATATATATATATATATATTTCTATTTGATTATGCTTCTAAATATTGACCTGGATTAATCAAGCTGCGAGCATTGTCAACTTGTTTTATGGCTAAATAAACCGTTTAAAGAAGAAGAAAAAAAGCTTGTCTTTGTACCATCTGAGTAAGTCCGCACTGACACGTCTTCCGTAGAGACTCCAGGTCCGTGCTTGTTGTAGGCCACGACTCGGAAGTTGTACTCTGTGAACTTCTTCAGCCCAGACATAGTGTAGGTCAGTCCACTAACCTCAATGTCCTACAGGAGAGCAGTAGAGCCACATGATATCATCTCTCTCTATATATATATATATCTATATAGCTCATGCAGAGATATCAGAGGGGCAGAGATGTTAAACTGCAGTACTGGAAGACTCTCCATCCACTAGAACACTCCAATGGCCCTGATTTACAGAGTGACATTTAATGACCGCAATCTCTGTGAAGAACTACCTTCTCACTGCCCAGGCTTTTCTCCATGTAGTATACTTTGTAGTTCTGGATGTCGCCGTTGCCGGTCAGGGGTTTGTCCCAGCTCAGGCTGACTGAAGAGGAGGTCTGGACCACGGCTTGGAAGTTGGGAGCGGGTCCTGGTACTTGAACTGAGAGACGAGGGAAACAGCAAAGAACCCATAATTACACAACGTTTCCACCTACTGTTTATGGAGTCGTTTTTGTTCCACAAATAAATAGTATTCACAAAAAAAATTTTTTTTTTGCTCACACAATTTGGGAACGCTCAAAACCTACGATTCATCTACGCGACACAGGGTGTGCGAATGAAATGTGGATTTCCGGAAACATTTCTCACGCCGACTCTACAAATCAATCCACAAATTTGTGGGGGGTTTTAAACTAGCCAAGCAAACTGTGCAACTGTTCATGAAGGCCCACGTCTGACCAATCCGAACAGAAAAATTCTCAACCAATCAGCTAAATCTTTAAATAGCAGCATTTTTGCTTTGCTTGTTGTAAAAAAATTTTTAACAATTTTGTTTTATGGTACGGAATCTCATCATTTCAAACAGGGTTAGTCAATGTTTCAGTTAACCCTAGCTGAAACCTGACTGGGGCAGTGGTGTCTCAGTGTCTAAAGGCTCTGGTTACTGATCAGAAGCCCCAGCACTGCCAAGCTACCACTGTTCGACCCTTGCGCAAGGCCCTTAGCCCTCAATTGCCCAGTTGTACAAATGAGATAAATGGATAAGGGGTCTGCCAAATGCTATAAATGTAAATGTCACCCTAATTCTGTTTGATGCAGCGCCTCAAGATCATCAAAGTTCTCTGTAATGAAGTGTTTTGCGACACCCTTTGAAGGCAGCAATGCTTGGCCACAACATGGCCAAAGATACTAGCATACGCTAAGAATTCTGTTAGACCAGACTGAATAATAGTACCTTTGGGAAACCATTAACGAATATTTCATGACACGGTTCTGCTACGTTAGCTGTCTGAAGACTCCTGTCTCCTGCACCTTAGTTGACACGAGGAGGATTGTGGGATATCTGGACAGGGACGGATGGATGTAAGCTGCCTTGAACAAATTTTTTTGTAAATAAATTAGGCACATTAGAGGATCTCAGAAGGCAGAATTTTGTACGAACATCAGACCCGGACACGACTCGACGCCGTCTTGACTCGTTACGTACATTCTCATTATGTAATGAATTTAGTATTTCCATGTTTACGTTTCGACCTCGGAGAAGGAGGACATACACATCAACAATCCACTCCATATTAGGTGAAAGTGGGGGAAAAAAAACAAAAAAAAAAACACAACGTGACAAAAAACACACTTGTTTAAATATATTCACACGGTCGTCACATGTTCGCTTTGAATATGCCTTTTAATGTCAGAATGTTCCGACTCGCGCACGCACTTCAAACAGAAATCCTGACAAAGCCACTCGGTAAAAGCGTTCCCCTCAGCTCGGAATATGACAGTGACGGGACGACAAATGACTCCATCAGCTCCTGCGCTACGGAGTCGAACAGCACCAGCCCTTTCTGTGATGTTTATTTAATCGTGTTAGTTTAGCGGAGGTAAGAGAACGAAAACAGCGCTCCGGGCTGTTTAGCATCCACTCGTCGCGGTCATGAAAGATTCCGAAAAGATCACAATGAACGGCTCTGACAGCTGAGCCGAATGCATCCGAGGCTTTTAAATCTAAAGAAACCATCAGGCGATTAAATATAGATTCGCCCATCTGGTCTTTAATAAATCCATGTAATATAAGATGTTATGCTTCATAAAGATGATGCAGAGATCATTACCCACTAATCACATCTGTCGAGTGAGAAGGTCTGGGATCTAACTATTACACGTGATCCGTTAAGAAAACTTTGATCAGCAAATTTAAAGGACTGAGTGAAGAATCAGTGTTGTTTATCTCGGTTATACAGGCTCGTTCTTATATTAGTTACATGTGCGCTTCCTCAGGTGATCCCAGAGGACTGTCTGGACTACGAGACGCAGTTTATGCAGTTCACGGAGTACATCTATGTGTGATGAGTGTGTGCTGCATACACACGGGAAAAGCGGCAAGCTCTGTTGGAGGTCCTGCCTCTGGAAGCAGGTCAACAGTTGAGACCTCATTCATAACATGAAGTGGAGGCTGATTGGCTAGCACAGCCTCCTCAGGGTGCCAGGATCCCACTAGCACTCATTATGAAGTGCTTATGCCAACCTGCACCAAGGACAGACAGGGTCAGCGCCGACCCAGAAAGCTGCTCTCTCTCACTCTCTCTCTCTCTCTCTCTCTCTCTCACTCTCTCTCACTCTCTCTCACTCTCTCTCACTCTCTCTCACTCTCTCTCACTCTCTCTGGCTGTGCACAAGCCGATAATGTCTCAAACAAACGTGAGATCAGCCTTCAGGAGCCGAACGTTCCAGTGTTTTCCAAGAGAACGTGTTGGCGTTTGTGATTTTGCAACGTTAACAAGGTGCTTCGGAGAGAAGTGTAGGAGGAACAGCAGCACTGGAGGAACATGTGATGGTAATTCTTCCTGCCACATGTGGCAGATTTCCAAAAGTGCTGAGAAGTGCTGGGCTCTATATAAAAAAACAAAACAAAAACAAAAACAAAACGTCTCTCTGTGACATGATCTTTCTTTTTAAGCTCCTACCTTCTGGCTGGGTGGCGACCCTCAGGGGCACTGAGCTCTCTCCACGGCCGTGCTTATTGTACGCCACCACTCGAAAGGTGTACTTGGTGTCTGGCTTGAGGTTCTGAATGGTGACCTGCATTTCGCCCGGCCGGCTGGTGTTCACCGTCCTCTCCCTGTAGAATGAGACACGATACGATCAGACTGTAACACGAGCTCAGCGCCGACTCAACGCCTTTAATAATCATTTTTTTTTTTAAAACTGCGTCACTAACCGAGACGTCTATTCAAGTGCTGTCACTTTGTCGCGGCACTTAATAACGTTGGGCGGAATCACGTATTCAAAACCCGACAAAGCCATGCCAAAACACAATGCGGAAATTCAGATACTAATCCGTGTGGAGCCGAGTTACAGTTTCCGTCCTACCTTTTGGTGCTCTCCAGACCGTAGTAGACGGAGTAAGTGATGTCGTCCCCATGTGGCTCGAGTGGCAGGCGCCAGGTCAGCTTGATGAAGCGGGTGGACACCAGGGACGCCACTACGTCACGGGGGGCCGAGGGCACGGGACCAGGGACGGGGACGTGGTCGGAGCCGGAGCTTCCTCCTAAGCCTGGTGTTACACGGTCAGCAGTGGCACGGGTCAGTGTGGGTGAGGAAGAGGGGGTGGCTACATCATTGATCGGAAGCACGTTGTGGATGAGTGAAGTGAGAGTGAGGTGAGATTGAAGTGTTGAAAATGAAGGGTGCAAGAAGGAAAGGCAACAGCAAATGAAAAGGACAGGGAGGGAGGGGAGAACATAACATAAAAAAAAGGCATCCATGATGGAGATCTACAGAAGACTCATAAAAACAATGGAATTACAGTGGAATGATGACAAACGCGAAAACAACGAGCAAAATGCTAGAGCAAAAAAAAAGAAGCCCCGAACATACAAAATAAATAAATAAATCAGAAGGAGGGGTGAAATGCAAAGAAGTGATAAAGACTCCAGGAATGCACTACAGCACTGAACTGAGATCAGTTTCAGCTAAAGACCCTGGAGAGACCCTGAGACCTATCTATCTTAATAACTACCACATTTTACAAAGCTGGCACAGCCTCCCACTATTGCTTTGACATTCTTCACACAGATATGTGAAATATTTCAAGTCTAGACCACTGGAACACACTGTGGTTGGCCTTCAGCATATCTTACTCTTGTTTTCCACTGACAGGGTGAAACTTGAGAAAATATTTTCTTTAAAAAGCCATCGCCTATTGTTCTTGCGAATTATATCCTCTCGAGACGGAACTATTCCAAGAATGCAGAATATGAACGCAATCATAACCCCTTTCTCTGCCTGACAGTGAAAATCGATCGCGGCCATAAACGTACGTCTACGGCGAGGTTCGTTTCATCCGAAAATATGAAGATGGGCGCCAATATTCGCCTGAACCCATGTACCAGCCAAGAAACGGAAATATTATTCGGAACACTTCTCTGAAAGCAATGCTGTATTAGCATCGCTGAAGCGAATATGAAAACAGGTACGTAGCATGGCCAGAGTGTGGTTTAATTCATTGCAATTAAAGCTGGCACTCCATTATCATTCAGTCATTATGATGATCGATCATTTTGTTCGGAGAAACACGAGCGGTTTTCCAGGCATAGCATTGGCCGTAATTACACTAGCATTGCTGCTTCTCTGTTGCAAATCCATTTTTGTAGACACTAAAGCTCTATCTGCGGCTGACCCATAATGCTCCATTCAGAAAACTACAGAGGCTAATGACAACCATCTGTAAAACACTCATTAACGGTAAGATCCATTAGTCTATAGCATTAGTCAAAGGATATGACCCATTAGCTAGAGAGGAAATTAAACATTAGCTGCAACAATTATCGGATCCAAAAAGAGAAACAAGGAGACATAAATGTTCAGCCAACAAGTTTCATGTTCCGCATTTAACTTTTGTTTTGTCTGCAAGTGTGTGTGTTTCAGCTCTGCATCCTCGTTGTCCGTGCGCTAGCAGTCGATTCGCCTCGGTCTTGCTCGTACACACTGTGCCAAAATAAATCTGCTCCAGGATTGACCCCGTTTCGAGGCTGAGCTTCGGTAAACAGCAAAGGCTTGACTTCAGATGAATCAGGGTCGGAGGCCGGGAAAAGGTGAAGGGAAGGGTGACTGTACTGAGTGAAAATCGCACTGAGGCCATGTGCAGGTTTAACCATCCACCTGCCTCCGCTGCCTCTCATTTTCTGTCCAAAACTCAACAAGCGCACTCGCAGCAACACACGGTGGCGAACAGCGAAAGACTCGTGTTTGTTCTATTCATAGCAAAGAGCAATTGCTGGTGTCGTCGGAACAGATGGCAACAGTGCCTTATTAATGGCAGACATTACGGCGTGGTGGAAAAGGTCACCGGGCCCGTATGAAAAAGAAAACTATTAGGAGGAAAGTTGCAAGGACTTTCCGACCATTTCTCTCCATAGGAAAAAAAACAAAAAACGGAAGCGAGCCAGTTAACTACCTGCAACAAGAGAAGTCTCAAGCGATAACGATGTCCAAAAACCGACTCCAAGCCTTCTACTTTTACCAATGTGAGCCAATGTGCTTGAGATACAGCACATTGCTAACGACTAATTACATAGATATTGATTCGATCTTAGAAAAGACAGAGGACCAAGTATGACCCAATAGCTGTAATGGCGGTTTCATTCATGTAATCATAATGAACCAGATGCAAGGGTTTACATTCACCAGGGCATTATTGATATCTACATGTCAAGCTTGCGAACTCAAGTTAAAAATATTGATTCTTAATATTATGGCACATGTTCAAGGCCCTTTTCCTTCTCTGCACGTTCCACGAGTCTCTGATGATAACATCAGGCCCATTCTGACAGCTTTGTGACATTTGGGTGAGGTGCTGATCTGCAGACAAAGGCTAAAAGCTTGATACACAAGGGGACAATGCTTTTAGGAAGGAAGTTAAGAGAATCAAAATCATACGTCTTTTATTTGTTGTTGTTTTCTTCTTTGTTACAAATCTTCCTGACCAGAGGGGGATGAATCCCGGCGACGCATTACTACATTCCTCCTCGAGTCGCAAAACACCGTTATACAACACGTTTACAAGCCAAGCCGCAACTTCAAGATAAAGAATTGCGCAATTCGCACTAGAAAGCGTTTGCCTGGTCAGTGTGACATCTTTTAAATGAAACTTGATCGGTCTTGCAGTGGTTTGGTTTCGCATTCGCCTCAGAGTCTGCACAAACGCTGCAGTGTCAGCACTCTGCCAGAGCTGCACAGAGAATGTCAAGAATATGGGAGGATGATGGATTAAAGCACGACACCCTTATTGAGATTAAATGCATTAAAGCTACTCTCTCAGGCGACGGGGAATGACTTCGCCTCCTCTCAGACTTCGCCACCTTCCTGAGATATATCCGGGAGATAAAAGTGGGTTCAGTGAGGAGTATCTGCGAAGGCTGTTGCTTTACAGAGCAGGATACGCTGCCTGGCACAAGAGTGTTGGATTATGGATCTCTGCATAGTCCTTGCGGGTAACAACCAGGTTTCAGACGAGGTGGAAGGTGGCATGGACTCCCATCAGGGTCCAGATCCAGACATCGGTTCCATTGAGCACCGCGCTATCCTCTCTCAACACCCCTAGTTCAGAGTCTAATTTCAGCTTCTGGATGATACTCAGAGACCTGCACTCTCAGGAAAAACGATACTGAACTGTACTTTAATTGCTGCTGTAGTGGTACCCTTACCTTCTTCACCTTTAATGTCTTTCACATGGAAATGAAGACAGGGTAATTACCTTTCCTTAAGGGTAACAGTTCCTTCTACATTGCATTGGAAGTCTGCTAAATATCCAACCATCTCCCAGTGGCTAAAGGACGTTAGTTTTTTTTTTTTAACTTGAGGAAAAAAAACCATATGATGAGGGGTTGTACTGACAAGTTGTTGTTGTTTTTTGTTTGTTTTTTTTTATAAATGGCAACCCTTTAATATTTTATGGAGTTACAGGCACTTCCCACTTGTATTTTTGTGCCTGTTGTTGGATTTTACGATATAAAAATAACCAGATATAGATATTGGTCAGCCATGATTAGCTGGGGTGGTCTGGGTTGTTTAGTTGATTGGGTTGTTTAGTTGACTCTTTAATTTAGTCTTTCTTTTCTACACTATGCATGTGTGTCTGTATGTGTGTATATGTAAGTATAACAAAAAATGAGAATGGTATTGTTGCTATGTGACTGGAAGTTTGATTTCTTTCTCAATAAAAATATTTTTGGAAAAAATAACAACGAAAAAAAAAAAAAACAACAACAACAACAACAACAACAAAAAAACAGTTCCTTCTACCTTCATGGTGTTGTGATGGGGAAACTAAAATGCATCAGCCAGGATGCAGATAGTCTGGGGCTGGAAATTGTTTCAGAATTGGTTCAGAAGAGAAGCGATATTAGCATACAAAGGAGTGAGAAATGGAGGCAGGACTATCAACAGTCCTGTAAAAGGCTGGCTTGTGGTCAGTGGTACGGGCACCTGGGCACGGTGGCATCTTCCGAGGCACTTTGTGTCAACGGTCAGCTGGGCTCTCTTTCGAAGAGCTTTTTTAAACAAACAAACAAAAAAAAAAGCACTGCAAGGTGGCACCTAGAACCGATGGCTGAGGACACTCATTTAACGCTTCACTGAGATTCTCCTCTCAGGCTTAGATCAGTTGCTCAGTGAGCTTTCTGCAACTGCTAGACATGGTGACCTTCAAACACTGCCTAATTTGATGGTAGTGGATGCAACGATGCAAGATTTTTTTTTCTGATTCTGCCATCCATGCTGTCAGAGCTTCAGCTTTTATTGTACACGTTAGCAAACAGTCGGTCCATCGCAATCTGTTTGCAGACTTGGTTTCAGGGGTTCCGGTGGCTTCCAGCAGAGGAGCAATGGCTTCACAATAAAAGGCAGAAAATAAGCAGTTCCACAAAAAAAAAAAAAATTACGTCATTCACAAGAGCTTTTATGTGGCAAGGCAAACAACACAACATCTCGTTTGAACCGAGCATCTCCTGTTTTGGTACCAATTGTGCGGGTTCAGCTCTTATTATTCTTCTTCATTTGATCACAGCACTTCCAGTACACTGCTCCCGTCCTAAAACCAAGTTAGACTCCTGGATATTAACCAGTAAGCCTTGTAAACAACGAAAGAATGTGAAAAGTCACTCTGGGGGCTTTTGCGGGGCTATAAATAACAAACATGTGTGCTCTTCTATTAGTTGGTGTTCGCCACACAGGCCTAATTTAAGTGTCGACGGAAAACCAAGACCTCTCTGAGGAGGCATTCTGCTCATGTTTTATAGCCTTGCAATCCTAGAGCATCACACGAAACAAGCAAAATAATCACCAGTGCTGTCCAAGTCAGCCTTGGTGTACCTTGGCATTCCCCATTTTACCCTTGATGGGTCCCACTGACAGATACCCGACCACTGGGGCAAGTCAGGGGTTTGACCGTGGGAAAATCTGCTGGGATTTGAAAACAAGGGCACCAGGGTGCAATGGTGTGGGGGTGCTTCCTGCGCCACGTAGCCTGACCAGGCTCTCCATGCAGTAGACAAGCAGCCATTATGGGCAGATCTGCTGAAAAAGGCTGTTGTGAGTCAGAGGCATCTTGTGGGTTTTATTTTCTCCTCCTTCAAGCTGGGAGTTGCAGAGCAACACATCGCTCGGCTCGCCGCATGTGGAAAATTCCTCACACTCCACCAACCGCACCCAAGCACCACAAACCTGGAGATTAAGTCTGAGTAAAGAACACTATGGGAGGATCAAACAAACACTGGTAAATCGCTTTCATGGGATGCTGGTGTGATATGAGGCCTCAAGGAGGAAAATAAAGTGAAAAGGAAATGATAAAAAAAGAAAAGAAAATTGGGACAAAATAAAGAAGCGTCTGGGAGCCACAACCAAAATCTGAGTGAAGAAAAATAAGCATTCAAATGCAAATATGAAATCATTTGAATTCAAGTGAGGCAAATAAACAGGATCGAACAAAAGGACAAAGAGTCTACCGACAAACAGTGCCACACCAATTTGCACGAGTAAAAATATGTCTAAAAGACGCCTCGCGTGAGAAAACGCTAATCCCCAATCCAAAAGCTGAAATCCAATCCAATGAGCTAAGAAACTTATTATGAGATATGGAAAAAATGATAACCTAGCCCACATTTCTATTTACTGCCTCTAGTTTCTTTTTTCCTAGTCTAACAAAAACACAACTATCCCTCTGTTGTCTTGGGGGGGGGGGGAGTGATCAACACAAACCTTAGCAATAGCAGAGTTGAGCTTTAAGGTAATAATAGCCTGTCGGAGCATGAGAGAAAAACAAAACAACTCTGGTGGAAAAAAAAATTGAAGGCTCTGTGTATGGGAGAAAAATACGCCAGTGATAGAAAACGTTGAGTGAGAAAAACAAACAACAAAGCGATTTCTTCCCCGTGCTTACCGAGCAAGCGATAGAATGTATTTAAATAAACATGCATGCTTTAATGAACAAGCTTACCAGTTCAGCATGTGCCAATCCAGATGGTAGTGAGGCCCAGGGCTTCAACAAATGCCTTCCACTACACCTGGCAAGCTGCTTTAATAGCAACAAGCTGAATAGTATTGGCAGAATGGAGTATTTACATGCAATTTAGTGTAGTGCATGCTGGGAACATCACGGGCCTTCTGAGAAAAAAAAAATCGTATTAAAGCACTAGTGTCTTTCTTTTCTTTCCCGTCTTCTGTATCTTCCGCTTAGGCAGAGCTGCGAACCCTGATGATGAATGAGTAGTCCCAAAGGGGGTAGGACATTAAGAGTAAAAATAAATAAATAAATAAATAAATAAATAAATAAACGACAATGTTTATAAAAATAAAAGAAAAAACCCACATCATAACACGCTACCTTTTCCGATAGTCTTTTTACAACTCGCTCGTCTAACATCCCTTGTAGAAGCAGTTAAATGGCTCCGCACAGCGTACAGTCGCACTGTTCATCCACCTTTTGCTTTATTCAGTAGCTGAAATTGTGCTACATGTTTAACGTTAGCTAAATCAAACATGTACTAGAGGTTAGCACGTTTGCCTCGTACCTCCAGGGTCGGGGGTTCGAATCCCGTGTCCCATCTGGGTGTGTGGAGTTTGCGTTCTCTCCCTGTGTTTCAGGGGTTTCCTCTAGGTACTCCGGTTTCTTCCCGCAGTCCAAAGACATGCACTGTAGGCTGATTGGGATTTCCATAGGGTCTGTAGAGTGTGAATCTGTGTGCGTGTGCAATTGTTCCATGCGATGGATTAGCACCCCGTCCACAGTGTCCCCCGCTTCATGAGCCTCATAAGCAGCAGGAAGGAAGGAAGGAAGGAAGTGTAGAAGGATGGATAGAAGGATGTATGAATTTACCGACGGGCTTTCAAGGGGAAAATCAGGAGAGCGCAACAGCAGCTGCAACATTCATTCGCCAGTTATGAACAGGTGAATTTACATTTCTGGTGATTTCTTCAAAGTCTAGTATGCCCTTGAGTTCTCTTGTATTATTAAAACTGCTTTGTCGCTCATTTGGGATTACAAAGCTGTTAGAAATAAAGATTGATAATAACGTAAATGAAGAAGGTGCACAGTGCATAAAAGGTGTGCTTAATGGGAAAATAAATAAATAAATCAATAAACCGGAACCGAATGAGGTCTAGCGTGACGCGTCGGGATGTGAACTGGCCTTTAGTATTAAAGGTTACCTTCGTTCAACATTGTGTGAATCGGTGCCATGTCTTTAGCTAAGCACGCTAGCTATCCCCGGTTATCTCACAGTGTCTTCGCAAGCTTCGGTCATATGATGCGACACTTCGGCCAAGATGTTTTTATACTGATTTAGCTTTGTAAGTTAGCATCAGTGCTCAACATGTTAGCAAAAAACCTGTTTCGGGGTTTGTTTGTTTTTCTCTCTTCTTTTAAACCAAAATACTCCGACACATGTGGCGTGCTGTTTCTTTTGGGAACCAACATGTCCACTTCACCCTGGATCTTACTCACTGGCTCAGACGAACTGCATCTAACATTCAATTAATAGTTCTGCTTTGTTGTCACGCACAGCACTCGTGATGATTGCTAGCTTAAGACTGGACATCTACGGGCCATATAAGAGGACACTCGACAACAATAACGACGCTATTGGCCAATTCAAATCACAGCTCTTGTCATTTGAAAACTGCACCCTTTTCGAAACGGTTCATCGTTCAGCCGGACTTCACGGACCCCGCTTCGAGAACCACTGTGCGCGTGTGTTCCAATGTTAAAATGCGTGGTTTCTAGGCAAAACGCGTAAGGTTGAGAAGCGCCTTCGTAATATTGGGCTCAAATCTGACGACGGACACTCAGATTTTCCGAGTTATACCAGATGGTTACATTTCAAGGGGAATATTCCAGAAATATAATGGTCTCCACTAGCGAATGACACATGACCACCGAGACCAACCAAGGCAGCCATGAGGATGAGGTTTCTCAGCCACAACATACATGTAAGCGTGCATGAACACCTCGAACAGGTGTGAATACTCTGACAGTAAGGGAGCAGAGGCAAATATCACCGTACACTTCATTTACACCATTACCATCAGTGCTGAAAGACTTGATTTACTAATCCTAATTCCCAGCCACTCTAAAGAGACTTAGATTGATACTGTTTTATTAGCATGTGATCTCTGGCCTGCAGCTGCTGTCGGTGCAGTGTGGGGAGCAATACGCAAGACTGCACTAAGCAGCTTAAAGCTCAAGTACAATAGAGAGAAATGATACATGATGCAATGATGCAATGATGAATACAAATCAATCACACAAGCTGTAGAACCCAGTGGAAGATGGTACATGTCAATACCGAAGTGGGATTGGTCTGAGATTTCTTTATTTTATTTTTTCTTTTTAAACCACTCAAAAAAAAAGCTTGACATCGCCTTTTTATGTCCCCCCCACCCCCCTTTCTTTTTTTTTCTTCTTTTTTTTTTTAAACCACATTTATCTTGACTTGCACTTACTCCGCATTACATGTAGAATGACATACGAATCACATGTAAAACATGTTCTGGCGTTTGCGGAAAATACTCCAAATGTGAAAGCTGCGTTAATCAGTAAGAGCTGAAAATTGACCATGAAAACTATCGTATAACATATCGGAGTAGAAAAGTAAGTAACGTGATGAATTATTTCTATTCCTTGTGGCATGGAGCTAAAATTCTATCAAACTAAACTTACCACTCAGAACTTATCTGTTCTACTAAAGAAATGTGGTAGAAAGGTGAAAGCTACATATTCACAATATATTAAACTATGCAAGCTATGTGAAGTTATTTGGGTTCAAAATGACATATTACGGACGCAAGGTCAAAATCGTAATAATAATACGAATCCTTGGTCAATTTCTGTCGCTCGGAACAAATTTTGATGGTACGCTACTGGTGTGACATTACAAAATAGGACACATGTTACAGATCCGTACCTTGGTCTAGAATGATGAGTTGAGCGCTGGCCTGTATGTTGCCCACTTCGTTCTCGGCTAGACATTGATAAAACCCCTCGTCTGTCTTCACCAGGCCCTGCACCTGCAGATTCTGCTCTTTCTGCACACATACAACACAAACTCATCAGCAATCACTGATTTATGATCAACGCAGGCACAGAGATAGCGGCACAGTTGTCATTTTAATGCCTTTATGGAATCTCTGACACAAACGGGACTAAAGACTTACCAGGATTCGGAAATAGTCGCTGGGAACCACGGCGTCCCCGTTTTTAACCCATTTGATGGTGGGGGCAGGGGATCCAGTCGCCTCGCATTCAAACAATATGTCCGTAGCCTCATGTGCGTAAGTGTTCGTCGGTCTCTTCAGAAACTGTGGAGGAACTGCAAAGACAAAACGTTATTAGTGAACCATTGGCTAGTAAATGAGAAACTCCCGGAAGTTTGCAGGGACGTTACGGGGAAAATTCGCCGTTGCTTGTCTGCGCATCAATCGGCGGCTTGCTGTGAAAGTACGTGCTTCTACATGCGAGTAGTGACAGAGTATCTGACTCTCCAGCAAAAGCTAGAAGTCTGGCTTGAGAGATTACATACAGTACCTCCTGATAGGTAAAGAAAGAGAAAAACCATCCAACATCCAAGACTGATCTCTCCAAAGATAGCAGCGTTTATGTCTTTTCTGCTAAAAGGTCATACAGAGCACTGCGAGTCAGGGTCATGGAGCGCTGCCCCACACCTCGTAATTGTGGATGCTGTTCTATAATCAGCCTCACTCACCTCAACCTGCCTGCCATCCTTACGTCTCTGTTTTCCACCAAAATCTGCCATGACTGCATCACGAGCTCAGAAGGAGCCCTAATTTTGCTTGATAATGTGGATGAGGTGAGGATTCTGAAGTTAACCGGTTACCAGTCTTGGTCCTCGAGTACCTCTGGGCATACATTCGAATGTCCTACTTAATGGCAAGCTAGCTAAATGATTTGTGAAACGTCAGCTTAAATATTGCGCTAGCAACTGTAAAACACCAGCTAAGAACTAGCTAGTCAGGATCATTCTGTAATGTTAGCAAAAAATAAAATAAAATACATCACCTGTAACTTAGCCACGTTAATACTGAGGTATTTTATATTTATCTCATTTAACCACTGCATGAAACAATTTGATGTGCTCTGTGTGTTGAACATTTTTGGAAAATGTAAACATTAATAACTTAACAGGAAAACATTAGCAGCCTTCCCTGCTGAAAAAAAAACCTTCATAGAATTTGCAATGGTTTTAATGGTTATAATGGGAATTGCATTGGTTTTAATGGAAACTGTAATGGTCCCTGTGGGTCTCTACTGGTAATTTGCCTTCTAATAGTGAATACCATTAAGGACCAATAATGGTAAGCTTATGTTTTATAACTGTACTTGTAGTAGAAACCATTATAATTTCTGTGATGGTGTCTAGTGCTGTAGTTTTATTTTGTTTATTTAGGTTATTCGGTTAGTAAAAACAAAATATATCCTGCTGAAGATGATTTAAGATGTATACTGTACACACAGTGAGTCGAGTTTGCTTCCTCAGCTGGGACGCGGCTCTGTGCGCGTGTCGATGAGGGACTGCTGAGTGAGCTCGAGTTCCTGCATCATTCGTTATCTGTTCAAGGGAGTAATCCTTGCAGCACTCCCTCCACTGCCACGCGCCATTTAGCACAAATAGAGTACACACACACACACACACACACACACACAGCATACTGTGCCTGAGAGCAGCTTCACACTGCTGCAGGAGCCTGAACTCTAACGCAGCAAGCGGACCACGCCGTGTTAATAAAGTGTTAATATGGCGATTAAAAACCACGCACTACTTCCCATGAAGGAAAAAAGTGGCAGCAAAGGAATTCATTTACATCAGAGGGACACCCCCTCTGATACAGTGGTATGCATAAATATTCGCCCACGTTGAACTTTTCCACATTACAATGTTACAACTTGGAACTGAAATGGACTTAATAGCAATTACAGAACATGAATCTACACAAAATTAGAGATCGGTTTTCCCGGTTGCATCCGTTGTGATTAGTACGAGAGCGGCCTCTAGAGGCGAAATAAAAACTATCATTGACCAATTTTGTTGTGTGGTTTGAAGTGTTTGGTTTTGTTTGTTTGGGTTTTTTTTTAATTCATTTTCGAATGTCTCTATTTTTACTTGTTAAGTTGAGTGTTACTTTTTGGTTCAGTTTGGATGTATATCTTTTATTTATTTGAATATTTATCAAAAGCTTATATGTACATATTAATGTTTAAAGATATTTCTTTCATTTTAAATAGTGCAGTACATTTTCAGGGTACTGTCACTACTGTTTATTTTTTTAATAAAGTTCAGCAATATTTTACTTTGAATGTTATGTTTTCCTTATCAATAGTATCAATTTGAGAAACTATCGGTTGATCAATCGGTTAACGGCAGGTACGGCCCGACTTCACATTCTTTCAAATTCCCGTTATGTAAACGCTCTGAACTGCAGCAAAAATGAGTTGAAATGAATCAGGGTTAGAGAGACAAGGAGGTTTGACTGGATTGGTATGAGTAGTCAAGGAACAGAACAAAAAAAAAAAACATGTACGCTATTTAGAGCTTCATAGTGATTTTTTTTCTTATTGTTTTATCAGTGGAAAAAAATAAATAAAACAGTATCCATCTCATCCTCCAACACGTGCTAGGTTTGCTACGAGTGATGTTAGCACCTCTAAGTCTCGTAAGGATCTCATCATGACACAAACAAATCCCTTGTTGGTCCCTTCACTAAAGATTTTCTAATCTGAGAAGTAGCGACATGACCGGGCTAAACTGATGAACAGCTCTCATGTAGGCTGACGAGGTCTGCACACCCAACCTGCTGAACAACACTTGTCACACGCTGCTGGTTCAACACTGCTACCGCCGGACAGATGGTCTGTCTGACATGAGCACCACTCAAATCTCTGACATCTGACGCTTCTTCATCCACAGCAATACGGGGGCGGGAAAAATAGAGATGAAAAAAAGCTCAGCACTTTCAGCGCGCACACACTCTCAGACACAAAAACCAGCTTGCGTTCACAAGCGTACCATCAGGTCGCGGTTACATTAATGACGAAAGCCCATGATGAGACGAGACCGCCGAACGCAGAATAATATACATGTCAGGAAACCATGACAGGAATACAAAATCCAAATGAATGCGGAATTGTTTCGTAAATCCCATGTACCTCATTTCCTACGTAACAAAAGCACTGATTTACAGTCTCAAACAGCCATAGAAGCTCTCATCACCGTCACAATTCCTGTAGCCTCATCGTTTATGCCGGACCTCAAGCTCCTGACATCAGCTCTGCCGACATCAAACAGTGGGCTGGAGGTAGCGACCAATCATGTGCAGCATGCTAACTCGGAGGCAGGTGATGAAATTTTAATAAGACACCCGACTTGTAACACATGAACCCTGAAACACACACTCGTATTACATAGCATGCGAACACCTACACGCATTCCCACGCATGTTAGAACACACTCAAGCGTATTCTGGCCAACATATGTGGCTTTAATACTGCTTATAGGTCACACACACAGTCCCATTAGTGCAACCGCGAGGCCTGAAAATAAAAAGACTCCAAGCTCCACCGCGCACCAATCATACAGCTCCGTAATTAAAACCTACTGTGTCCTCTGGCCCAATTTATTGTCTTGCCAACTCCAATAAAGTGAGAGGCAGTGCAGTCAGACTAGAGCTCTCTCCCCTTTCACTGAGGCCTCAAGCTGTTGCTCTCGTCTTTAACCTCAGCCTCGGCGGCGCTGGCAAGAAAACGCGTACACTTAATGACTAAAGCATCCATCAGACACTCTCCGAGCCACTAAATAATGAGCCATTCACTGCAGGAAGATTTTCGGTTCTACGTACAAACTGTACATATGGCAGCTGTCACGAACTGCAAGATCCAAAACAACTCAGTTGTTGTTGTTTGTTTTGTATTTTTAGGAGAGAAGGAAAAACATATGCTGGGTTTAGCTAATTAGCGAGAATTACAATTTGTTTCAATTAATGTTTTTTTTTTTTATGGAGGGGGGGGTTGGGCAGCAGGACAAACTTCTAAAAAAGGCCACTGGGTTAGCTTTCAACTCATGTAAAGTAAATTAACTGATCAAAATGGAAATTCCTTGTGACAGCACAAACGTTGAAATGAAACAAGGCGCACGGAGCATACCAAAGCGCACTCAAAGAAAACCAGCCGGACATCATGTGGGAAAAAAACTGTTTTGAAAGCGCCTTTCTGTTTCGTCTGTACAGAAACACAGAAAGCCGTCAATCCCCCTACGCAGCTGGCTAGAGGACTTCATTACCACAAAGGCTTTCTTTTTTTGGCGGGGGGGATTATTCAGTCTGATGGAAGAACCTTGCATTGGTTCCAACGCTTTTGAAAGAAAGCTCATGAGAGAAGCTCATCTCCGGGGCTCTGGGGAGGGAACACCAAGTAAAATGGCGAGTTTATAAAAAAAAATGTAATAAAAAAAAAAAAAAGGAAAGGTGGACAGAAAAGCTGAAGCCTTGGCACAGCACCAGTCTGGCATGTTGGGAATTGTGAGCACGGCCCTTGCACGGGTGCATCCACACAATGACGTTCCCACCCGCACAGCCCCTGAGCTCGCCGACTCTTTCATCCACTCGTCACACCCAGGATCGCACTGTGTATTTGCATGAAGTGTGACGCGCAGGAAGGAGATCTGGGTCCTACGCCATTTCCCTGATTTCACACCCGCCTTGTGCTTCCTTGTGCACCCTTCATCCTCCACACAGTGTATTCGTGGGCTTTACAGACGGCTTCCTTTGTGTCATTCTCGCTCCCATGTCATGGCAATTCAAGCTATTAATCTCGGTTCTATACCTGTTTATGTAAACATGGCTAAAGCATGCTGCAAGCATACAATCCAATTACAGCACAATGTCATTTAGAAAGCACACACGGGCTTAGGATAGAGCGGCGGAACGCTCTGCAGACAACCGCTCACTCAATCAAGACAACCGTTTTCATGTTCTTAAACTGCGTTCAAGTTAATAGCCAGTATTGATTCTTTATAAAGTTATGAGCAGGAAAGAATTCATCTCGCATTGTTGGTTGCCAGTTTTAAATGGTGATCAGAATATTTAGCATTATCTCTGATGGGGGATTTGCAGGCTTTGGGACAGTTTTATTACTACACGCAGGATTTTATGCTCTCGTTATCCTTTACGTGAAAACAATTTAAAAATCTGTTCAGTTTATGACCTTTTGTAATGTTCCAGTGTTATTCATTACAGTGTGAAAGCAAAATCAAAGCTGATTTACGCGCATACGTCATATAGCTTAGATAATGTTCACGAGAACAGATAATAACTTGGTTCTATTTGGACTAAAGTATGATATGATTGTAAAGTACTATTGCAAATCGGTATCCATACAAAGTAGCTCATTTACACTCAAATGATCAGAAACGGATGACCTCATTTCAGCAGACGCACAGAGCCAAGAACCATCGATACTCATTTGCAGGTAGCTTTTGGGAATCCCCTGAGACATTTGCCAATACAACGTGGCGTTGCTGCGACAGAGCAGCTGAGCAGTTAATCTGTCTCAATTCATTCACGTCACCGCCTCAAACCATGCGTGACTCTGCTGAACATCCAATCAACAGATTAGCACTTTAATGACCATATACATTACATCACATTACACGCAGCAGTATTTAAGGGTTACACGACATGCAGCTTTGGTGTTACCTTGAATCGTGAGCTCAGCCTGGGCTTCAACGGAGTCGTTTGCATTAGCCGCCAGGCAGCTGTATATCCCACCATCCTCTTCGGTCAGGTTAAAGATCTGTAGACTGCCCCCGCCGAGCAGCTCAAAGCGACTGTCACTGCAGAGAGGAAACGAGAGAGGGAAGAACCCGGTCAATACTCCTACTGAAACAATTACAGCAACAGGAGCTTCTTGGGTACAGTAAAAGAACCAAAACCTAACACTCCAGCTTCACTCAGGTTAATGCTATTAAATACAGGATGAATATAGGTGAACCTAGCATGATGCTAAATGAAGCAAATTTCTGAAGCATGAAGCAAATTTCTTTCTTTACATTCCTGCCTCCCTATACCCTATTTTTACTGGCCAGTCAGGCGGAGTAGCCGAAAGGTCGCAATGGAAATCGATTGATTGGTTTCTTGCATTTTGTAAAAAGAAAAAACACCATTAAAAGCATTTAAAAACAGTGTTGGAATAAACTTACTTTTTTTGCATTTTGGAGACTGAGGTTGTTGAATAAAAGTCTCCAGAAGAACCGTGGCTGGTTCTGCAAGATGCTCAATAAAACCTACAGCTCATTTCCTTATAAAACTGCACAATTTCTACCTGACACTACTAATTTTTCTTAAGCAAAGGTTCATCACAAAAATTTTGCCATTGTTTCATTTACTGCTCTTATATATAAGTATCTGTGGACATGGGAATAGTTGGGTATTAAAGCATCTGCGAGGAGCAGGATTGGGTGGGTGTGGTCAAAGCATCTGCGGGAGTGGAAAGGGTTGGGTGTGGCAAAGCAACTGCAGGAGCGGGAGGGTGTGCTCAAAGTATCTGCAGAAGTGAGAACCAGTGGGCATGGTCAGAGAACCTGCGGGAGAAGGCAGGTGTCGTCAAATGTGTCTGTGGAAGCATAGGATTTTACAAACACAGCTCTGCCTTGGACGTATTTGTCCTGAGCATGGCGTTGAATTGAACAATGAACAGTGGGAGACCTGTTATGCAAGAAAAGCTTCACAACTTGTCCATAACAAAACTGGAGGCCGAAAATGGATATGCATGAGACTGGGAACGGATGTAAAAAGTCTGTGCCGGCCCAAAGCATAAGTTATTTACATTAGAAACACTGCCCAGGGTTTTGGTACACCAATGACGTCTTCGCTTCGGGTTTGAATGCACTGACTGAAGAGCACACTGAGGCGGAGAAGAAATCGATAGGCTGAAGGAGAACAGCTGATGAGATAGCCAGAATGAACGACAGGATGAGCTGGAAAGAGTAACAGTGAGAGACAGTCTGGAGGGAAGAGACAGACACGAATAAAGAGAGAGAGAGAGAGAGAGAAAGAGAAGGCTGGCCTCTTGCAATGTTAACATGGAGATGCAGAGTCAGCAGTTCCTTTGCTTAACCTGATCCACCAGCTATTGATTCAAATCCCAAGGCCACTAAGACTACCTTGTATGCACAGAGCACCTCCTCACCATCCACACATCTCGCACTGACCTGGATCAATTGCGGTGTCCAGGGTATGTGAATCCAATATTCACACCGGGGTTCTGATTACACAGACAGGTACACACACCAGTGTACCAGGTGCTCCTCCTTGATCGGCTGTCGCTGAAGACATCAACAATCTTCCAGAGAGCACCTGGCAGTTCCTTCAAAAAGCAGGATGAGGTACCATGGAGGCAAAATGTCCAGAATAATGACTGTGTGGGACATACTCCGAAATTCTGTCTTGAAGCATAGTAAAAGTTTGGCTCTGATATACCTAGCACTGCACTATGTACTTTAGGAAAAGAGCAGCTCAAACACTACCTCCCCAAGAGAGCTACTGGGCAGCTCTGGCACGCACTCACAAACCCACAGGAGAGAGCCTCTCATAAAGGGGGTCTTTATCCTTCTGGTTTGGGCCAAACCAAACACACAAGCCATACTGCCTAGCACAAGACCACAGAACATTCGTTTGTATCCTCTGGTCATAATTTTTTAGGAAGTGATGTAATTATTTACAGAAAGAAGCAAAAGCCTCAGAGCATCAGAGCCTGCATGCATGAGGTTTCTTGCGATGTGTAGTCACAAGATGCAGCACAATGCTCATGAAAACGATGTTTGACTACACAGTCTGAGGGGCTCTCATTTTGAGATATTTATCACTGTATAAACTCAAACTGTATTCTGTCTGGTTCAAACAAAAGATTGTTGATATAGTAATCATCAGATGAAGTACTGGCACATTTACCAGAGGTAGTGTTGGTGTTTGACGCTGGGGAACATGAATCAATTAAAAATGCATTAAACAAAGATTGTCCCCCGACAAAGACCATTTAATTAGCTGCAAATTTTCAGCGTCACTTATCTCCCACTCAGCCACAATAACAGGCTTGGGACGAGGGGTGCTCTGGTGATAAGTTAACATTGACGACAAATAAAATTCTTCTGTCAAACCTTGGCCTTGGTTCTTGGAGGACTACCAGCATCTTTACCTCAAGTAGCCTTAAATAATCCAGAAGAAACATGGTTGAGCTGCTGATGAATAGTAGACTACCAGATACCATCATATCCATCGGGAGTGATCTGTCCCCGGTGGAGACAAACTGTGATTGCAGCCTTAGAACTCAAGCTGAAAAGACAAGAGCAACCATCAAGTAATAGTTGCCAGAACCATATCTCCCTGCAGTTCTCAGCTGAAGATAAGCAGGGTTAATAAGCCTTGCCAGTACCTGGATGGGAGATCTCCTGGGAAAACCAAGGCTGCTGCTGGAAGTGGTATTAGTGAGGCCAGTAAGAGGTGCTCACCCTGTGGTCTGTGTGGTGCCTAATGCCCCAGTACAGAGATCAAAGAGAATCAAAACTGTAAAAACAGCACTGCCTTTCGGATGAGACGTTAACCTGAGGTCCTGCCACTCTGTGGTAATTAAAAATCTATTGCAAAAGAAAAAGAAGTATACCCTGGTGTCCTGGCAAAATTCCCCCATTGGCCGTTTTCTATCATGGCCCCATCACTGAATTGGCTACATCACTCTCCTCTCCTTTCCACTAATAGCTTGTGTGTGGTGGGCGTTCTGGCGCAGTATGGCTGCCATCGCATCATCCGCATGGATACTACACACTAGTGGTGGTTGAGGAGACCCCCCCATACTATGTAAAGCATTCTGACTGTATAAAAAAAAGTGCTATACAAAAGTAATGGTTACTGACTGCTTATTTTTAGCCAGTTGGCCGCCAACTTTCTGCGTGTCAAGTTCAACGTTTTATCCTGCAGGACCCACAGAATAGTGCCTTTGATAATATACCTTCTTGGGAAGAAATAGGAGAGGTGTAGAAAAATCAATAGGGAGAGAAGTCCAATGTTAAGAATGGGAACGTCTGTTTTTGCTTTGCTTGACTGTACGACTCCCGTAAGGCACGGTGTAGATTTGTGTACCACGCTCTATTTGTTTTGTCAGGAATTCTGCTGGCAATGCAATACTTTGATTCGATCATTATGATACAGCCCAAAGCCACAACCTGTGTAATATGCAGACATTAGACAGCGAAGACAAAGCGGCAGACAAGGCTGGAGGTAGACCAGCTGCTCAGTGCATGGAGAGGCCAGCGAGTGAAGGACGAAAGGGGAAAATACAGAAAAAGAAAGATCCACACACATCGCTTACTCATGGGCCGGATTCACCAATGTTTTTTTGGTTAAAGTTCAGTGATGCACTGGCATTTACTGAATTATCCGTTAACAGAAAGCAGCCACCTGTTTATTAAAGTAAACTTGCCCAATGTTCTATGCCAACCATCACAGTTTATCCCGAACAAGTTATCCCTGTCTATATTTACTCCAAGCCTACCATTATCTTCCGCGGTGAATCAGCCAGTGAGTCACCCTGGACCTCATTTTAGCTTGCCTGATGGTGAAGGATTCAGGACATTTGGTGAGATTCCATGGTCAATAAAAACATGTTTTGGGTTAGAAAACAAAAATTACCCCAGCATACGCTACAGAAGACCAGGGCCTTTTGGCTCCATGTTCAGGCACTGCACTGTAATACCGAAGCCATAAATTATCCACACAGAAGGAATGAACCGGGAACAGCAGACGCTCGCTGTTAATCTTCTAATAATACCGACACTGCACAAAAAAAAAAAACGCGCAGCAGAAATTATAGCCCATTAACATTGATAAGCAGTTCTCTCAATCCCACTCTGGCAGTCATTTGGCCCCTCCTTCGTGTAGGACAGCGGCGAGTGTATGGTGATTGACCCCAAATTGGATTTTAAATGGTGTTCCAGAGAACGAGCAGAGAAGAGTGGCGGTCACACAAAAAAATAAAAGTGAAAGACAGGGATAGCAGCCATCAGTATTCTGACGTTGTGCGCGGACATGAGGTTCAAACAGCCAGCTCACGTAAACGATCACCAGGTCTGCGCTGCAAGACAAAGTCTAAAGAAAAGAAACCCTCACACCAGTCTTTCAGATCTCGCTGGTAAAGGAGCACCGCTATGCTGCATCAACTACACAAACACTGCCCTGCTTCTGACCATCCTCGCTGAGCTGTGTCAACACAACGAACATCATGACGTTTAAACGCCGGACTCAGGCTAGAAACAGGGAAGACGATCTGATGCGCGAGGGATGATTTACATGCAGTGTCAGCCCTGTTGCACATACATTATTCATACACTTTATTGAAGGCAGATGATTCTATTCAACCCCAGTCAAATGCTTTTCAACCTTGTGGCTGAATCAGTGACTCAGACTTTTAGCAGCCAGTGTCTGTGAAATGCAATACTTCACAATCAAATCTCTCTCTCTTTATTATTATTATTCTATTGCAGTGCCTAAATAATTAACTGTTAATGGAGGACACATTCACATTTAAAAACAAAAATAAAAAAACGCGCGCTCCGATTTACCCGCACCACCAGGGGTCATTATATCTAGCGCGTCAAAATGGTTTTAGTCCCCCTGGACAAATCCCTTAAAGGATTTCCCTTTCAAGCAAGGCTTCAAGAAGAATAACTTCAGAAAGTGGCCACTTTGGAACAATTTGCCCTTTCTTTGTGGGGAAAAAAAATTCCAAACAATTTAAAGATGGATTTTTTTCTTCTTCTTTACTTTCCAGATTTTCATTCTAGTTTTTTTTGCTAAAAGTCACCATATAACAAAACATGGACTGTTTACAGATAAAACTGATCTTAGATCCTGCTTCTAAACCTTTTAAGGTTTTACAGAGGAGCTAGTACAGCACCAGTACAAGTTGATTCATTTTTTTTAAATACTGCTCACTTAAAAGTGTTTCAATTCGTAAACTTCAAGTCTAGGCATCAAAAACCTATTTCTTTGAGTGTAGCCTTTGGTTAATCATTTTTCCCTTAGGTAAAGGTACAGATCTAGGGGGTTTATGGGTATAGAGGTTTGTTGATGGTGGAGTGGCTGGTTCCTTTATCTCCCAGCACGACCTCATGACTGCATGAACTTCTAGCACTCTCTTTGAGTCCCCGTTTGCACTCGGTGCATCTTATTAAACCATTAATGGACAAAAGCATACTGATTAATCTGTGTTCTCCGCCACCCCCCATCCTTTTTTCCAAGCTTAACATTTTACTCCTGCTACCTGATGAGGTGCCTGCTTGATCCATCAGACGCACTACTTTTGCTTGGGACTCCATCACCTGAAAATCACTTGTATAGCCTAAAGTTCAGTGTGAGATTGCTATGGATGGTACCACACGGATACCCAAAGGATGGCTGTGAGTGTTCTTTCTTGGATAGCCTAACAACTTAAAACGTACCCATCGTGCCCCACAGTGGATGACGTCACATTAATACTTTGTGGCAGTGGGAGCTCAATGGTTAAGACTGTTTAAGACATTGGATTCCCAATTGGAAGGTCTTGAATTCAAACCCCAGCACCGCCAAGCTGCCACTGTTGGTCCTTTAACCCTCAACTGCTCAGATGTATAGATGAGATAAATGCAAGTCGCTCTGAAGAAGGGCGTAAAATGATGCTACAGACTTCAAGTTAAATCTGTAATGATCTCAAAAATGAGACGCCGATGCTCGTACTTAAGATCCTTTCGGCACACAGAGCACTGCATGACTCTATAGTATAGAGCTGTAGATGAGACTCATGAGGGAGGGTCTCCCAGAAGAAGATGGGTTCCCTTTTCAGTCTGGTTTCTCTCAAGGTTTCTTCCTCATGTTGTCTTTGTGAGTTTTTTCCCCCCTTCCTTTCCAGCGTAGTCTCCGTCTTGCTCATTTAAATCTATATCTTCTGTGAAGCTGCTTCGTGACATGCCCGTTGTTCAAATTACGACCAATTTAAAACTGAATTGAAATGAATTGCGTAGTATCCAACCGTGCCTACAGGACACTCATGACTTGCAAGCCTTAAGTCCGAGGTAAAAAAAAATTACAAACTGCAATTGCAGCTAAATGCTACTCAAAATAGGAATGTCAAATATGCCTTTCTTTCTCAGTAGAAAGGATAAGCACTTGATACATCTGCCCGATCCCTCAACAGCCTGTCTGAAGTGGCAGAGTAACACTTTAGACAGAAGGCAATTTTCAGATCCGCTCCCTCACCTACAGCCAACACGGAGGCGTACACTTTCATCTTTCTCCCCTATACTTTCATCTGCCTCCTCTGCCTCTCTGAATCCAACTCCCCCGTTTAGCACCTCTAATCCCCGTAACACATTCGATCACACTTCCGTCTCCAAAGATGCGGAGGCAGACATCAGCGTGAGCTGCCACAATCGCAGACTGTCATCAGTGTGAAGCAGAAACAGAATGTCAACAGAAAGTTTCAGAATCTGGATGTTGTTTATTGAAGAAAGGCATCGCGCGAACCCTTTTATCTTGCCGAGTGCATCGGGAGGATGGTGAAATCCAAATTTGCATTCTTACTCGAAAGTCACTGATGTAGCTTACATCGTGTGCGAGTGTAGCGATTATTAAGGTCAATTTATGCAAATGTAGCTAGAGGACATTCGTTATTCCAAGCATGCAGATTTCCCAATGTGTCCATAACAGGGTTGAAATTTTTTTTGGGTAACTCTCAAGGATTTTCTTCCTCCCATCTTCTCCCCAATTTGGCCATTTGCCAAGTCCCACCTACTAGCTCGTTTTACCCTATCGTACGGCAGCTACTAACCAGGGAGGGTGAAGACTGACATGTGCTTCCTCGGAGACTGAATTTTTGCTTATGTCCAGTGTAACACATTTGGAGGACAGTCCCATCGACCTTCTCCTCCATTCATGAGCTCATAAACGCCTGAAGTTGGCTAGTAACGCTGTGATTGACAGGGGAGACAGTGCATGCCATCCCGCTCCACCCAGATAGCATGGCTAATTTTGCTCTCTAGAATAACAGCCACAGATGCCAGTGATATTGAAAGGATTCAAACTGTTAATATCCCAATGATGAGGCAAATGCTTTGCAGGTGTGTCACTTGCGACTCCCAGCAGGATTTCTGAGGTGATGATAACCAAAATATAAGTATCATCAACATACATCATGTTATTTTTGCCTTAAAAACATTTCCTCACCAATACTAATATTAGTCATTGACACGAGATTGAGCATGCTAAACACGGTGTAACGTGAACTACATGCAAATAGGATGCTGATAATTGTGAGTTGAGATTTCTGGGGACATCAGACGACAACAGGGCCACAGGATGGGTCCTTGGAATTTACTAAAGTCAATCATTCTCATTTGCTACTTTAGTGTGCTATAGCCTATTTTGCACAGAATTGATCAAATCTCAGTCTGAGGCTACCACGTCACACCAACAACGCTACTACGTTGATGTGAAATAAATGGTTAACTGATGTTCATGGAACGTCTCGCTCAGTGACACAGCAGCAGCCATCATCTGAAATTATCGTTAATATAAAAGTCCCTCACGTTTTTTTTTTTTTTTTTATAGATTATGCAAACAGTCAGGGGTCAGGGGTCGGTCACACTAGACTTTCAGCATGCAAACTTTCCATTGACTTCCATTCATTCCCATGCGAATGATGGAGACCGGTAACATAAGCGTCATGCAAAGAAGTTTTGCATGTCGGTGCGTTCCAAGGTTCAAGTTTGGTGAACTCTGACCTTCGAATTCGAATCCCATGAAGACGTGTGACCAATAGACGTCTGACACTTCCAAGATCTAGGAAGCACCAATTATAGCGGTGTTGCACCATTCCGTTTTCTGCTGTTTAACAGCTTTAAAAGAATATAAAATCAACATCAAAAGAGAAGATAGAAGGATTTTCAGAAAATCCAAGGTTTAGTGGTTAGCACGTTCGCCTCACACCTCCAGGGTCGGGGGTTCGAGTCCCATCGTGGCCCTGTGTGCACGCACGGGGGTTTCCCCTGGGTACTCTGGTTTCCTGCCCCAGTCCAAAGACATGCATGGTAGGCTGATTGTCTAAAAGTGTCTGCAGTGTATGAATGGGTGTGTATGTGCTTGTGCCCTGCGATGGATTGGCAACCTGTCCAGGATGTACCCTTGTGCCCGATGCTCCCTGGGATAGGCTCCACGGATGGATGAATGGAATTAGAGAAGTTAGAGAAAAATTAGAGAAGTTGACTGGATTGCGGCGTCGCGACATACAGGAACAGATGGTATATTTTAACATCGGCGTGTGAGGTCATATCCATTTGTTGCTCAGATTCGCAGCAGTCCACTAAGAAGTTTCGCATGCTGAAAGTCTAGTGTGACCGCCGCTTAAATACAGGAAGTGAAATCCACTGTATTTCTCACATTAAATATTCTGACATTAGAGATCATCAGACTATTAGAGTTCATGAGAAAGTATTGTGAATGGACATAAGCAATACGATCACAGTAGCGACGCCTAGATATCACCACAATGATGAATTCAGGATTCTAAATAATTCCTGCTAAATAAGCAGCAGTCTGTCCTATTCGTTAGACAGTATAAGCATGGCTGTCTTTTCAGCCTCATTAATCTGGACAAATTTGAATCAGAGCATGTGTCCTACTGGGAAAAGTATTCCCTTTGCTGGGAAAAAAAAGTTCCATGAGAAACATGGTAGCCAAGAATGTTGTTCCAGTTCAAACTTTGGAGTAAATGTACTATAAACAAACACCGTAATACTGTACACAATAATAAAAGAATGTGCAGTAATAGTTATATAAAAAAAATTAATGAAAAATATTTTTTTAAACCGTCACCGGTGATACCATGGAATTAATCAGAAGTCAACTGTTTGCAGTTTTCAAATCCTACCTCGATTGTTCTATAATCATCACGCATGGACGAGGGAGTCTTTTCTCTAATCAACTTTGTGAAGCCGCAGGCATGTCTGCTGGTGAAATTAGCTCCAGAGCCTCCTGTTCTACAGGCACATTTGGGGAATTAATGAAGAAGCTGGTTGATGCAAACACCCTGCGGATACTGACGATCACGACAATGAATACTGTAATTATACGTTACGGTATTATTCGCGACACACTTAATAGCAGAGTTATTATTTATCCCCTACCCTGTCAGTCGAGACTCATGATCGCGGAGATGTTGCTGTGTGCAATCTTGTGGTCGTAGATGCTGTAAGATCTGCAGTGTTTTTATCATGCCTTTCACCACTTGGCATACAGATTCAATACAACTATCCAAGTCTAGTCAATATACCTGCAGGTATCAGCCAATTCAATGTAATGCTTTATAATGCCACACTGAGACATGTTAATGCCAATTTGAGTCTTAGGTTTAGCACCATGGTGCTCTGGAACTAAAGCTACCAAACATGCTAGGTATATCATTAGCATTATTAGTGGTGGCTTGGCGGTTAAGGCTCTGGTTTACTGATCGGAAGGTCGGGGGTTCAAGCTCCAGTACTGCCAGGGTCTGGGTTACTGATCGGGGGTCCAAGCCTCAGCACTGCCAAGCTGCCACTGTTGGGCCCTTGAGAAAGGCGCTTAAGCCTCTCTGCTCTCTAGACCCTGTGCTTCCAGACATGCTGGGCTATGCGACGAAAATTATTTCACTATGCATATGTATATGTGACCAATAAAGAGATCAAGAAATAAGAAAAGCATAGCGTAAAAGCAAAAAGAATACCTGTCAAAATTGCAATTTCCTACTCCTTCCTCTAATTTGTTTGGGTTTTTTTTTTTGGTTAATGCTTGTTAATTAGCTGGCTTTTACATCCATATTTCCATTTTCAGCTAAAAATGTGCTCTCTCATCTCATTCACACACTCTGAGCTGAAGAAGACTAAACAGACATCATCAACAATCTTCAACCGTTTAGTTTCACTGAGAAGAGTGGGGTTTTTTATTTACTTTTAAAAAAAATATTTATAAACATATTGTTTGAGCTTTGAAACGTGGTACATTTCTGAACTCCAGGTATTTTTCATTGTCCTGGGCCAGCATGCTGAATATGAATTCTTCACAAGGAGGACAAGGATGTTAACTTTCTCAGGCTTAAGCTGAGAGAGTGATTATAGTCCCCGTCAATACTTGGCTCCTCTTCAGCTAGATTTATTTCAGCTGTATTTCACTGCTCTTCATTGGCATAGAGCTATATATTATATATAGCTCTATGCCAATGAAGAGCAATGTCAGCTGAAATTATATATATATATATATATATATTTATATAATATATATATTATATATATATATATATATTATATATATATACAATATTATATATATATATATATATATACAGCTGAAATTATATATATATATATATATATATACACATACACACACACACATGTCTGAGTCAGCATCTGAGAATTATACGGTTCCATTAAACACACTGTTATTGCGCAGATACATCACTTCCCAATGGAAGGTACGTGTTTCTGTTTCAATATTAAACAGACCATGAAAATATTTAAGACCTCTGCGGATCATGTTCCAGATACTTTTAAACGGCGTTTAAGGTTTTCATTTTCTTCCGCTCTTTTATACGTCTTAATGACCCGCGACTGTCCTGGGTTAACAGGTTAACACTGTAGCTGTGAAACGTACGCGTTCTCACGTGTGTGTGTGTGTGTGTGTGTGTGTGACGCACACATTCTGAAATGCACCAACACCTCTCAGAGCAGGCGCCATCCCTCTAATTATTTACTCTAGCAGCTGGGACAGGCTGCAGTGACGTGCCAAGTCAACAGCAGCCAGCCAGCCAGCCAGCCACACACGCGCAAAATCCTCAAACGCGTGCTACCGAACGATGAGCTTACTGCTCGTGGAGAACATGTCAGACACTGAGAAACCGATGCTTTGTCACTACCACCAGTTGTCACGTAACTAGAAGAGATAAAAGATATTCTGCATGTCATCTTTCCCCACACCAAACACCACGGACCCAGGTGAACACATTCTGGTGCCTACCTGTCATCGATGACCTGATCGTCTTGCATCCAGCGAACGTAGGCTGCAGGGAATCCGCTCACCACACAGGGGAGCAATACGCTCTCTCCCACCACCCTGGACACGGGGCCTGGCTGTCGGAGGAACTCCAGCTTGCGTACCTCCCATGTTTCTGAGAGGGACAGAAGAAAATCAGAGCAGGATCAGTTAACGCTAGGTTAAAGTTAGCTCACACCAACGCCGTTTTTACGCTTTGGCCTCATTACTATATTCAGTCGATTTCCCAAAAGTTTCGGAGACAAAAAAAAAAACAACTTGGGCATGCACACTGAACCCATGACCTTTATGTCCATTCCAGCATTTTTGCATGTTTTCTTTTTTTTTTCCCTCCAAAATGTTCCACCATTTTTTGCATAATAACACCACACTTCTGGACGTGCTGTTATTGGAAAATCATCAACAAAGAATACCAGAGCTCTTACACCAGATCGATTTGTCAACAATTTTCGCTTTATTAAAGAATGACATCATTCATTTTGACCAGTTTATAGCTACATTTAAAAGTTATGGTGCGTCCATGAAACAAGCCACAGTCAGGTCCATAAGTATTTGGACAGCAACACCATTTTCGTGCTTGTTTGCCTCTGTACACCACCACAATGGATTTGAAATGAAACAATCAAGATAAGATTGAAGTGTAAGACTTTCAACTTTAGTTCAAGGGGTTTCAAAAATATTGCATTAATCGCTTAGGAATTACAGCAATTCAATTTTTATCCAATGGAGTCCCGACATTTTCACAGGCTCAAAAGTAATTGGACAACCTAACAATCATAATATATTCTGATTGATTTTAATACTTTGATGCAAATTATTTGCAGTTAATGACGAAACCGTGGACATCGTCAAATGTTGAGTTTCCTGAATCGAGACGCTTTGCCAGGCCTTTAGTGCAGCTGCCTTCGGTTGCTGCTTGTTTGTGGGTCTTTCTGCCTTCAGTTTTATCTTACGTCATAGGCGCGGCTGTGGCTCAGGTGGTGGAGCGGGGGGTCCACTAATCGTAGGGTTGGTGGTTCGATTCCCGGCCCACGTGACTCCACATGCCGAAGTGTCCTTGGGCAAGACACTGAAGCATAAGTTGCTCCCGATGGCCAGTTAGTGCCATGCATAGCAGCTCTGCTACTATTGGTGTGTGAGTGTGTGTGTGTGAATGAGACACAGTGTAAAGCGCTTTGGATAAAAACCCTATATAAGTGCGCCATTTACCATTTTTACCATTTATCTTCAGTAAGCGGAAAGCCTGCTGAATTAGGTTGAGGTCATTGGACATTTAAGAACATTTAAATTTTTTGCCTTAAGTCAGTGGTCAATTAGTTTTGAGCCTGTGTAAAATCAAATGGCTGTAATTCCTAAACGGTTAGTACAATATTTTTATTAAACCCCTTGAATTAAAGCTGAAAGTCTACACTTCAATCCTACTGTGATTGCTTCATTTCAAATCCACTATAGTGGTGTACGAAAGTTATGACAATTGTGTCCCTGTCCAAATACTTATGGACCCGACTGTGTTGCCATTACGCCATCCATTCCCTCATCAGCCTCTTAATGTTTTTCTCTATTTGAAGGTAACAAGACAAAAAATACCAAAAAAAAAAAAAAACAACACACAGCTCGTCACGTTCGTAAGAAAGATGCTTTATTGCACATGTCGCTTATATATTTGCTGATGAAGTTGGCCTCACATGGATACCCTACAGATCACCATGGGCTTACGGTGCATGGCATCACAAAGACACCATAAAGATGGCTGTGGATGGACAGTTTTGATTTACTAAGGACAGTTTACACTCAAGTCTCCATCACTGAACAGTTGATAACTTCAGTTTGAGTCAAGAAACTTAAAACCCTAATGATGCTCATACTCACGTTAATTTTAACACACCCAGTGCTAGTCTCGACCGTTATAAAAGAGAAATGACTTATAATCGCAGAATCCGGTGTCACCCAGCTGAGGATCCCGTTTGAGTCTGATTCCGGTCAAGGCTGCTTCCTCTTGTCGACTCAGCGAGTTTTTCCTTGCCATCGTCGCCTCCGACTTGCTCATTAGGGATACATTTAATATCTGGATTTCTATCAAGCTGCTTCGTCTAATGTTAAAAGCTATACAAATAAAAAAAATAAACCGAATATGCATTTTTAGTTCTACAGTACCCATCTTAGTGTGTA
>CM022762.1:5886482-5893982 GCA_012411365.1 Ameiurus melas | reverse complement strand
TATTGCCTGGGCACTTGAGCGATTTCAGTGCAGTGGACTGCATTAGAGGCAGCTCACATCGTTGTTTACCAGCAGGACTCCGCAGAGAGAGGCAATTTGCCTCCTCCAATACACGTTATTGAAGTAGACTTCTCAGTGAAATAGACGGCACACACAGTAGCATAGCAAGTATTAGAAGGAGACTAGGCAGCTGCTTTGAGTCAAGCCTAGATGAATGTTTCATAAACTCCAGATGCGGTGTACTTTATTGACAAACCAATGACGATACGTGTCCACTTGCATGTTCTCTGAAGAGCACTGCAGGGTCCCGAGAGGCCATTCTGGCAACTCTGGAGGTTCCAAACAGAAACACATGGCAACTTTCTGATCAGAAAAGGATGAGCTATGTAGCTACTTAGGAGTTGCTGCTACACTTTCTAAAGGTACAGACCACACAGATTCCAGGTTCTTTGTTAAACTCAAAACAGCACCGATGCGAACCAATTTGCTCTTACGATCACAAAGAGAGGTCTCTATACGTTGAACTTAAGCGGTTTGCCTTTTGGAGACCTTATTCAGCTGTGTGCCTTGCCGTCCTGTAACTATGACTCTGCTGGATCTATGCAGTGCATGAAGGGTGCGGCTTTCCATGGGGCAGTAATATTCGGTCGATCTACCATATTTCTGATTAGTAGGGCTGCCCCCTAATAGTCGACTAATCGTTAGTCGACTAGAAGAGGCTTGGTCAAGTAAATTTTCATTGGACGGTTAGTCGCAGGAAAGAGAAAAGAAAATTCCACAAGAAGTGGCGGAGTCACGCAGTCAGTGACGGAAAGCACGCTAACACGGCTGCCCTGGCTGATCCACCGGCTAATAATTATGCCAGGGAGAAAATCAAAAGTGTGGGATCATTTCGAAAGGATAAAAGGATGACCCCAAAAAGATTGCCTGTAAACTCTTCAGGAAAACGTTCGTCCATCATTCGCCGACATCGAACACGTCTGATCATTTAAAACATTTAAGTAGCAGCCTAGCATTAGCCAATTTACATAACGTTAAGGTTAACTATAAATGTGCTCTTTTACATTACATTATCCAAATCATGTTTAACTTAACGTGCGTTTCTCTCTAGGCTCATCCGCTATACCGCGGAGATGTCTCCGCGTCGTCAACTTCGCAGCAGACACTGTAATTAAATGAATATTATAAACGTTCGGTTAGTTGACTAATGAACGACTTACTAGTCAACAAATCCACCTTTAGTTGGGGACAGCCCTACTGATTAGCCAACAGCACAAGAGTAGATATATTCTGAGCGAAGACTTTCATGATATGATGGAGCGCCTTTGGCTTACTGATAGTTTACTAATGAGACTGCACAAGCTAGGTAGTAGTAGTACTGAAAATCTGTATTTCCCTAAAAACTAGCTTGATGTGGTTTGATATTGTGAACAGCCTTAACCAGGCCCCACCCCCACAAAACAACCACAAAAATGCCCACCAGCTGCAAGCAGAGATGGTGGCATACAGCAAGAAAATTTGCAAGAGGACATGTACCATTAGAGAAAAATATTAGGATACTGGGTCTCGGCCACCTCGCTGAGCTGGAGCCGATTGGCTATGATCAGCCTCTCCCAGGACTCTCTGTATAGTCCTTAACTGGTCGTTTGAGGAAGCAGACGGCTATTAAAAAGCCTCCAGAATATTTACAGGGCACGCAGCCAAACATCCCCTTCCATTCCGAGGTGGGCTTTTCAGGCACAGAGCTCCATGAGTGTGACTCTGCCGAGTCCGATTTACTGAAGCCGTTAAACTTGGCAATGAGGAGATAAATCTGCTGCTGTGGAGGTCCATGGCGAAAACCCAGCAGAGCAAACTGAGAAAGGCGAACTAGAGCTCTGGAAGTTACAGCTCATAAGATCAGTAACAGGGGCCTCCAAGCTCCCAAGGGGTGAAAAAAAAACCCTCCTTGCTTTCTCACTCATTAAAACGAGCAGATTAAGTTGCCCCCCTGCTTACCTCCATGCAATATTCATG
Organism: Ameiurus melas; assembly: GCA_012411365.1. Taxonomy (NCBI): domain Eukaryota; kingdom Metazoa; phylum Chordata; class Actinopteri; order Siluriformes; family Ictaluridae; genus Ameiurus; species Ameiurus melas. Next base: position 5,891,966 of record CM022762.1, on the reverse strand, counting down.
ACTAGGTTCGAGCAACCTTAATACGGCTTCAGTCAAAATTACAGAGATCTCCAAGCGGCACGTCTTATTGTTCTATTAATATAAATGCAAGTCAGGGAAGGACAGCAAACCAGGATGTGAACAGGTTCAGCCCGAGACCCGAACGTCACCTTCCCTACCTGCTGCAAATTTCATGAGTCTTACATGCGCGGTTGTATATTTTATGGCAGGATACAGGGTTTGTTCTATTAGGAGCTTGAAATGGCACGGTAATAGGCCACCGTGTATTTCCTCATGGAATTGTGAAGAGAATTGCTCAGTCCCTTCAATCCCAGGTAGGTTACGATCAGGTCCCAAGTAATCAAGGCTACATGCTGTGGCACTCCTTACAAGCGCTAAAACCACCAAAATGGTCAATCTGCCAAACAAGAAACTCGAACATTAAAGCAGGCGTGATGAAATGCATTTACATAACAGCTCGAGTTCTCCTCTCCTTGTTGAAGAGGGTGATTTATTGACTTGTTCAAATGCCCTTTTGTTAGATGCTGCTGATGGTGTACGCTGCCCAGTGACAGCTAGAGATCTGAAGAGTGGAGATAACACTGAGCCATCTTTCATGATGGTTCAGATACCAGGAACAATGCTTGCGCTGTCTGTTTAATGAGCTAAACTAATGATATTGTACCTTCCTAAAGACTAGGGACATATGCAAATAAACACAATGGCCACTCTTGTACCTTACCTCCACAATCATCTATTTAAGATAGCTCAGTGGAATAGGGATGAGCTTGCAGTTACAGACCAGAAGCTGTTTAACATTATAGACCAAAAAAAGAATTCTGCACAGTAATATGAAGATTTATGGTCTTCTCCCATTTAAAAGAACAATTTCACCATCACGCTAAAGATGGTGTTAGTCACCATTATGTTGGTGGGGAGGTATAGAAATCAATCAGGAAATGTCTATTTAACCATATGCGCACCAAATAACCCAATTAGTGGGGTTATATTAACTGGACGTTAACTGCATAAATATAATGATCGATTATTATTCCGTTTGCAAAAGCACTCTGTATACTCTTAAAATGTATCCATCTCTCTTAAGAGTTCTTTGGCTTGTCCGTCAGGGGAACCCTTTAAAGTTCCATGTGGATCCTTATAACAAAGGGGTTCCCTTCAGAACCAGTTCCAAACAAAGAACTCACAAGTATTGGTCAGACAATCTTGGGGTAACGTTAGAGTCAAACCCTCCATATACTTCCTTACACCGTTCAGGAACAAATACTATTTGCGACAAACAGATCCTTGTTGAGGGAGATATAGGCATGTCCCCTGGCAAAAATGAATATCCTGTAGCTATGACAATATTTAGGGCAGGGGAGTAAATATTAAACACAGTGTTGCCTTCTCAGATCTCCAGGAACCTGGGGTTCCCACCATGACGTGAACACATGTTCTCTAAAATGTCTGTGTGGGTTTCCTTTGATTCCTCTGGTTTCCTCTCAAAAACATGGTGGTAACTGGCTTGCCTATGCTGAAGTGTGAGAGGGTACCTTGTGTGCATGGTACCTTGTGATTGGCTGGCATCCCATCCTGCCTCATGCCAAATTTTCCCTGAGCAGGAGAAAACAGTTATTAAAGATGAATGAATAAAACTGGTGAACAGTGACTTTCCTTTGTTGACAACCAAAAAGCTATATGGCAATCGAGTTGTTACTTTGCTTGAAATGAAACCTGTGTACAGTTGTGTTCTTTATTTCTCTCTATTGAACTGTGGCAGTTCATTTCCCAGAGGACAAATGGCAGAACGTACCCATGGGTTATATTCCGCGTCACCTAATAAAAGTGAAATGATAACATGTCGCAGGCATAAACGCAATACTCCCATGCGACGGTCTCTTCAGAGAGAACGTCAACCATTTGTTTAGCACCATGGGGCATGTTTTCACGAGATTTTGCACATGTTGGAAGTATCTCTTCAGAAGCGTCAAACATTGTGTGACGACTGATCTGCGACTGGCAGAAAGACAAGGGAACTGTTCGACCGGCCGAGTACAATCAATCCTGCTTATACATCCATCCATGTCCTACCGCTTACTCCTTTTTAGGGTCGTGGGGGAACCTGGAGCCTATCCCAGAGAGCATCGGGCACAAGGCGGGGTACACCCTGGACGGGGTGCCAGTCCATCGCAGGGCACAATCACATACACACTCACACACACAACCATTCATACACTACGGACACTTTAGACACGCCAATCAGCCTACCATGCATGTCTTTGGACTGGGGGAGGAAACCGGAGTACCGGAGGAAACCCCGCAGCACGGGGAGAACATTCACATGGCCCCGGCGGGACTCGAACCCCGGACCATGGAGGTGTGAGGCGAACGTGATAACCACCAAGTCTGGCTGCTTATCCACTTGTAAAAATCTCAACCTCACAGGAGTGCCTTGATCAGGATGGTCCAAATGGTCAAAATAGCTGTGGTGGACAGTTCACAGGATCTGCACTGGCTCCTGTTCGGATTCTGTACATCAAACCTTACTGCATTTCCTCATCATCTAATAGTATTTACTTGGGACATCGCAAAGAAAACAAATCAGCAGGAATTTTAGGCAGCCTATAGCCTATAGCAAAGAATAATAGGACTACCCAAAGCCCCAATTTAGAAAGGGTGCTCAAACAGCCAGCAATATAATGTGTGCTCTGATCTGAGGTTTAGGTTTCTAGGTAATTAGAGTTAAAAAGAAAACAATTATTGCCAGAATTATTGGCATGTTGTCAAACAGAATATTTCACATGTTAAAAAATATTGAAGACCCACTACAGGTTTCTCTCTTCTCACAGGTGCAGAAATGGACCCGTCTGATTTCAGATATTGAATATCAATATGATATTCTGATTATTCGATCATATTCTATGCCTTAAAACATCCCCCCACAGCCACACTTCAAAACCTTTTAGTGTGCTAGATGGAAAAAAAATTTCCTGACCGTGTTCTTGCACCGCAACTAATGGTAATGTTGAATTTTTGCATTCTTTGTTTCAATACGTGCAAGTCAAACAGCTCTGATTGCACAGTACAGATGTTGAGCTCTTGGCTAGCGTAAACATAAAGCCTGCACAGCGAGACCAGCTGTTCCCGTGGACACAGCCAAAGAGTCTTGTGTGTTTATTAAAAGATTCAGCATATCGTTGAGTTTACATTAAAACCTGCAGCATCCTGTTCAAACATCCTGACCACACCGCTGATCCTCAGCGGGCCGCACCGAGGCCACCTCAGCTGCGTAATTCCACTCAGGCGAAGAACACTTGATCCTCAGCACTGTAGCAATGGAGGCAAACAAATGAAATCGAAATGTCATTCAATTGGGCCGTCTAGACAAAGGCAGGCACCTCAGCTGGCAGACGAGTCACGTTATATGAATGTTTGCATCGCGTGCGCGGAAGCGAAGAAGGGCTCGTAGGGCCCAGATGACGAGGAGCAGCAAGGAAGCCACGAACATGAGCGTTTCTGCATCGCAAGAACGGCTCGAGTAAGGGGGCGATTACCATGGAAACCGTGGAAATCAAATGAACATTTGTGGAAAAAAACGCGTGAATTTGAATGGCAAGCATTTTAAGGTCAGCACTGCAATTGACATGCGAGAATCAATAAAACAAAATAGAGATGAGTGTTCGTTCTGTTTAGGCGCACACCATTCACTTTCCAAAGCGATGAATTAATGCTAGCGGTGGCGTGGAGAACAGATTTCATTCTGTTGCTTTCCTCGTAATCGGAAGTATTCGAAAATTTATAATAGATGATGGATCAGCTATTCAGCTACAGGTTGATTTAATATATGTGTGGCTAAATACAATTCGGTTAAAGTGCACCTATTATGCTATATAAAAACGTGTCTAATATTGTTTTAGAGGTCACATACAATAGGTTGACTTGCATCCGAGGTAAAAAAAAAAAAAAAAAACACTTTAATTTTCTCATCATTTATATTGCAGCATCCGGTCACGAACGACTCGCTCAGGGATCCATTCACTCTAAACTCCTCCTTTCAGAGAGCATACTCTGCTCTGATTGGTCAGATGCCCCAGTCTGTTGTGGTTGCTTTACCGCTTACAGCGTGTGTCGGAAAGGAAACGCCCACAATATTATCTAAATTTCAGCTCCGTAATAATGACGAGAATAATCTGTGATAGTGATATTTCACTCTATGTGTAATGAATCTAGAATATATAAAAGTGTTACATTTTGAATGAAATTACGGAAAAAAACGAACTTTTCCAGGACATCCTATTTTATTCTATTTGATATTTTACGTTTACAAACGTTTACAACAGCAAAAAATGCATCCAAGTGAACTGTGCTGTGTTGTAGCCACTGGCATCTTACGTTTATGTGGATAAACATACAGGTGCTAAATAGAGTCGAGTTCACCAGATTCAGCTCTATTTCTGCAGACATTGGTGTTCCCGAAAACATATGTATATGCTTATGTCCTGGAGTGCCTCATCCTGTACATTGGGGGAAATGTTTAATTCGAGTCAAATCAATCGAGGTAGAGCTTTGATGGCGCTGTTCCAGGGAACTTGGTTCACAGTATGCCCACACTGACATTCATCTGAGGTCATTCCACGCAGACCACGCCTTCTCCTTTATTGCAGAGGGGAAGGTATCCCCAAAGAGCATTTTGGTGTGGATAATGGACCCTTAAGAGTAGTTCCCTGATTTCTCCCGATACATTTACTGCACTGTTTCCAACACTGCCGTACGTGAGGACTTGAGGCTGCTCTTAACACCCTAATCAAGCTAATTGAAAGCAGAAATGATGCCGGAAAGATGTTGGAAGACTGTTGGGGAAAAGATAGAGGAGGTCAAATGGCATCACGCCACACCACGTCAGACAGGCATGCTCAGATGAAGTGTGAAGCCACTGTGAAGTTGAAGAGTATACAACGCCTGAAATTCTCAAACCTCAAACTGATGAATGGCCTCTACCAAAACCACATCCATGCACAAGCATCATCGTATCGCACGAGCATGCACGCAAGCCCTATACTCCCCCAATTCCACACACACTTACCCCATATTCTGTCCAGCTGGCAACGACTATGCATCACTGTCGCCATGGTTGCCTTGTCCACATCTGAATGACGGCGAATTTGAGCTGTAAACCAAGCAAGAGTCTCTGTGACTCTAAATGGTACCTCATGTTGCATCTGCGGTTTGGACGACTCCTGGAATGCTGACGTTGGAAAGGTATTTCTTGGTCACTGACAGGAAGATCAAAGAGTAACAAATTGCCAAAGATTTCACAAGAAATACCCCCAACTCTTTACCAGACTTTCCCAAATGAAAATATCTTCTACGTTCTTATGTCTTGTCATATCAGGAGATCATTTGTGACCCTTCCATAATAATGCACGAGCAGCACGATCGACAAACACTGCAAGAGATTTTAGCTTCATCTAATTGGTTCGAGAACCGGTGAAAACGACGAGCACT
>CM022762.1:5623982-5881482 GCA_012411365.1 Ameiurus melas | reverse complement strand
AGTGTGTTTACATGGACAACAATAATCCACTATTAACCCGAGTAAGACAATACTCTTAAGAAACTAGCATGTAAACAGTGATTTTTAATTACCTTAATCCGATTAAGGTCATACTCGAAGTAAACACAAATCGAATTAAGACATGTGGAGTATTCCTGCTTTAGTCGCGTTATCAACGTGTATTATAGACATGTGAACACCTTAATCACACTATTAACGTCGTGTGGAAGTTTTCACCGCATTGTGCGACAGGACACGTACACACACACGGCAGCGCTTGACCGTTTCACGGCAAACAAGAGAGCACGGCTACGTCCCAAACCACATATTTACGCCTATACTATAGGCCATACTATAGTAGGAGAAATACATGCATCTCGGCTACTATATAGACGGTAAGTACGTGGTTTGGGACGCAGTCCACAGTTTTCCGCAGTTGTCTATGTGCACGTACAGCACGACAAATAATTCACCGCATTTGAAGCTTTCGTCAAAAATTTTAATAAAAACCAGCCAAGACTGTATACGGTACCATAACGAAGACGAACTCTATGTCGACACGTGAAATTCTGGAGGGAACGTCGGATGGCGTGGCGTGGGGACGTAATGACGTGTGCTGTTAATCAATCCATGTTCTAGAACATGTAAAACGGGAACATGAAAGGAATATTCTAAAAGCGACTCATGTAAACACCTTAACCAGAATATTGTCTTATTCAGAATACGGTCAATAATTACATTACTGCTGTCCATGTAAACGTAGTCACTGTAAAATGTTTGCATAAGATACTCAATTGACACATAAGTAAGAAATAAACTACTTATGGGTGTGTTGTTATAGGAGAATAATCAGTGACGGGGTGCTGGGATGCAGCCTGATGCAAATAGGGTTAACTATTACCACCTGGAATTTGATTATTTCCCTATTGCAGCATGTTTTATTTCTCTTATGCCACAGCTATTTAGCAATATTATTTTTGATTAATTAATGAACAACCTTCTGTACTTTATCACTTTTTAGTTATGCATAATATTGTGGAAGGTCTTTGAAACAAGTCAGCTTGTGTTACCACTTACGTTAGAGCAGCTATAAACAGTTCTTCCTTCACCAGCCTGTTGTCTAAGTTCACTCTTTTAAAAATAAAAAGACCCCCCCACACACACACACACACACACACAAAAAAAAAAAACAAAAAAAAACAAAACCCAGCTCTGAAAAACTAAAAAGCACAGATTTCTCTATCCTGAGGACTTTCCAGTGGTGGAAATCTGACTGTTTCAAGGCACCAACACTTCAGACTCCTTCTATAAATGCTAAATTTACATCTCCTTAAAGAAAGCATGACCATATTAATAAGTATGTGGTTTTCTTTGTTAAATAATGCGTTTTTAATCTTTTTGTTTTAGATTACACTGAGCATCTGAAAACAGTAAACAAGCTGTTACTATAGAAACAGTAACGTATTAGAACAAGCACATTCAAAATAAACTTGTGATTTGCCTTGAAGCCAGAACTACTATTCAAGCAAATTCAACAGCGCTGTGGTATAACCTTATTCAACATACTCAGAATTAATTGTTCTCATAAAATGCCGAACCACGTGCAAATGCAGTGGGTATTAACTCAGCTTTGAATCATTTCAAACAGTTTTTCGTTATAATAGAATAGAGCAGCGGTCCCCAACCCCTGGTCCGCGGACCGGTACCGGTCCGTGGGTCATTTGGTACTGGGCCGCACAGAAATAAATAACTTACATTATTTCCGTTTTATTTATTATCTGGATCTGAAAAATGACCGGATTCTCTCCGTTACATGCTTCTACGACTCACTCTTGACGCATGCCAAGACGCTTGTCTCGGTCATGTGATACGTTGAAACCTTACCATAGAGACCAGAGAGCGTTAGGGGGGAGAGAGGATGTTACCAGGACGCTGCTAATAAAGTTGCGATTTCACATTGGATTCACGTTTATTATTATATTTTAAGAAAACCCAGTTTTTATGGCGGTCCTATCATTTTATTTTGTTGGATTTATCCGCCACACCTTAAAGGCCGGTCTGTGAAAATATTGTCTGATATTAAACCGGTCCGTGGCTCAAAAAAGGTTGGGGACTGCTGGAATAGAGGACAGAACACAGCGAGAGAACCCAGTGGTTGGCGACGCCTATTTCTGGCCGGTTTTCCAAATATGTAAAAAAAAATTTAATTCTTTGCCCTAGAAAAAAAATAAATAAATAAAAAAATATTCCCAACGTTCTCCAGATCCACTTAGTCCTCGCATGCTTTTTGGTCTATTAACATGAAGCAGTAACAAAAATCAATTTACAAAACACTCTAAAATCCTGTTGCCCCACAGATTAAGATGTTCGAGCTGTTTAAACAACTTACCTTTTGATTGATTTATTTATTTATTTTAAACAGAAACGATTTACCATGCTCACAGTCACTGCAGTAAGAGAAGGCCATCAAATTTGACAGTGTAGACGCTACAAATAAAGCAATTACTGTCAGCCATTGAGACAAACATACAGTTTTGAAGCCAAAGCCACACAATATACCGTGCATCTCTTTTAGCTCTCTCCAGGACTGAAACAATAAAACTGTCAAATGCTGCGTTTGCTTTAAAACAGCACTACGTACAAAGAAAACTCTACTGAGAAATGTATAACATACTGATATTGGGAAATGTGCTAAGGCTTGCTAATAAAAGTGGCACATTTCTACTTTTATTCTGGAGAAAGCAGGTTTTGTGTCACGGAATGCTGTCCAAGTGTAGTGCATGCAGCAATCTGTCGAGCCAAAGTACAACAGAAACCCTGCTTTATCCAAACAGCAAGCCTCTGGTTTCTATTCGAAACATTACGAATAGAGGTTTCACTTCTAACGTGCACTCGTGACACAAGGCCAAACGCGACTCTGTTTACGCATACTCAATCAGAAAGACAAGAGAAGCAAACGAACTCCAAATTCCCCCAGCAAGCCACACAGCTGAAATGTACAGCACAGGCCGTGAAGCATGTCCAAAGAAAGCCTCAAAACGCTCGCAATCACCGGCTGCTCCAGACTCGCTGAGGTCAGTGGAATCCTTTATTGGCCATAGTTGACGAACAAGAAAACACTGGGTTCTGTTCTCGTCCATGCTCTACGCATTTATAGGGCTGTTTATAGGTTGCTTGGGTCCTTATGTACTAGGTCAACAGATCATACACTTTCAGATGTCTGGAGTGTAAATATAATATATAAAAAAAAAGAAGCCTAAATAGAAATCCCTCGGTAATGTAGAATAACATTCAACTTGTTTAATGTCTGCTCCGAACTCTATGCTTTCTTGAGGCTCAGTTCAGGCACGTGGACAACATTCGTGAATTATGTGTCACACAAACACTGTTCTTTCATCCTTATCTTCCATATCACGACCCTCTGCTCCCTCACTCCAAGCTTTACTACCAGATGGTCCAAATATACTTAATATAGTTTTTTCCATCCTGCCCAACTGACTGTTCCTCTCCCCCTTCAAACTCTTCTCTCTCATTCTTACTGGGGGTTTTTTTTATGTTTTTTTTTTCTTTACAATCAACAAAAATAAAATGAACATGGTACAGTAAAAGCCCACAGTGCGCAAAAAACACTGTACAAACATTACATAGCTCTCTTTGTAACTGACCAAGTTTCTAATTGAAATAAACAAGTAGGCTAACATAACTGAATATAATTCCTAGCAAGCAATGAAAGTAAAAAAAAAAAATCAAGATGAATAAGCGAGTCATTTCAGGTACGTGAACTGAGCTTTATCCATATTCATATCCATCTGTTAAACGGTTTCTGTTAAGATTTTCGGCTACGTTAAGACTGAGGTGGTCTGTCGGTCCTGGGAGGACACGTACTGAGAGAAGCGTTCCCATTGGCTGCAGCCTGTAGCTATTACGGCCAATCACAAAGGTCAACAATAGCGGAACCGCCCGTAGAATATCCCCACTACACTTATGTGTGGAACTTGCATTTATGTGAGGAACTTGCCTTTGTAGGCTTTCGAGTCGAAAAAAGCTAGAAACCCACTCCATTTACTGGGAAAATTTTAGCCAGTGTGAACTGGAACCCCCCCCCCCAAAAATCAAGCCCAATTCCAGCCCGGTCCATAACATACTTTGATATGTTAAAAAACCTCCAATATATCTCAACACAACGAAATACAAATGTTTGTACGTTTAGCTATACCTAGGTTGTCTTTCTGGAAATATCACGTTGGTTATGGGGCAGGTTTTAAACCATTGCGGTGGCAAAAACAAAAAGTCTGTCTATAGATCTTAAAATTAGACACGTACCTCATTTGAAGGGAAGGAAAAATCCTCAGGACTGAGTACTGCCTCATCGTGTAGGCGCAAACTACTTTCACGAGCAAGTCCGAAATCCACCTTTCCCCAATTCTCATAGCTCTCCCGAGAAAACCCACCCGAACTCTTACACCACTGAAACAAACACCTGCGACCCATTTGAACGCCTCGCTCATCTACTACGTCTGTAGGAAAGCACCATGTGCGGTCATGAATAATTAAAAGACAGCATCTTCTCATAGGATAAGAACACACAAGCTCATGAATAATTATGAGACACCGACATGCCATCGAAGTACATTGCCAGTTCAATTCAAATGAACGGATGCTAAGATCGTCTTTTATGACGTGCGATACGAACACCTCTGTTAAAATCTCAGAAAAATGTAGTTTAGCGTTTCAATGATTCGCTGAATCTCGGGTTTTGATCAAGTTGTTGGAGATCAAGACGTAACATAACAGACACGAGTCTAATCAGTTCAGCTTGCAATCAGATACCGGTTGATAAAATGGACCTGCACTTTGGTCTACCCTTTCATTTTTTGGAGCAACCGGATTTTAGAATATAACTTTACATGTGATTGACATACACGCAAAATAAAAAAAAGGAAAAACTTAAAAAAAAATGTTTTTTTTTAACATATTCCTAACTATATATTGTAGAAAATGTCAAAATGTCACCACGTGAAGGGTTTTCCCAGGCTGCCAAACAATTACAGTGGATATTTGGTCATGATTATGTTTACACATGTCTAAACATCTTCAGCCCAGAATTTCATTGATGTAGCTCTGCATTGGGATACTGTATTGGTGTAGAAATAATAAAACGTTTTGAGATCTTTGGTGTCAGACAACAGAATACGTGTCATTGTTTACTACAACATTCTTGTAAAATGTTAATAAATCTTCCATGTCGGCGCAGGAGCTTTTATTATTTTTTTTATAAGATTATACAGCTCCGGTGTATACTGAAGTAAGACCCATGCGTCTCATGCTAAAGCTCTCCATCAAGCTGATTTCAACATCTCGACATAAAGTGAGAACGGCTACCAAATCTCAACGACTGAATTCTGACTCATCTAGACGCCTAACCATGAGTCCGCATGCAGTGCTAAACCTTTTGGCAATCTTGTGCAAACCTCTGATACAACACTGTGGCTTAAATTGCTTACTACACGAGAACACTGTACGGCCTTTGGGAGCGGCGGTGTTTGAAATACATAGCCGTTCGTGTCGTGTTCGCGCTCAAGTCTCTGTGCTGCAGCGAGCGTTGCCGTGTGAAACTGGGGAGGATAAAGAGCTAGCGTGTGTGGAAAGCTGCAGTGTGAAATGAAACACTGTCTGATTGACAGAAAGGCAGGCAGATTGGGGAACCGCTACAGTCCCTGCCCAAGCAAAGGTCACAAGCAAGTGAGGGAACCGGAAAGAGAAAAGGCTGGGATAAACTAATCTATCACATGTACGTAGTTTCGGTTGGGTGCATGCTGGGAGGGGAGAGGGAAGTACCATGTACCGCCCCAGGTCAGTTTCTACAATATAAAACTATAAACTGGTTTATTCTTCCTCCCAAAAGGTTTCTAGCCTTTCAAAAGTTTGGGAAAGTACCTTGGAAGTTTGGCGGAGGAGGTAGGCAGGTAGCAAGAGTCACTCTTCAGAACAAAAACATCTCTTCTGAAAAGTGTCAACCTTCATAAATGACCAGCAAACACATACACTACATGGCCAAAAGTTTATGGACACCTGACCATCACACTCGCATATGGTTCTTCCCCAAACGGTTGGCACAAAGTCGGAAGCACACAGAATGTCTTTTGTGTCTCTGTAGCATTACATTGCCCTTCACTGGAACGAACAGGCCCAAACCTGTTCCAGCACGACAACGCCCCTGTGCACAAAGCCAGCTCGAAATAATCAATGACAGGTTGGCGTGAATGGTCTCCTACATGGAGCAGATTTAGTGTTACCACCCCGGTTATTTTCCAACAACAGCACACCCCAATATATTTTATTCTACTTATACCACATCAATCGGCCAATGATCACAATTTTTTAGTTAAAATAATAATAATAATAATAATAATAATAATAATAATAAACAGCACACAATCATTTGTATCCACTTATAGTTACACTTAATGTTTTGGAACATTAAAGCATCTATAGAAAATCAGTTGAGCACTGCCGTGTGTGTACGTGTCCTGTCGCACAATGCGGTGAAAACTCCCACACGACATTAATAATGCGATTAAGGTGTGTACATGTCTATAATACACATCCATAATGCGACTAAAACAGGAATACTCCACACGTCTTAATTCGATTTGTGTTTATTTCTGAGGACCTTAATCTGACTAAAGTCATACTCGAAGTACTGTTTACATGCTAGTTTCTTAATCGGAGTATCGTCTTAATATCGGATTATTGTTGTCCATGTAAACGTACTGACAGACAGCATGGTGCTGAGAAAAAGCACCGATACACGCTTTTCTTAAAGTAGCCCACTAATGATATATTTTGAATCTAAGCTAGATAAACATTTCGGATTGCTTGGAGAAACTTCTCTTTCATGTTAACTTAAAAACTGACTGTTTATTAAGGACTCAAACTTTAGGTACCCCCCTACCCCCGAGCTTTTTAGCTAATTAAATTTGTTTTCGTATTTGAAAATTTGTACAAGTACAATCTTCCCCCGCAAACACGACTCTCCAAATAAACGTTCCACCGCAGCTTTTTCATATAATGCTACAACCTGTTTACTACCCCACCCCCTCGTCCCATGAGCTCGCACTCCCGTTTTAAAGCGGCACGAACATCCCAGGTTTCCACACGTTCGTTTCTGGCAGCTCACATACCCTCTATTAAAGTATAATCCAGGCTTAGGATCATTGGATATTGTCACAGCATTTTTTCCCCACACAGCTATTCAGCTTGACACTACTTCATTGTAAAAAAGACACATGACCTTTACACCGTTATTATAGAGACAGAAAGCGAGAAAGGTACAGCTCATAAACGGTGGCACTTGTAATTGCATCTGTGGTCTATCCTGTGCACGAGGACCACAAATGGATTTCCTGCGTTTTAATGAACCGATGTTTGAAAATAGCCCCCAAAGTATTTCATATGTGGTGTGTGTGTATTGGACCATAAATAAAAGAGGTAAAAACCCCTAGCTCTTCAGTTCCCCAAACTGCAAATGAAGGGAAAACGACGCCCGAGCCCACCGATCACAAAAGAGCAGCTGCGCTCGAGCTCATCCATGCAGACATGACCTGCAGAACTCACGCCTTAGACCGAGCCACGCAGAGCAGAGGTCACAAAGGAAGTCATTCGTTTCAGGTGTGTTTTCTTTTTAGCATTGCGCCCGCAGCCAGCTCTCGTTCCCTACACCTTGATCTCTGCGCTATCATCTCGCTCAGACGCTCTCCGAATACAAATAGTCCCGCTTGGCTGAGGATGGGGCTAAATCTATCGCTGAACAGATAAGAGAGCCACACTTGCGCAGATATTTTATATATATATATATATATATATATATATATATATATATATATATATATATATATATATATATATACACACACACACACACACACACACCCATGTGAAAAAATAAGTACACCCCATGGACAAGCAAACATTTGATACTCTTTGAAACCGTGCCTATTAATAAAGCTTCACAATTTAAATTAATTATCTAATAATTACAAATTTAAAAATGTTTAAATCATAATTATGACAGCAATGAAAACAAAATGTTTTAAACTAAATTTTTTTTTTTTTTTTTCTTTTCTCTTTTTTTCTTTTTTTTTTTTTTTTTTTTTTTACCCATTTGTGTGTTTTTTTTTTTTTTTTTTTTTTTGTTAGAAGAATTTTTTTTTTTTGGCTTAATTATACTCCTGACATTGAGACAGGGTTGTCATGATACCATAAACATATCTTACGATACTATACCAGCTGAAGTATCACGATACCACGCAATATTGTGTTCATTCATCATTCAAATCTACAAAATGAACCGAATTTATATAAATGAAATAAATGATATGAAAGGAAACAGACAAACCAGGTTTTCCTCCGAATACGTTATTAATGAGAACGAATACCTGGCTATTGGGGAAAAACCTCAAGAACAATCGTGCAGTTGCCAAGCAACTAATGTGTCACATATTTCATCAACTGTTCCCTAGAGTAGTGAAATCATGCACATGGAAATCGTCCTCTGAGAACTAAGAATGAACACGACATCAGGAATAAATAACTGAATTTAGAAACAAAGTCCAAAAAATAAAAATAAAAATCATAATATTGGGAACGTTAGCTCGCTTACTAGAAAACACTGTTTATTTTAGCATTTACCCACAGAGGTTAGCATAACGTTAGCTCGTTTACTAGAAAACACAGTTTATTTTACCATTTACCCACAGAGGTTAGCATAACGTTAGCTCGTTTACTAGAAAACACGGTTTATTTTAGCATTTACCCACAGAGGTTAGCATAACGTTAGCTTGCTTACTAGAAAACACGGTTTATTTTAGCATTTACCCACAGAGGTTAGCATAACGTTAGCTTGCTTACTAGAAAACACGGTTTACTTTAGCATTTACCCACAGAGGTTATCATAACGTTAGCTCGCTAACTAACAAACGGGAAATCTTTAAAGATCAAGGTAAAGAACTTAAATTAAATGAAGCGTCACCGCACATACAACGTTACTTCCGGTACTGCCGTATTAACGATGCAACCGTTAAAAAAAAATACAGTTACATCGGTGATATTTTGAAGCTTTAGTATCACGATACTACCCGTCGTACTGTTATACAGTACAACCCTACAACGAGATCATCCGTTCCACAATCAGCAGTGGTAACAGGAAGACGACGACGGCTCGGCCCTCGAGGAACAGGATGTATTCCAATGCACAGCGCTTGTCCAAGCTGACGAAGCACTTGATGAATAAATAACATAAATCCGCTTTGGAAGTCATGATGACGAGCTGTGAAGGGAACTAAATTAAATTTGTATACAACCCATTTTCCTGAGCAGGAATTTGTATGCCTTGGGGTTCTTTATCTCCCATAACACACACACACACACACACACTCCTAGAAATAAGTCACCTAGAATCATGGAGCAAGGATGATATTGATACAATGTCAGGCTTGCCTTCAGTTCTGAGTCACCACAGGTCACCTCATTTCCTCTAATCATAAGAAGGGTCAGTCGAGAAGCCCAAAAGGTCACACACACACACACACACACGCACACACACACACACACACACACACACACACGTGGCTTGTGCATCAAAGAAAGATATTTGAAAAGAAAATCACAATGCACCAAAAAAATTATTTCGCATCCATAGTACACCACAGTTCATAAGGTCTACTTTTCAATATTACACATGTTTATCTTGAACATTACAAGCACAAGATTCTTGCTGAAACTGAAACCAGAAACCGGGCAGCTGAAGATTGGAAAAACATCTGCTCTTCGTCCAATCTTCAGTTGTCCAATTTCAGTGAGCCTGTGCCTAACGTAGCCTCGGATTCCTGTTCTTGGCTGGCAGGACCAGAACCTGACGTGGTTTTCTGCCGTTTCTTCGGCTCAAGGTTCGACATATAGCGCGTTCCGAGATACTTTTCTGCTCACCACGTTTGCAAAGAGTGGTTATTTAAGTTTCCGGAGATTTCCCGTCAACTCAAACCAGTCTGTTTATTCTCATCAACGAAGAAGTTCCACCCACAGGACCGGTGTAAACTCAAGAGACTTGATGAAGGGAAAATGCCAGGAGATCAGCTGCTTCTGAAATACTCAAACCAACAACCACGTCCTGGTCAAAATCACAGAGATCACGTTCTTTTCCCAAGCTTTCATATAAAATAAAGCAAATTCTGGTTGCATCTGCCAGGAGGTTCAGATATGGCCATGAGAGAGAGAGAGAGAGAGAGAGAGAGAGAGAGAGAGAGAGGGAGGGAGAGGGAGAGAGAAAGAGAGGAGGGAGAGCGAGAGAGAAAGAGGGAGGGAGAGAGAGAGAGAGGGAGGGAGGGGAGAGAGAGAGAGCTAGGGGGGAGAGAGAGAGAGAGAGAGAGAGAGAGAGAGAGAGAGAGAGGGAGAGAGTCATACAATTCAATCAACAGTTTTGCAAAAATTTATGTTGAGAGCAGGTTTCAGCAAAACTGTGACAGTGACACAGTTCCCTCCGAAAGTATTGGAACGGCAAGGCCAATACTTTGGTTTTTGCTATACACTGAAGACATTCAAGTATCAGACAGAAACAACCCCCCCCAAGCCCCACCCCGAAAATAGTTGATAGATCAGACCAATATTTCTGATCTCTTATAAAATGGGCGGACTCACACAAAACAAACGGTGTTGTGTACCAAGTTGTTCAACACATCTAAAGTAGACGTAAATATAATAAGTGAAAGCTGAAATTCTGTCCCATCGTCTCATATCCATCTTTTGCTCTCAAACCCGTGTCTTTAGTGTATAGCAAAAACAAAAGAATTGGCCTTTACTATTCAAAACTTGAGAACCCGCACCATTGCTTTACTGCCTGTGTGTACGCTCTAGTGCACTTCATGAGACGCATCAGTGAAAAGGCCAACGTAAATATCACACAGGACTTTCTACCAAGCTTGGAGAAAATGTTGCGTTTGTTCACGCTCAACACTGATCGACCACAAGAAGTGTTTTATGACACAACTTCCTGACACCACCATCTGTCCCAGGCTTTTCTGGAGCAAGAACTCCAGAGGCCGTGAGCGAGGGGCTGAAGAGAGAAGGTGAAAGAGCGTCTGCATGGCCTGTTAAGAATGTGTAAGGGCTTTTGCTGGAACACAAATTGAATTTCAGGCTAAGACCCAAGTCAAACACCTCATAATCCCTGCTGCCTGGCTCTCAGAAACCAAACAAGGTCACTTTCATACCGCCTCGATGGCCATAATAAAGGCAGCACTGCAGGTCCAAATAAACCCCCTACGACAACATTTACAATGGAGCAACATGACAGAGGACACACCGTCGTGCCGTATTGAACTGCAGCCTACACAGAACAATGATGCCATTGATAAGTTGAGAAAGAAGGAAAGCAGATAAATCGACCCCCCAAGAGTTTGGACTAAATACTAATGCAAATGCAAACTTGAACGTCATAGCGATGAGGCTGAAATAGAGGAACGCAGACACACAAAACCGCTCGTCGATACGAGCAACAGAATGACAACAACCCTCAAATCTCCATCCATCCATCCATCTTCTATACCACTTATCCTTTTCAGGGTCGCGGGGAACCTGGAGTCTATCCCAGGGAGCATCGGGCACAAGGTGGGGTACACCCTGGACAGGGTGCCAGTCCATCGCAGGGCACAATCACACACACACTCACACTCCCATTCACACACTATGGACACTTTAGACATGCCAATGCATGTCTTTGGACTGGTGGAGCAAACCAGAGTACCCGGAGGAAACCCCCGCAGCACGGGGAGAACATGCAAACTCCACACACACATGGCCACGGTGGGAATCGAACCCCTGACGCTGGAGGTGTAAGGCGAACGTGCGAACCACTAAGCCACTGTGTGCCTCCCTCAAAATCTAATCGATAACATTTTAATTGGTCATGCCTTTACAGATTTACAGAGCATCTCGTTACCTGCTACGTTGAGTCTGGCGGTGCGGCTGCTGATCACGCCCAGGTTCTCGATGGTAGCCACGCACTGATAGACCCCCTCGTCGGGTTTGTTGTGTTTGGAGTGCATGATGGAGCCGATGAGTAACGAGCCGTCGGACAGGACCTGCCTGCGATCGTCCGGGTTGAGCAAAACCCCATCTTTCTTCCAGTGCACCTTGACAGGGAGCTCGCTGTAGACAGAGCAGTTGAGTAACGCAGGGGATCCCCTCACCGCCAGCGTATCCGAGGGTTCCACGGAGAACCAGAAAGGACTGAAGTGCCTCTTGACAGAGCCTGTAAAAGAGGGATAGCCGTGTTAAAGACCTCTGTGCTTAGAATACCTTATTTCTGTTGATTTGTAGTTCGGGGACGGGGGACGGGGGGGGATCGGATAATTTTCCCCGTCATCACGGATTTTATGTCTTGTGGAGAAAAACAAAACAGAAATCTGACAGCAAAATGAATATGTAGCAGGAGAAGAAGAAGGAAAAAAACCCAACTGAGAAAATTCGATTGTGAAAGATACAGGGTATGCAAATGATAAAGTAAGAGACGGAGAATTCATTTGTAAGTCATTTCAGAAAACCTAAATTGGACATCAATCCTCATTTGAATATTCCTGTTTCTTTGTTGAAATGAAAGTTATTTGCAACATTAATGCAGAAGTCAAAGGACAAGCAATTACTTTGTCCTCATAAATTATTCAAATCTCAGCCCCGAGAGCCATCAAGAAATGGCTCATGGTTTAAATAAATAACCGGATTTATCTGCACTACCAGGACGAGACTGAAGACTGAAATAATGAGCTTTTTTTTACGGTCGTTTTTTTTTTTTTTACTAATGCACCAAATAAGAAGCTGAATCCTAAACAGAACTGCTAAGCATCTCAGCCATTTGTTTCATTCACAGGCAAAGCTATGAAGAGACCATGACTCTTCATGTCCACGGCTGGCGTCGAGTTGCTCAGGAAGGGATCCTGAAACTCGAGTAACCTTCTCCACCCTCAGATAATGAGGCTTCCTCCGATTCTTCTCCGATCACGTCGGGCCTCATTTATCAAGACGGATGTGAACGAACGTCTTCGGAAATCATTCGCGCAAGAAATTCAGAGTATTCGTGAAAATCCAGCTAGGCCGGAAAAACAATCGTACGCGATAAAAGCGCCTCCTTTTTAAAAAAAAATAAAATACTGATTTACGCCGTCGAGTACAAATTGCTACATTTGATCGATTTATTTCAGATCGGAAACAAAAACCGAATGGAAATTTCGTGAACTCATTTGTTCCAACAAATTCCCAAAAAAAAAATCCATAATTAAAACTAACCGTTTAATAAGGACAAAGGAAATGGTATCCAATAAAAGGAGAAAGAGTTAGTGCATGTTTGTGCTAGCTTTGGCTGAGAAGATTTAGCACACACACACACACACACACACACACACACACAATGCATTTAAGAAGCTTTCTTGCAATATTTAGTCATTATTTTGTTGTTCAGCTCTCTCTGAGCTTTGCCTTTTATGGAGTTTTCTGGTGGTCACTAAATCAGTAAGCAGTTGTGCCATGAACGCGCTTGGTAATTTACAAGTGATTTCCATTTATCAACATATGCACAACCGTACAAAGGAAAATCAGTGTTACCAAAAATCAGGCAGGAATTTAGATCGGTTTTACGGTCTACGGAAACAAACACAACTTTACTAAAGAGATAAATGAGGCCCATTGTATCCTCATATTCAGCACTGCACAGAAGTAACCTAATGAAGGGTATTATAGTGGTGGACCGTAAAAGAGGGCAGTTACTGTAATGGGCAGGCCCATTTCTCCTCGCTCACACTCCCAAACTGGCCCATAATGGACTGTGTGGGATGTTTCGTGAAGGTGGAGGCAGTAATTGTGGTCTGTGCACGGAGTAGGAGCAATACACGCGTCCATGTGTGCCGTCTGCTGACGCTTACACTTCTGATGACTTCTGCGACAGCATTGCAGAGCTCCAAAACAGCTGCTTTTGTTGGCCGGACCACTCCGGTGCTTGAGAAGATAATGGCGCTCTGTGGTGAACGTTAACCTAAAATATTGCCGTGAAGGAGACGCAGTTCCAACATAAACACATCTGGATCAAATTGTGGCTAGTAAGATGGATGCAGTTATGTGCTGACACAAAGCATCGACAGCCAGTTGACATGAAATGTTCGGCACATAGTTGTGTCAGAGCGTTTCCACATAAAAGGCATTGCGCTCGAAAAATGGTCCGCAGACTCCGAGCGTTAAAGATAAATAGGTCATTGTGAGGACACGGTGGAAAATCGGTGGTAAACAATGCCATATATGAGCCACGCGAACAGAAGTGGCAGGAAAGCGCGAAGGAAGGAAGGAAGGCAGACAGATGGTAAAGCCTGGCCCGCGGAGGGGAGAGGGAAATTCCACCCTCCTGCAGGCCATCAATAGAACTGCACGGTTAATCATTAGCATCTTTAGCAGCTCTGGAGCTCCCGGGGAGGCTGGCGGTGTGGCACGCAAAACTC
Source organism: Ameiurus melas (assembly GCA_012411365.1). Classification (NCBI taxonomy): domain Eukaryota; kingdom Metazoa; phylum Chordata; class Actinopteri; order Siluriformes; family Ictaluridae; genus Ameiurus; species Ameiurus melas. The sequence continues at coordinate 5,866,945 of CM022762.1, read as the reverse complement.
CCTACTAGCCACCAGCCAAAATGGCGGACCATCTGCCTGCTGTAGACTCAACATCCCTCGACCCCATGGCATAACCACGTAGACACCGAGCTGCTGTCTCAAGTCACTTATGCCTATCGGCAGCAAAAAAGTTGGCCCAAATATTACCCACCAGCAACCGAGCTGAAATCAGACCAAACTTGAAATTCTCTCAGCCTCACCTCCACCGCAGCTCCGATCATTTACATTCCTACCATATTCATCCCTCTGGGTTAAAGTCATTGGCAGAAATGATGCAGGTGTTTGCACAGAACAAACACTGGTTTATTCTTCTGCATTAACTGCACAAAAGTTGTAAAAGGCTTATGGAAGCCCAAAGGAACTCGTCCTAAACAAATGCAAATATGTATTCATGGCACAAGATATGAGCAGTAAGCACTTTCTCCCCTCAGAGTCCATAAGCGCTTCAGACAATAGGCAAACTTTTAATGCATGCACCATCATTACTATTTAATGGGCGGAAAGCTGTAAAGGGAACAAAAAAAAGTGCAAATAAGCGCTTAACGGTTTCAAATCCAGGAAAACCTGGAGTCTGATTTGAAGTGACGAGGAGATCGTGCATAGAAATCAGAACCGTGATTTGGAACAGAGGTGGACGAACAGTGAATTTATTTATTAGTAAAATCTCCAGTGTGCTGGCTAGACCCATATTGTGGTTGCCTGGAAACATATCCACGTCATAACCAAGACGGCTTTCTGCTTCTGGCTCGTCTACTATAATGGCAACGGTGCTATTTTACAGCCGGTGATCTGCTGAAGCTCCTGAAAACAAATGTCAACGACATTCATCATATATGTATGAACACTTGCAAAGCTCCTTTTACTAAACCGGAGAAAGGAATCGGCCTGTATGCTTTATCATACATAAATTACTTTGAAGATAAGAAGATGCGTCTTAATAGAAACGAACGCCCAAGCTAATGCTAGCCCAACACAATGACTTGATTATGAGACAAAGGGAAAAAAAAAAAAAAAAGGAGAAAAAAAAAAAAACAACAAACAACCACCTTAGATGTTGTCTTGCTGTACTGCTGAATGTAAACAGCGCTACCGCAGACAAGAGGTTCAAAACAGAAGTACGTCTAGAGCTGTAACTAATGATTATTTTCATAATCGATTAATTGGTCAATTTGTTCTTTCGTTTAATCCGATTTTAAAAAAAATAATAAAACTTTCGCAACAATTTGTAACTTATTTAAAGTAAAATTGACTAACAAATATAAATTTCAGACTAAAACTTTACAGTAACTCAACAGTTTATCCAATTTGATGTAATTTAATTAAATTGAATTAAACTACATAACAAGTTAATAACAAAATTTCACTGCACCTTAAGGTTTCTGGTCCTCACTGCCTTTAGGCAAATTGGTTTACTTGTTTAATTAAATCGTACCTTTTTATTTAGACATTCCAGACATTCCTTACTCGTGCTACACTGTGCATCACCGCATCTGTACCGCGAGTGAAGAGCAACGTGGCCTCGTTACTAATAGATGACTCCCGTTATAATAAGTGACAGAATTTACATTGCATCCTGCAAATACAGCACGTAATGACCATAAACTTGATTTAAACTAAACCTCTTAAACAGCTCGGACCAGTTTCCCCAGCCCCTTACACACACTGGAGCGTGTTGGATATAAACATGAGTCTGTGCTCGTTCAGCACTGTCGCGCTTCCGTGCTACAAAAGCTCCGCTTTGTAAAGTTTACAGGTTACAGTCTTCTTCACTACATTTAATATGAAATGCTCCCCTGCCTTAGAGGCCGCACGCTTTTTTCCCCCGCTGTCACTTGACAATTATGCCTCCGTCTTATGGTGACCGAGGTCATGTTGGGCATGAAAGGTAACGTCGACTTTGGGTATTCGGCTAACGCTAGCGGCGTCGCATTACGTGCGTTTGACGGCGTGCGCCATCGTCTGGGAAACGGCTTATACTTCCGGTTTGTAAATAATAGCCTGTGTTCCATTTGAGACGATATTACCTTTTTAAAATTCATACACTAGAGGGCAGAGCACGTAGTGCATAGTGTAAGTGTATAGTACGTCATTTGGGATACATCTTTGGTCTGTACTCTCCGATGCGTGTTTTCAGAACAGAAGTAACAGAGTGAACGTACCACATGCCACATGCAGACCGACTATTCGATAATGAGATTCGTTGACAACGCTTTTCATACATTACGATCGATTAGTTTTTGCAGCTCTAAATACGTCATAACCCTGAGTGCAAGTATGGTGAGGTAGTTAGTGATTTAATAGGACTTCATTAATATTAAGCCAAGCATTAAGGAACCCTTTTAAACTTTTTAAACAATTAAAAAAAAATTTACACAAACAATTTTATGAACCCACAGACCTTATCCTTTTCTGATTGAAGACCTGTTGGATATCCAGTCAGATCAGCATTCCCACATCAGTGCCTCCCTAATACCTTGTTTGGCTCATTTACCACAAAAGAGAAAAATAATGAATAAGTCAGACAAAAGGAGCCTCGTACCAGCAGTGACAACACAACCGGAGCCAGATGTGATCATTTTTCAATTAGAGCTGGCAATTTCTGGTGACAGCAGGCAGAGACACCATCAGTGACGTGAAGTGGGCGGGGTGTGATGTGATACAGAAGAGCAAAGTTTATCTTTATGCAAATGAAACAAGCAGTTTGATGACTGCCAAGGGGAGTGAGGGATGGTGGTGCGTTACGTTTTTTTTCCTCTCCGACAGTGAAACATCAGGGGGGTTTGTTTAGGTTTTTTTTGGTTCCACATATCTGTTCCCATTCACAATTCCTAAGCCAGTCAGTGATCCTTGCTCTGCTGCAATGGGAGTGAAGTGTGTGATTTATATGAAATAAAACACTATGTTCGCGGTTCTATTTACACTTTTCTTCCTTTCGTTCTGCGCTCCATCTCACCGAACATGCCTCTCCCTCAGTCTCCGGTCAGAGAGGTGAGAAAATGAGCGTGCCTGCTCGATGAGAATGAGCTTTAACCTTTCTTTCCAGTGAAGCGCTTGTAGGCATCCAGAGCTAAGCAGACGAGGGGGAGGGAAAAAAAAAAAAGTATGTTTCTGCCGTGTCTCATTCAGCGCTTTCCTAAAGCGTTCACTTTCTCCTGGGGGAGGTTAAACTTTCCATATGAATAAAGTGTTCACTTGCTCTAGAGGACACCGGTACTGCTCACACGGATGTGCTTTCATGCACTGATGATGAAGTCACACGAGGATAACATGCCCTTGAGATGAGGATCTAATTTATGAAGCTAGGGAGAGGTGCCAGCTTTATTCTCAGTCTCTCTCACTCAGGTAAGATGCTGTAAGTAACCTCCGGCACAACTCGATATGGACTTAAAAATCATATCACGATATTTTCGGGTATTTATTGCGATAACGATATCAATGACGATATAAATATAGTTCCGTGTGACCTTGAGTGTGATCTTGAGAGCCTAAAAACAACTAAAAGTAACGGGTCGCAGACAAATATATCATCAACCAGGATTTATCGTTATCATCGTGGGAAGACTAATTCTTACAGTGGGGAGAATTTCTACCGGTATATCGCAAACGATAAGATATCGCTCATCCGTATTTAGCAACGCTTCAAATAATTCCGTTTTTATTGAGAAAGAGCGAACGTTATATCGAGAAACATAAACTGGCAACCATAACAATAGTGAGTCACAGCAAAGTTCCTCCAGCACACTGATTTTCTGATGGAAAATCCACCGGGATCTTTAACCGTGTCTGTAGAGTAGGGGAAACGGGGCAAAAACATCAGATCATATAACAATATTTTAATTTGCCAAGCAACAAATAACTGGGGGGGAAAAGTTACAGTTGAAGTGAATTACTATGAAGTCGGCCAGTGCAGATGTACAGATTATACTCTTCGTCTTGTGATGTAACTTATCGCGGTTTAAGGGCGCGATTAAGCAGGGCGAATGTTTGAGATGAAGAGCTTGAATCGAAACAGATCCCTATGGAGCTTCACACCGGGCGCGATCATTCGAATTGAATACTATTTAATACCGTATATATACACACCGACATTTCCAAAAAACCTGCACGTTACTTCAATCATGCTACACGGTACATCGGCTATAATGGATTGTGTTTAGACATGTACACTCATTTTTTGAGTTAAACTATAGCAGGGTGAATCACGTCTATAGAGGCAGATGGGAGACCAGAGCAAATATCCTTTTTGTAACAGTGAAAGAAAAAACAAATCCGGTATTTCCTTTCCATGACTTTTCGAACAAGGAAAGAAAAAAGAAGAAAAAAAAAAAAACAAAACAGAGAGATGGATTACGGCATTTAGAAGAGAAAACGATGTCGAATTTCCCATCACTCCCTCAGCCACTGTCTTTAGAAACCCCCTCACAGCAGTGTTTAGGAGTTATTTTTGTCATTTAATGTCAGGGTAATGTAACAAATAGTGTTATAAATAAAATAAAAACTTTGCTATTTTGTAATATTACTCTTGCACTGAATACATTCCACTTACACATTTATTCATTTCGCAGACGCTTTTATCCAAAGCGATTTACAAATGAGGAAGTACAAGCAAAATGATGTATCAACTGGAGAACACCACTAGTAGTGCTATCATACTACCATGCTACTATCCTGTAATACTTAATAATAATAAAATTTTATTAGGGGTACAAATAGTAATATTCATCCATCCATCCATCTTGACGGGGGAAAATTCATCAACACCTGACCAATTCAAATCTGTAGGTATAAACATCCATCCATCCATCTTCTACCGCTTACTCCTTTTCAGGGTCGCGGGGAACCTGGAGTCTATCCCAGGGAGCATCGGGCACAAGGCGGGGTTCACCCTGGACAGGGTGCCAGTCCATCGCAGGGCACAATCACATACACACTCACACACCCATTCATACACTACGGACACTTTAGACCAATCCAAATAGTAATAACACGATAGTAATTTATTTCTGACTTAATTCACTTTTATGCGCTATACGTCGTGCCCTTTATTTTGGCGGAAAACCGCAGGAAGACCTCCTTTTAATTAGTAACAGTTTTTTAAAATTCACTTCATTACCAATGAGAAGAATATTTGAGATTACGCCAATATAAAACCAGAGAGAATCTGACGCGCGTCGTGTCTAAACACAGGTTATAAGCGACCCGAACTCACGGCACAGACAGAGAGGAAGTTACTGTGAACCGAGCCGCTTTAAATCACTGAGCTACACACACACACGGCTTTACCGTTTCAAACATCAACGAGCCAAAATGAAATCTAAATCTTCTTTACGGTGTCGGGTCGGTTGCATTTTTAAGACCTTTGAAACGTGAATTTAAGACATTTTACTGCTAAATTAAGGCCTTCTTTTTACATCAACGACACGTTGAGACTTTTTAAGGACCCGCAGACACCCTGTAATATTTTCTCCGTCTCCGACGTCAGCACTTAGTTACAGCTTCACCACTTCCGAACCGAGTGCTTTGCCCTCTGCTGCGTTTTTCCTGGCTTCATTAGCTTCGGTAGAAAGAAGAAACGTGCAGCTGGTAAGGGAATGACCGTTTACAGCTGCTGTAATGCAAGTGATAATAGGAAACTTCTTGTACGTGCGTTCCATAACGTGAACTGTAGCTATAAATGGGTAGATAACGTGTCGTTCTTTAATCAAATTTTTTTTAATGCTAGCGTTAACAAATGCTGTGGTACAAGAAGAATGAAAGGCTTCACAATACAACCCACCATCCCGATGTTGATTATTTCTCTAGAACGGTAAATGTATTCGTCACGATCGTCACATCGTCCTAAGCTCCCTTGAGTATTTCATAAGAGCCTGTGATCGATCAAATAACGGTGTGACATCATCAGATCATCATCACAGAGAAAAATCAAAGCAAAAACCTAGTACGGGTTTTGAAATAAAACCGTTCGGCCGGAAACGTCGGACAAAACGCGTCATAATCGAACATACCAATCCCACAATCCATCACGGTCACTGCATTATAAATTCTACACGCGTCCATGTCCCATTATATATTAACTCCCCCCTTTTTTTTTTGCACAAGAGAAAATGCCCTGTGGCTTTGCTTTATTGAGCAGCAGAAGCATCCCAGCTGTTTGACCTTCAGTTGAATAAAATATGCTGGAAACAATAAAAAAAAATATTTTTTTTTGAAAGTGCGAGGAAAAAAACATTTCAATAAAAACACTTCAACGCTTCAGACGACGGCAAGCGCAGGTGAAATGAGGCCGTCACGAGTAAAGTGTTTATCGATAAGTGAGGGATAAATACTTTTCTCTTCCACCACTCTCTCTGGTCTTTGTCACTCCGCCCCCGAGCATCAGGACCTCGTTAGGCAGACTGGAAATGCATCTCTCTTTCATGTCTGCCCTCCTCCAGCATGTCTGCTGCTTTCCATGCTTGCCTTCATCTTCCAGCATCATTCCCCTCCCTCCATCTGTCACCACCAAGCACAATGAGAAATACACCGCGTGTCTTCGCACGAAACGGGAGCCTGTCGGCATCTTTCAGAGAAGAAACCTTCGAAGACGAATCCTTGGTTTTCTTGTGATGTTGTCACGCACTAAATGAGTAATAATGCACATTTTAAAGCTTTGGACTAGGAAATATGTCAGGAATAAACCATGACAGAAAAGAATCATGAACATAACGGTGGAATGTGGCCAGACATCTAGCAGAATTAATATTACCATCACAACACTGAGCAATGGTTTTGTTTTGTTTTTTATACCATAGCAACTTACTAGCATATTTGTAATTATTAAAGAACATCATACTTTTTTTTTAATCGATTTATAGTTACATGTGGTAGAACAGCCAAAAAACAATACTAACGAGTTAGTTTCTGTTGTTATTTAAATGATAAGAGCTAAAAAAAAACTTAAAGATTATCTCAGATTGTTGGAAACCTGTGCTGACACTGGAGACTCCTTCCAGAAAAATGCTAAATAATCATCTCCTGACAGAAAAGCATTACATACGGTGGGTGGATAACCAGACATGTAGACAGACAGATGGACAGACAGCTTTATTCATCAGAGGGAAATTCTCACAGTGTGAATTTACAGTATGTGGAGTACCACCATACAAGTGGTACTGGTTATCCACCCACCGTATGTAATGCTTTTCTGTCAGGAGATGATTATTTAGCATTTTTTTTCGCATTAAGTTTAAAATACTTTTATTAACCTATAAAGCACTACACGGTCTCGCACCACAATATCTAAGCGACCTTCTGGTTTTATATGATCCGCCACGCCTACTCAGATCAAAAAATGCAGGCTATTTGATATTACCTAGAATAGTGAAGTCTACAGCAGGGGAAGAGCCTTCACTTATAGAGCCCCACAGTTATGGAACAGTCTTCCTATTAGTGTTCGGGACTCAGACACAGTCTCAGTGTTTAAATCTAGGCTTAAAACATATTTGTTTACTCAAGCTTACCCTGACTAGATTATATCGCACTACCCACAATCCTAATCGTTTTTCCTCCTCTCTCTCTTTTTTTGCCGAGCCCCACACGAATTTATGGGATATTGGAGACCAGATCCCTTCTGCCTCTGGATGAGCCCAAATCTTCTGCTGGGATTATGGCTGCTCCTAAGGCCATACATACTTCATTTTCACATTATCTGTGTTACATTCACAATCTATGTTACCCAGATGAGGATGGGTTTCCCTTCTGAGTCGGGTTCCTCTCCAAGGTTTCTTCCTCAAAAACATTTAGGAGTTTTTCCTTGCCACCGTCGCCCACTCAGTGGCTTGCCAGCTGGGATAAATTCCATTTGTTTTCTACCTGTTTGTCTCTGTTTATCTGTTCCTGTTTGTCTCTCTTTAGATGTTTCTGACTGTTTATACCTGTTTTTATTTCTGTAAAGCTGCTTTGAGACAATGACTATTGTAAAAAGCGCTATACAAATAAAATTGATGATTGAAGCCCTGTGTAAAGTCTTACTACAGAGACGATTACATACTGTATGAGAACAAGATAATACTTTATTAATCCCCAGATGGAGAAATCGAGGGAAATTTTTTATTCGCATATCCCAACATGTTGGGGTCAGCCATGATACAGCGCCAGTGGATCAGAGAGGGTTAAGAACATTGCTCAAGGGCCAAACAGTGGCAGCTTGGTACTGCTGGGGCTTGAACTCCCCGACCTTTTCGATCACTAACCCAGAGCCTTAACCACCAAGCCACCACTGTCCAAATACATTAATATAAACCTGTGATTCGTCTCTGCTGCGGTCATGGAAAATGCATCAACACCTGACCAATTCAAATCTGTAGGATATAACATCCATCCATCCTTCCATCTTCTACCACTTACTCCTTTTCAGGGTCGCGGGGAACCTAGAGCCTATCGCAGGGAGCATCGAGCACAAGGCGGGGTTCACCCTAGACAGGGTGCCAGTCCATTGCAGGGCACAATCACATACACACTCACACACTCATTCATACACTACGGAGACTTTAGACACGCCAATCAGCCTACCATGCATGTCTTTGGACTGGAGGAAACCAGAGTACCCGGAGGAAACCCCCACAGCACGGGGAAAACATGCAAACTCCGCACACACACGGCCACGGTGGGAATAAATAAATAAATTAAAAAAACAACACACACCAACATATGATCTTTGAAAGAAAATCTCACATGTATTTCGTAGTGAACGCTCTGTTATACAAGTGACTATTGACATGAACATACAATATGCCATGAAATGAAACATGGTAATTAGCGAATGCTAAATCGAGCCCGACTAAAACGCGACAAGGCCTTTGAAGCCTTTCAGAGTTGGGTATTTAAACGTTGACCCCTCAACCGTGAGAGGGCTGAAGTGTAGACATAATGCAGGGGCGGAACCAATAACCGTTTTTAAAGGTCGCCGTCACTACTAAAGAAAGGAAAGGGGCATGGAGTGGAAGATGTCTTTTGTCATTTGAGCATTCTGCTTCCCTTTCTTTTGTCCTCCGCAGCTCCGCCTTGCCCAGCCTAGCTTCCTTAAGCAGTTGCCAGAGTCAACGAAGGTTGGGTACAGCTAGGCATGGCTCGCCTCCTGGTGATCTGGATACTCCGATAGCTTCTTTGCCCCCACGGCAAGGGGCCAAGGTGCAAAGTCTGTACAAAATGATTGGTAGGCCACCGTGCCAGGTTTATTGGCTTGGCACACATACAGTTGGCAAATTAAAGAGGAAAGGATCCAAGTTTTTCAGCTCAAAGCACCTCAAGCTACCCTGTGCTCCTTTGGCAGGGTTTTCCTAGTTGCTTCCAGGGCTAACCCAAGTGCACCACCTTCCAGCCAACTTCGGCCTCCTGCAACCGTACTCCGCTGAATTATCGAATGTTAAGTGGAACTGGCACCGAGTGTAATTATCAAAGTAAATATACGCCAAAATGAGTGCCTTAAAGTCGATGAATGACCGTAATAGCCTGGATAATAAAATGGATACCATTTTCAACAACGAACCAATCCATTAAATTTCCTGTTAAACAGAACATCTGCTGAGAGTTAGAGTTCGACATGGTTTGGCATCCACAATGAATAAATTTAAAATGTGCAATGTCTTCATTTACAGAGACCAGGGACCTACTTTGGTTAGTCAATTTTCTCGGCATGATCACCCGTGAGAAACAAGGGGCATGCCTCAAGTGACATACGAAATAAAAGAGCTGCTTCTCTTTTACGGTCAGACAAAACTGAATTCCGAACCTGCCGGTTAGGAAAATAAGGTTTTCCAGAAAACGCCGTGTGGATGGAATTGATTATTCTCCATTACGCCATTCAAGCAGGCTACTCTCACTATATTATATATTCAGTGTCCCACCTACCCAAACGAGGGGGGACGGACGGACGGACGACGACGACATCCTACTCCACGTCAATGATAATCGAAGAACACAAGGGTTGACATAAAACTTGGTAAGAACGGGGGTGGCTGAGAGAAAGAGCGGTAGCAAAGCGGTAAATGAAAATATGAAGCAGTATGTCTGATGTTGGCGAGCCAACCTGCCGGCTCTAGCAGATAGTAAATCCCAGGAGCACTCAGGTAATTTCCCCACCGCTTCACTCGCTGCTGCCCCTCTCACCTCCGCTGGACACAGTAATTAACCACACTGATTGGAACTCCATCTCCTTCAGTCATCAAAGCAAGACAGGCTAGCTCAGGGACTAGTCTACACAGTCACCCACGAAAGCAGGGCCGATAAAAAAAAATAAAGTAGGGGAAGAAAAAAAAAAAAAGCAATACCCTTTCCAGGGCTCCACCTTTTATTCCTGTACCCACTGGATGCCGTATGGAAGGAAGCAGATTGAAATGCAGTTTGGTTTCTGCATCAAATACTTTGCTAGATGTGATTTTAGAGAATGACAAGGTCGTTAACAATTAAACAGGCGCGCATGGTTTTAAAAAATTTAAAAAAAAATTAAAAACGTAGTCGAGAATACAGAAATTCGTTGATTACCAACTACCTAGCATGGCATGTGAAGGAAACAAAAACAAGCTTGCTTTTTTCCTTTACCCTTGGGACACGTGTTAAGTAGTGGCCTACGCCAGTCAGACGGATGAACAACAGCGGATCATTAATTCCCATCAAGGTGGCAGGGCATGATAGAAAAACTCTATTAATAAATAAAGAGATTGCTCAAGGCCATGAGAGTCAGACACAGGATTGGGGAGGGGGTGGAGGCTCTGATGGCGAGCGGTGACCCAGGATTCACTTCCTCACCATGGCCACTCTTGGATGTGCTCCTAGCAGATGCTCGGGATTTAAGCCCCATCACTCCTTCACCACAGGGGGTTGCCTCATATCGCTGGATTGCGCTGCGGGATCTCATCTCTGGTCCTTTGTGAATCAGAAGACATATGTGGCCCCCAGTGTTCAGTACATGTCTGAGAGTTCAAAATTGCTGACTGGTATCTCCATAATGCAGGAAGGAGAATAATTAAGAACATCTCCACTGGAGAATAAAATGTTTACCCAGCTAACGTCCATTTCTTCTATAAAAAAAAAAAAAACAATAAAATGTTGAAAAGTACTTTTAGGAAGTGAACACAGTACGGCTGATGAATAAGTTGACTGCACATATTAGTTATCTACCCGTGAGACGTCCTTCACATTTAGTGCCCGAGGTAGACTAGAAAATAACACGAGCACAGAAGCAACATCTATCTTACTCCTCCAGGCGTGAGGAAAACGAAGCGCACGTAATTATATACACTATAAATGTTTTTAATGAAACACGCTATAGGATTTTCCTCGCTATCTCCCTCGCACGCACAAACCGAAATCAATAAACTCCAGCAGAGCTCTGCAAAGTCAGCCACCAAGCAATTTTCCAGCATTGGATTTCAAACGCTAGTTTTCCGACAGTATCACTTTTGAGATTCTCTTCTTTCGCTGTATTCCATGAGCATCCTGCAGAAACGGTCCGAACATCCAGGCATGAAGCAAATTAATCAACAAAGTCTTTTCCAGAAGTTCGTTTCCTTTCCACCGGTGCCTGTTTAGGAGTGGCCCACAATGCCTGCACTGCTCTAACAGAAGCATTCGGTTCAGAAGAACTGTGAGGTAAGGTATTGCACCCTACAGGTACGGCAAAAAAACGGTACATCTATAGCGGTTTACTCCAATACACCAACGCCAAATGGAATAAAGTGGAATTCGTTTCATGGTTCCTCACTACGCTGCGATTCATAAAAGATTTATTCACCGTTACATGCTTCCCGTTCTGCGTGGCAGTATATCTACCTTCACATCACACCCTCCCACCCACACAGCAGTACACCCAGCAGCAAGTGCAGTGCAGGTTAATTTCATATTTGGCACCATTCACTTCTTCATTAGCAGAGCAACTCGAATAACAGATCCTGCTCAAGCAGTTTTAATTAGCGCATTATTCTAAAACTAACAGCTCAACTCTCTGGAGCACAGTACCTGATCTAATCTGCTAGAGCACTGCTATTCAGAAAGTCAATTCCAGGACTAAAGCTGAGGAACGTGCAAAGGGGAAACACTATCCCTATCTACAAAATCATCGGCTGTTCCACTCGACCAAAGAAAGAAAGCAGAAAGGCAAGCTGAAGGAGAAAAATGAGTGCGCTGTGGACACTTGGGTCTATAATAGGCTTCAAAGCCTGTGTGAGGAAGCTGTGCTTGGAAGAAAACACACACACACACACACACACTGTTAGTTCCTGCATGTTCTGGAAGATTCGGATGGAATCGCTTAACACCATGGATCCAAAAGTTTCTTTACATCACGCTACAGAATTCCAGTCATTTCTTTACGTGGATTAAAAAACATTTGCATTTAAAGATGTTCTGCAAAGATGCATAGAAATGTGAGTAAATGATGAGTAAGTGTAGCATGCAGAGTCGCAAACAAGCTCTGGAAGCAAGAAAACACCGGCTTGATGAGCTGGGGAGATTCGGGATATGTTGGGAGTGTACGAGAACAACACTTGGACGACCCCAAACTAAAACTTGCACGTGGGCTACGGTTTCGGATCCCTTCGCGAAAAAGATGCGACGTTTTACGCACACGTACCACACCACTTCGGAACTCGTGAAGCTGTTTATTCAGAACGTGTTGACTAGGTTTCGATAAGAGAAGCTCTGAACACAGTTCTGGCTATAAAGACAAATCCCAGGTTTACATTCATGCACTCGATCGAATGCTTCGTTTCTGTAGAAACAACTTAAACTAGAGCCCCACAGTTATGGAACAGTCTTCCTATTAGTGTTCGGGACTCAGACACAGTCTCAGTGTTTAAGTCTAGGCTTAAAACGTATTTCTTTACTCAAGCCTACCCTCACTAGACTTTCTATTATCCTCATTCCCAGTCCTAATAATCTTTTCTCTCCCTCTCTAATTCTGCCGAGCCACACACGATTTTATGGAGATACTGGAGATCCAGATCCGTTCTGCCTCTGGATGCAGCTCAAATCTTCTCCAAGTCCAGACTGCTGGGACCACGGCTGCTCCCAAAGCCATACAGACTTCATGTACATCCATAATGAACTTTTTCACACTATCTGTTGTTACCCAGATGAGGATGGGTTCCCTTCTGAGTCGGGTTCCTCTCAAGGTTTCTTCCTCTTAAAACATCTTAGGGAGTTTTTCCTTGCCACCGTCACCATTCAGTGGCTTGCTCAGTTGGGATAAATTTGCACCTTTAATATCTGTATACCGTGTTGATATTTCTGTAAAGCTGCTTTGAGACAATGTCTATTGTAAAAAGCGCTATACAAATAAAATTGAATTGAATTGAACATAATCCAAGATGATTAATAAACAATTTGAATGAAGTCTGTTTATTAAGGATTGATGAAAGGAGTCTCCACTAAATAAGGCAGTTCCGTAACGTTTTCCGCCACAGGAAATTCTTCAGGATGGAGGGGTTTGTCGTTTCTCCGCTACATGACGAGCTGCATTTTTGCCTTATTGACTTCAAGACAATGAAAGAAATAAAAAGAAGAAGAGAAAAAAAAGAAAAAGAGATGCTGGTGATTTAAGTATTGAACTATTTAAAGCTGATATAACTTGCCTTACGGACGTTCTGCAACATTTGCAAACTGGTGCGGTACAAAAGGAACAGAACACTTCAAGTCGTGTTGTTATATGGTCCGTACAGCACTTTGAAGGTTTTTTTTTTCGAGAGCCAAAATGTTTTTTTTTCCCAAAATTTGTGCTTTCTTTACCGATTTCTTTTTTATTTGGCGAAATTTCAATTGTAAACAATCGTTTTTGCATCGTTTTGTCTTTCGCGGTGGTGTTTGTTGGTAAACGAGACCTTTTAGCTGTACTCATGTTCGACGCACGTGAATCGGAGACGGGTTTGTCGTGACGACGTCACATGACGCATCCTGGCCCGATTTAGAAAAACTGCACGATCCGGCAAACATCGCAGAGTTTCCTTGATTGCGTGTTAATTTCTGCAATCGCAAATAAACCCGTACGGACAGGTCCTAGAGAAACGGGGCCGCATGGCAACACGCCATCAGTGATTATTTTCCTATAACAGCATGCCTCAACAGGTCTTATTCATTCATTATACAGCGCATTTCTAAGACATTAGAAAAACAGTGAAGAGCGATGAAGAACTCTTATTGGAAAACCCACATGTTGAACAACAGAATGAAGAATTTCTTGTCAGTTTTGTAAAATAACATCCAGGGTTTTGCTTCTACAGTTTCTTTTTTTTTGGGTTTCCTGTATATTCTTGCTTGGCCATGTGACACTGCCCCCTGAGGCACATGATCACATTACCCATGTTGACAGACACTTGTTTGGAGTTTAAAAGCAACTCTAGGTCCTTTTAACGACCCGATGGCCATCAACGGCAGCGTTCACACCCAGGCTTAACCCTCTTACCTCGTAAGGCCGAAAAACCAGCTTGCCCGTCTTTGATCTATTTCCATAAGGACGATATAGCGACTTGGTCGTCTATGCCAAAATCCCCTTAAGGCCGATATAAAGGATTTACAGATTTATGTATGAAACTATCACTTGGAGGCGATCAAATTTGTTTGAAGCGCGTTAGCCAGTTTGCGAAAAGCGTGTGAACGGATTTATTTTTGCAAAGAATTAAATACTGGCACTCTTCTCCTCAGTGATAAGCAGGTGTCAGAAACCGAAAGTTGTCCTTGAGTACCGGGGGAATTTCTGCTTTTCAATAAGCGCCATCTACTGTCAGGGAGTGAATTTACACTTTCATTCAGCGTGTCACCCGCGTAGGTGTGAACACAAAAAAATCGTGGCTGCGAAAAATCTTCCCGGTGTGAACGGGCTCTTAGGCAATAGCGTTCAAAGGAATATATCTAGGTTGGATAATAAGAGCCGTACAGCTTTCACGAGCATTGAACAAAAGTCTAAAAATCACCTAGTAACTAAGCTCTAAATCATCAGAGCAAATCGGGTTAAAAACACAGCTATTAAAAATACGTGTGCTGTTGTGAAGTAACCTGCTAAGCCAGAAGGCATGTAACAAGATCCTAGACTAATCATTTCCAAAACTGAGATTTCAAAGCTTTCGGGGCAGCTTCCTTCTTCCCTGTAAGGGTTAAATGACCAGACATCAAGTAGAGATAAGGCGAGCTGTATCCAAGACTCGTCATTAGTGGGAGTTATTTGCACCGACGCTATCTCCTCCTCTCTACGGTTTAAATGGCTAAAAGCCGAGCCTGCCGTTCCACTATGATTCCCTGGAATGCTGCTCGATCCTTTCTTCTGTTCCCCATTACTGGTTTTTGTTGCCTTTGTTGTGCCAGATTCCTGCTTATGGGAGGGGGTTGTTGCTCTTGCTAAACTCAGAGCCTGGGCTTCATACACCTTCCCATGGGGAGAGAAGAGATTAGGAAAGGAAGCCAGTGCATTAACAGGACCGCTGGTTTACTGACAAGAGGGAGACCCCACACAGACTGGCTCTATTCTCAGAACAAGTAAACCAAACCAAAAACTAATCATGTGACCTGTGCTTATTAGCCACTCACCACTTGATCTGCTCCTTTTTTCTTCTTTTTCTTTTTTTTAAATGGAGCCCTAGATTCAAGTTACTGCAGGTGCTCATCTATCCGCTGGAACAATTCCCCCGTCAGCCCTCAGTCAGATGCAGATGCTAATAGATTGTACGTAAATTGTGGTCTGTAGTAGGGGCGCCTTTGTCATAAATTTAAAGAATGGACCACACGGAGGTGTTAACCAAACTGGCTTGAAAAAGGTCAGACCAGGGACGGTCTTTCTGCAGGAGGAGTAGCTTTCAACGAGCTAACAGTGCTTTCTTTGTTGACATGGAGAATTGCCCCACTGTGGTGGTTATCAGTCTTTCACAGATAAGAAGCCAATAACACAAACAACAAAACCACGCAGACACAAACACAGCTTGCTTGTGCGCACGTGTTGGCGGGGAGATTTATACAAAGGAATGAGAGATCTGGACCATGGATTCCATTTATCTTGCCTTTCTATCTATGCCCTGACATTCCAGCACCTCTCTCATAAACACAGAGAGGGGTGTGTCAAAGCACTTGACACAGATGTGCACCCCGCCTGATTTCCATCAAACCTGGCGAAACACACCTCGCCTTATCTTCAGACCTCTGCACACACAACCCACAGCTCTGGAGAACATGCCCTTGCCCATATCTGGGACAACCACACAATACTTTCCTATATGTTGTTGTGTTCGGTCAAAAACCAAAAACAAGAAAGTGACTTCATCCCTCGATTGTCCCGGCTGACCCTGCGAAGTACAAGCCGAGGAACCGAAGAAGTAAAATCAATATGGAAAACAAACAGCAGCACTGCCTACATCCGATCTATATTCTAAGTGCTGAATAATTAATCATGCGCAACGGGTCATCTTCTGTTCTTTCCATTTCCTCGAGCAACTTTGAATCAAAAGGTGCGAACAGAAAGGTATGAACTGCTCCCTATATGCTGCTCTTATAAATATGCCGGTCACACATGTTAGACATCCAGGATAGAGCCAAGCCCCTTTCATATGGGGAATTTGCTGGTAAACGCAGACACAAGATATCAGAACGGATATCCCGAGAAGGTACATGTGAGCAAGGCAACCAGGACGAGACCTAGGACCGTTCCTGGGAAGTTATGTGCATCAGCTGGTTAAAACTGCACAACAAACTGAAGTGACGAGTGATAACATGGAACAAAATAAGAAATTGTTCCATTCTAAACACATGAGCTCAAAGATGCCAAACATTAGCTAGTGTCATTCTAATTGATGAGAAGAGAGTAATGCCATCCCTCCCACCAGAGAGCATGACCAATTTCTGCTCTCTTGGACCCTCACCCACAGTCGGCTGAGGCATCGTCATCTCCTGATGAAAGCTTGTTTCGTTGTGAAACTTTGTCCATTTGTGTCATGAATGAAGTGAATGCCAGAGTCAGTCATTGATGTATCACCTAAGAGCAAATCACCCTCAGATTACGAAAATGCAGGGTTGGAAGAGAGAAAAGCTCAATTCCTTTGATTTACGTCACATCTTGTATGACATTCTTTCACGGCAAGTGCAAACAAGCTCATTCTGGTCAAATATCAGCTTTCAATCATAGTCTACAGCTGTGACCGATCCAAAGATTGAACATTACTGGAAAAGGTATACCGATGATCTATTCCGAGTGTGAAAAGGACTCAGGCTGAAGAGCGTCCATCAATGAACGGTCTCACTCAATAAAGCCATTTGCCACGGAGATCTAAAGCCTTCCTTATGACCTAAGTGAGCAAGACTGCTTCATCTCACCTTGAAGAACATCAGCAACTAATGGAACTGGGGTGTACCAGTGCTGCAAAAAGCTTTTTTGATCATCTCTTACAGCCCTTCATCCATTTCCAGAAATAGCCAACGCAACATTAGAACCTTAGCTTTTACAAAATACAACACGCTCTTCTGTATTTCAAGAGAATAAGACAACCACGTTCACCTCCTTGTGTTTGGGAGCACTCATCTAGTTTACCAGCAGTGATGATTTGGCCTCGCATAAAGCCCTTCCCTGAAGAGCGACCCGGGCTTGGTCGTCTGCGGCGAGCTCCAAACAGAAGGGTACTCTGGCCAGGAACCTTTAATCCCCTCTACAAGCCTATTTGAATGCCGCCTGTATCTGCTTTCATGAAGCTCCACTCGTCTCGCGAACGCATAAATACGCAAGTAGCCGCCTTCCCCGATTTGTAACGGGAGGAGCCATTTAACACCACTGCTACTAAAAGGCTTTTAACACGACGCGAGCGCAACTCCTTTATTACGGATGCATTTGTCTGACAGAGATGAGTCTTTACACTCCAACAAACCCAAGAGCGGAGGCCATTTTTGTTTGGGTGGAAAAAGGAATTCGGGTTAAGGTGGCGACGTGCTTTAATTCCAGAACGCAAAAAAAAAAATGAAAAGGAAACAAATGGCGTTCAAAAACAGGCAGCTAAATGGACTGGCCGTTTTCAATTCACACACCAGAAAAAATAAATAAATAAATAAATAAAATGTGCCATTATTAACAGCAACAAACAATTTTTATATTTAATGACCGAGGCCCCTCTTCACGGCTGGAGTGCCATTCCCTAAGCACAGACACACTCTCCATCATAGTGAAAGAGCATGTTGAATTATTCATACAGTTCTGCCAGTTGCAGGTTAGACACGGCTGCGGAAGTCTAAGCCTGTCTTTCGCTTGTTTACATGTGTGGGTCTTGTGATGAAGTGAAGAACCATGCCTACTTAATGTAAAGCCATATGAACAAGGCGATACTACGGCATCACATGCATTAGTCCTGTTATCCGTCGTGTCAACAAGGGCTGGGGCATAGTGTCCCGATAACCACGGCATTCCACGATGACATAACTGTTGTCTCAAGGTACGGCACCTTCTGGGACTGTTTTAACCCTTGTACGTCCTTATGTCCAATTTTGTCTTTTTCATATTTTGTATCATTTTGTCTGAGTATTTTTACGGGAATTGTAATATTTCACCCTCATTTGCGTTCATAAATCAATTTTAAACTCGGTACACAAAATAGTTACACTCAATACCTTAAGGACAAAAATGTCCCCCATTGAAACCCAGTCAATCTGCAATATTTCATCCCTGTGATGTTTAAGCAGAAAATCATGCATTCTGCGTTAATGGGCTTTTATTTTGTTGACGAGGTTTCACAACCTTTGAAATCATAGAGCGCAGCAGACCGACTGAATAAATGATGCGGCTATAATTGTGTGGGTGTGTTCATGTGGATATCAGAGTTGTGGTTTGTAGGAGTTTACTGGACATTTTATGCGTGTGAACAGTTTGAAAGAACGAAATGATATTGTACTGGAAATCACAAATCCCTCCCCATGTATACGAGTCAAAGAAGGTCACGGAGCTTCGAAGATTTTTGCATCACGTAAAGAAACCGGCGTTTAAAGGGTTAAAAGTCAGTGAAAGTGGCGGGGGAAAACATATATACATATATATATATATATATATATATATATATATATATATATATATATATATATATATATATATATATATATATATATATATATATATATATATATACACGCACACACACACACACACACACACACACACACATATATATATAATATTTCCATGACTGTTTTTTGACATTGACATTTTTGTCCTCTATGGACCCGAGTTTTTTTTTATCTCCAACACTGCATTAAAAAAATATGAATGCATCAAAATTAATGCACAAAATGCATGGTGTTAATCACTGACATATCAAAGTCTGTAATAATCAAAGAAAAAATTCTGCTTAGCATTTACTATATGGAAAATAATTACTATTATTCTTTTTTTCCATAAAAAAAACCCCAAACATCTCTGGCATTATGTAAACAAACCAACATTTAAAGGGTTCAAATTCTGAAAATAAATGAATGTTGGGTAATTATGATTAGAACGGATGCTGGGGAGAACAAAAATCAATGTCAATGAAAGTGGAAAAAAATATGAATATATAATATTTTGATGACAGTTTTTAGACATGGACATTTTTGTCCTCTATGAACGGTGTGTGACGTTTTTTGAATTGACGCACACGGGCTAATTTGTGCTGCTGTCTGGTCTCTCGAACTCGCAGCGATCAGCATGTGCGCTATACAAACAGCATCGTGGGTTCAAAGAGTTGTTGCTTAATCCCCCACAACTGGTGTCAGGACGGTTAAACAAGTGAATGTTAAGAACATAATCCAAGCCTGGTGGATAATGTTAATCAGTCATGATTAGCATCCAACAGATCGAACAATCCTCAGGAACACAGTGGCCTTTGGTAATAAAAATACTCTCTCACTTAAAGGGAAAAAAATGAAAAATAAAATCTCCATAGTGATGGACATTATGGTTATATGTTTTTATTGAATTATGTGTGATTTGTTTAGAGCGAATTTGATGGTTGGTGCTATATTTGTGTTATTCCCGTGAGACGTTATCAGTTGTGTGCTTTGCTGGCATCACAATACAACATCAAATGGCATTTAATATGAGAAGGGGGGGGAATCTCAAACATAAGGGATAATAGGAAGGGGGAAAAGGATATTTCTTCTGAAAAATATCCAATGATCTGCAATTTAATATTAATGAGAGATTTAATGTAGAACAAGTACAGACAGTAAATATTGGGCTGCAGAACGCGCCGAGTTACGGCGAAGAATCGGCTCAGCTAGTTAGCGATCTATGGAATGACTATTGCAATTGTGTTGACTAGCATTACAGCTCGGGAGGCTGATCGGTTTGCGAAAGAGAGCCTGACTTGACTAAAGCACTGCCGCATCGTTCTCTTTAGGTAACGATGAAGCGAGAGCTAAATCCCAACTGGCATCACAGTCAAATGGCATTGTGGGTAATGTAGGAAACAGAAACCAAAGTGAATCTAGGCCAATATGTCGATGAAAAATGGGACAACTCAGAACTCTCGATACAAAATAAATCTTCAACACTACCCAAGTTCACATGTTTTCTCCCCTTAAGACAAGTAATTAGAAATAAAACCTTTAGAGTTTAGAGACCGTTCAGGGTTGAATGTAGTATAATACAAGACCACAGGGGTTCAAAACCTGCTGTGACATCTGGAGAAGGTCCAGCCTGAAGGTGGCTAGTTCAAAAGACCTCTGGTGGAGCAAGCAAACAAAAGGGGTTTGCCACAGTGATGGCCGAATACAAATCAGAATTCAGGGGACAGGGATGGGGGATTGGGGGGGGTTCAGGGTTAAAATTCTAAATACTAACTAGAGCACATCAAACCGTATACACCACATGGTCATTAAATTACAGGAATGGTTCTAACAGTCCTGCATACTCATCCTCTGGGAAAGTTTGATAACTCATGCTTCCTCGTATCTCAAAGCTCAACGGAGACCTAGATATGGCCGTATCCCTGTCTGACTTCTCTCCGGTTTGGCTAAGTACAGTGATAAAGGCAGGGGCGCTAATTGGTTTGGAGGCTTTGATCTGAAGACAAAACGATATAACCCACCGTAATCATATTAACAAAACCCATCTCAGCCAGACATGACCGCCCATCCCTATGCAAATACAAAAATGTTCAACCCTTAGACAGTTTTTTGATATATAACATCAAGAGCCACAATCAACCAACATTAGCGCGGTTATTCACGTGATTCTTTCCCTTACACCAACTTCCCATTATCCGGTGTGAAAGAATACGACAGGTCTGCCTTCTGGACAACAGCTTCTCTTCTTTCTTAAAATCTCTGGAGAGTGTGGCGAGGCCGGTTTGTAGGCAGGTGGCAACTCATCAGGTAGTAGCCACCAGCATTGCATGACCAGGAAGCCAATATGGCATTTCCTGTACATGCCACACTAGCAATATGGCAGATCGGGAACATATGGCATTTTTACATCGCTGCATCCTCAGCAGTTCTGTCGATTTGACAATCCTCCAGTCCCAGACAACATTTCCACCAGCTGCCTGGAATGATTACGCTTCCATTTCAACGCACTCAGGACACACTTTGTACAATAAAATATAAAATGTTTCATTTAAAGTTAATTAGCGTGTGGATTCTCAACGTTTACCTTTATCAGCTCCGCCGAGAAATTACAGAATTATATGATCATTACCGTCATTGGTACGTGTAATGTATATAATGATGTCCATAATGCGACGGAATAATTGATATTCTGTGATCGCCATTAGAAAATGTCTAGCAAGATCTAGGAAGATCGGCGGGTGTGCTCGATAGGTCTCGCTAATTGGCTAATCAGTGCAGCCAGAAGTCCCCCTCCCCCTTGTTCATGCACTGGAGTAACCCGTGCTAAGCCCGCTGCTGTCCCAGCATTCCGCCTGTGCCTCATTTACCCACAAGCACATGTACAAAACATGGACTTCCTCAAACAAACAAACACTCAAAATCCTGTCTTTATTAAAAGGTGTGGCCCATGTTTAGAATTGGTGCATCCATCACCGCAAGATTGCACTGGAACAATCTAGCTGTCATGATTGCTGCTGCCTGCAAAAGCATGTGCAGGATTTACACACACACACACACACACACACACACACACACGCAAGCAAATGCATACAGTCACACCACCACAAGGTAAAGCTTCAAAAGAGACCCTCTATAATGGCGCCTAGGCCATGGCATATACAGAGTATGCAGAGAAAGAGACTGTTTCATGTGCTGATTGGTGGGAACGGTAGGGAAGATTGGGGGGAAGGTTCGGCATTGTTGTGGGAATCACTTACCCAACGTTACCATGGTGACCCTCTGGCAATGACGGCCTCCTGGCTATAATGAGCGTGTTGAGTCCCGGTGGGACCCCGTCTCTCTAACCCTGAACCTCCCCCCTCCTTCATCTGCGGCAGACCCATAGCTCATAGCTCGACTACAAACCACTCATCCACCTAGAGTCCCTGTTTGCACAGGTCTAAAGAAACCATCGACGGGTGGTGGGATGAAATCCTCTGAAAATACGTTTAAGCATTACATCCCGGGTGCGTACGTATTACACAACACGTATGTATGCCAAACAGTTCAGAAAGGGAAAACAAGCTGGTAATATGCAAGCCAAGACAGGACACTTTAAAAGCCTGAAAAGAAAAGAGTGTGGCGAGATGCAACAAAGGGGTTCGTACACAAAGGACGTTCACACACTCGCTGCAGACAGGTAACCTGAGAGGGATTTCCAGTCAGAGCTGGCTGCTGCAGTGTGCCTGGACACATTCGTCAGCCAGTAAACATCAAATCAGATACTGCTAGGCATCCCGCTGCTAATCGATATCAGGCATCAGGAGAAAAGGACGATCTGGTTTAAGAGTAGCGAACGTATTGTTTTGTCGAGTGGACCTGTTCCGCACGCAAAAGGGCGTGCGCTGATTTCAATCAACTTCATATTCATTTCCCCTTCCATAGTGAGAAATGAATGCAATATGAATTTCATTAGGTATCGATTCAACCTTCGAGTCCGAGCCGAAGCGAGTGCAGAAAAAAATAAAGCCAAGATATTCCACACCATCACTCATTCAAGCTGGACCGCTACCATAGAGAGAAATCGTTTCCCCAGACCAGACTGCTTGTACAATCCATTATGGAGTTCTAGGCGAATTATTACGCATCGCTATAAATAACAGTGATGCACTTATTCCCCCAGAATGAATCCGAGATAAGGTGACGTAAAAATCAAAGTGAGCAGGCATGGTTAAGAGGTGTATTGTGTCAGACACGTTCCAAATGAACTACGGGTTCGAGTGCGGCACGCTGGTGTTCCTCTCTCACAAAGACAGATTGCACCTGAAAAACACCTCTAATGGCTATATTACACTTCAGTGAGCTCGGACTATTTGTACATGTTTTCGCCTATTGTGCGTCTCCGGGAGCAGCCCTCCTACTGATTTGTGTCATGTAAATTGGAGGAATAAATGAGAGCGGGATACTATTCAGGCAGGCGCAAGTAGCCGAGGCGTTATCTGCTTACTGGAAGACCGTTCAGCGCATGTTTCCTGAGACGCACTGTGGGGGAAAAAATAGATCTGCGCAAAGCCTCGCTCCCCCCACTAAAAGGCTTTCCGGAGAGAGTCGCGTTTCAATTTAATTACAGATCTCGCGTCGGACGGATCCTTCACCAAAAGCTCTAAATTGGAGGGAGGAGGGTTTTAAAAAGGAGAATGCTAGTGTGTGTGTGTGTGTGTGTGTGTGTGTGTGTAAGTCTCTCTCATTTATTTTAAAGCACATCTAAAAGACGAAAAAAAAAAAAAGTCTAAAATACAATATTTGCTTCTTGAATCATTAAGTCTTTCAGAAACAGAAAAAAATGTGCATTATTATAAACATTCTTTCTAATCATTTTCAAAAAAAAAAAAAAAGCAGTGAATGAAACAAAACAGGCTTCTACTGTCCTTGTTTTCTCTAGCGTAATGGATCCTCTTGAAGGAAAACCGATGGTTGTTGGACACCGTGAGCTTGTCTCAAGGAGTGGGCAGAGCGCCCTGTATTTCAAACAAAGGCGATGGTGACGGATGACAGCCCAGTCCCGTCTCTCTGCTGGGACTCTCAGCGCCTTTCCGCAAAACATAGATGAATGCACTGCAGGAGCGCTGTCTGATCACAGCCCGCCTCCACCAGACGTCTTCATTTCAGTCAGTCGCCGCCACCAGGCCTGTCCTACTTCATGAGATGGCCATTTCCCCAGAGAGACGACCAAGAAATCAGCAGGCAAGAAAATGCCCCCAGTATTACAGATGCTCTGGGTCAGGCTTCAGGCCCCAGGGCTCCACACTGCCAGCCTCATTCTACTGATGCTTGTTGACAGTTTTGCTCCAAGACACCGGGATAATGAATCAAACCATAGATGCGCTTCACCAATCATATACTCTGGCCTACTTCTAGATGCAGGTGTACAAGTAAAACGTTGACGTCATGTTGATAGAACGTCGTACAGTAAACTCGGGTTTGAGAACAATCCGATCAGAAGGCGGGTTTTCTTCGGTTTTTCCTTGTCGGAGGTCAGAAATTCTGAGTTATGTGATACCAGAATAATGTATTAAATTGTGGCTTGCTCTTCACCCACTCTGGTACCATTTTACTCTTGTGAAAGTTCTGGTTTGGGAACTGATGTTTAGGTCTTGTTAGAACCCCAACGCTAACGGAAATTGTCCTGCTCACCCATGTATTTAGTTGCTTAGTTGAGATTTTTGCCTGTTTGAGACTTTCTTTGGCAAAGGTTTGGAAATTTTCAGCAAAGTTGTTATATTATTGCTAAGGTATAAGTTGAAAAATAGGACGAACCCCTTCCCAACAAAACTCCTTGCACAGGTAACTTTTCCTTTTACTTTTACCGAGTGTAGTAGTCTCGTCTAGCTGCGATATCAATCTGGGAAAATGAGGAAAGACAATCTCCTGCGACTTGCATGAAGCCAAACGATCGATTCTTTCCAAACTGCCATGCATGAAGAATTGTGGCACAGCTGAATGGAGAAAAGCGCCAGTTGGTGTATTTTGTTTATGCTGGCTCTGGTTTACTTGGGATTATGCCTAGTAAATATACCGGGGGGATCTGTTGATGTTGGGGGTCCCCTGAGACTGTGCCACTTTTCCCAGAAGGAAAAAAAAAAAAAAAAGTTAAATCAGTAATCATTTACAATCTAAACTAATAAGACACCGTCTCAATTTTCCCCATCAGAAAAATAATAAGCACTAATCGGGGTGCTTCTTTGGGTTCTCCTAGTCTGAGGTTAGATTTCATTGAACGTAGCGTGTAGCATAACCATTTCTCTCACCGTGCTCGAGTTTAACGGGATACAGCTATAGCAAACATTTACGCATTTAACATGTGCTACTCCAAGTCTGTTACATTGCCCGTGATTTCTGAGGTCTAACCTGACATCAAACAGAACCCTTTCAAACTGTAATCAGACCGAACAGATCAAACGGTTTTAGAAAAAATGAACTTGCACTTTCATCTGAAACTTCAGACTCATTCCTAAACATATTTTGATCACACCACAAGAGTCTGTGAACGAACAGCTAGCCTTGAGCTATTGCACTGCGTGTGAAACACGTGATTAAGGAAGCAAGCTGGACCGGCTTAAAAATAATCCACTAAATACCGAACATCTAAAGCCAAACGGACCCAACGTGGCAAGATGGCAGAAGCAGCTAGGACGAAAAGTGAACATAACCGGCCTTTTTCTCGAATGCCTCCTGTTGCTCCCTGCTGAGAAAAACCTATCTGTCAGCTGCCTCTTGCCCCTCCCGGTTCAGTATTCCCAATGCGTATTCATTTGCATCTTGTTTCCAGATGGGGGAGGCAGCAGGGGTTAATACTCCTGGCATGGAACTGATTACTTCCTGTTGAGTTATTGGAAGTGGAGGGCAATCGGAGATGGCGAGGGGGCTCGGCTCAATCCCACAGAGAACCCAATCAGACACGGCCATGACTCATTTGGTGCTTGTTACGAACAAAAGAAAAAACACTAATGTTTCCTAATGTAGAAGGTCCTAAGGAAATAAGATATGGCAAATACCTTGATCATAAACACAGGTGTGTGTTATTGGTGCTATGGGGAATAATAAAGAGGGGGAGGGAGGGTTAAATGGAGACATTTGGGCTTGGTAGAAAGTGCTTAGCTACCAGGAAGAGTGTCGTGTGAAAGATTGAGCAAACACACATACGCACGCACACACACACCCAGACGTCTTAACCAAACACTAAGACAAGATATACTTATGCCCAACTTTCACATACAATTCAAATAACAAACATTTACACCGTCGCATTCTTAAAGGACGAGGAGGGAAAAAACCAAACCAAAGCAAGCACTCTTTATGATGATACTTCATTCTTCATGATTTAAAGCTACAGCGAGTATGATTATTGTCTGGTGAAAAAGAATCAAGACAGGGAAGGAAGGAATACTTCTAAAACATGATGTTATCGATCTTGTACTAACAACTCAACATCTCAGTCAGAGTAGTCCGGTTTGAACGGCTCAGAAAAATCTAAAGCACAAGTCACGCACTAGCTCAGGTACGTCAAACATCCTGCCTGGAAGAAGCACAGCCAAAGACGTGCCCCAAATTTACAGTGCGACTTAACACAGCCCCACAGGCAGAGACTGTTTCCCCCCTTCAACTGTCTTCAGGCCAGACTGCTTACGATAATCGGCCTCAGACACAAAGAGCCCGGCAGACTGCTTGTAAACTCACTCCGGAGACCTGCGTACGCAGACTGCTGACGAATTACAACGGAGAGAAACCGCTCTCCTTCAACAAGTTTGGCTACTATCACTTTTTGTGTCGTGTTCTCATATCGCAAAACAAACCCCGTGGGGCCACAAGAGATGTGCAGGTGAACTATCCATTCATCCATCCATCCACCCACCCATCTTCTACCGCTTACTCCTTTTCAGGGTCGCGGGGAACCTGGAGTCTATCCCAGGGAGCATCGGGCACGAGGCGGGGTTCACCCTGGACAGGGTACCAGTCCATCGCAGGGCACAATCACATACGCACTCACACACCCATTCATACACTACGGACACTTTAGACACGCCAATCAGTCTACCATGCATGTCTTTGGACTGGGGGAGGAACCCCCGTCGCACGGGGAGAACATGCAAACTCCGCACACACATGGCCCCGGCGGGAATCGAACCCTGGAGGTGTGAGTAACCAAGTTAAATTAGCATGCTAGTCTGGTTTTGCTCTTTCATCTAGTACTCGATGGGTGCATAAATCAAATTCATGTGCACTTGGGAGACTGTGATAATAGCGGAAGACATAATTTCATCTTCTGGTTTTGAAAGTGTCCCAAACTACCTGTTGTAAAAAAAAATTACACACGCACACACACTATATAAATATATATATATATATATATATATATATATATATATATATATATATATATATATATATATATATATATATAAACTACAGGCTAAAAGGTACAGAGAGACCATTTTCTATCCGAGCTCAGCATAAGCCACATCCCTGTGCAGGTGGAAGACTGTAATATTGGATGAAGCATCTATTACCGAGTCCACAGAAAGGAAAGACCAGGGGGTCGTAATGGCAAAGGCACTAATTCTCCTGACACTCCTTCCCATTCGCCTCTAAAAACAGAGCTGCAGTGTTACTCCATACATAACCAGACAAAAAGACCTGGGGATGTGTTAAAGTCAACATGGGAAAAGATCCAGACTAATAAAGGGATAATGAAATACACACATCCAGAAAGTAATACAGCATTCCCTTACCTTCTATTAGATTTAAATTACTTTCGCATTATTTTTATAGGCTGTATAGTAAAGTAGAAAATTGGGTGCCTGCTACCACATACCACAAACATAAGAATTAAAGGGGGGAAATAGCAGTATCGCAGAGAAAAGAAAAAAGTAAACAGGGGTGACAAATGAAAGGAAACCCCAGCATAAGGTTTGTTAGTAATGTGTTGGGCAATGGCAAACTGCAAGAACAGCTTCAATGCGCCTTGTAATCAATTGTACAAGTCTCTGGAGGTGTCCTCCACTGCTCTTCCCAAAGATATTCCCTCAGCTAGAGTTTTGATGATGGTGGAGGAAAGCGCTGTCGAACACGTCTCCCCAAACGGATCGAAATCTGCCAAGTGCGAAGGTCATAGTGTAGGATTCTAACGCCACTCAGAGATGATTCATTGAGCCCTCGTGCCCTTGTACACGGGAGCGGCATCATCCTGGAAGAAACCACGCTCGTCAGGATGGAAATACTTCCATACCAGAAGATACCAAGGGGATCAAATCAAGAACTTCGTATTGATTTGTAGTTTCGCTTCCTTCAAAAGGAGACTAGTGAAGCCAAACCTCAACCCATGCCATCATGTCCTTAGCCGGTCCATTTTGTCCTAACGGGACGCAAACTTTTGCACACAGCAGTGTTGTTTTCGATTCTTCCTCAATTTATACATTCTCTCGTGTTGAGATTAACCGTGGCTTGTCTCAGCTTGTATCTTCCGACATGATTTGTGGATCTGAGGGTAATTCATTAAAGTCACCACAATCGATATCAGATAGTTATTCACTGGCAGGTTCAGACACGGAGAATACCGAACATCAAAAACCATATTCAGCTTTTGATTATTCCGCGTTAAGCATCCTGTGTTTACTTCATTACTCCACAATCTGTCCGAGGCATACGAGAGACTCCTGGTTCTTTGTATTGACGGTTTAGTTTGCCCTCATCTGGATACTGTAGAATTTGTACGCATTCACAAAGTGCAACCTTAAGCAGTCTGTCCACACATAGGAACCCTCGGTGTTTGTCCGCATTGGTGTATTTCCGCATTTGACCTTCTCTGCCGCTCAATGCGCAGCTCGTAAATGTTAATGTTATTCTTAAACCTTTGAGGTAACAGATTTTGACAGACCATCCTGATTTTTGTGAAAAATGTATGGCGTAAAAAAAAATTATTTTTTTAAAATTGTACAAATATCTATCATTGTTCAGTACTGTTTGACTTTCTAGCATATAGTGTTCGAAGAGCAATGGTTTATATATCTGGTGTCATCCAGAAGAAGATGGGTTCTTTTTTGAGTGTGCTTCGTCTTAAGGACACGTTTCACACGTTTTTTTTTTTTTTTAATATTATTTGAATTATTGTACAGTCCCTCCGAGGTTTTGCGATTTCCCGAAAGCAGAAAGTAACGCAAAATCAAGCGAATGCCGCAATATTCAGAGGAGCTCGCAACTTTTCAAAATGACAGCGGATTTGGGGAAAGCGGAGGCCGCCTTCGAGTCACGTGTCGGACAGGAGTACGGCGATAAGGGTCTCGGCGAGCATCGGTGCGAAGTGGAATTGCGATTTCCCCAACTCAAGGTTTTTTTTTTTTACTAAATAAATAAATAAATAAATAAATAAATAAATAAACTAACTTCAAAAATCTAAGTTGCACTGAAAATTTTGTGGGTAAAAAAGCTCAGCAAATCAAGCATTTTTGGCCACAATACATTTATTCTATTTTTAAACACATTTACTATTGTTATTATTATTATTATTATTATTATTATTATCATCATCATCGTTATCTTTTTTCATTGGACATTAATATTTAGTTCGATCAATGCTACTATTTATTTCAATATTCCAAGTTGTCTATTTTACCATTTTATTTTTGCTTCTTTTAATTTCTGTTTTTAATTCTTCCCACTGATTTCTTCAAAGCTGCATTGTCACGATGTCTACTGTTAAAAGCTCTATACAAATCAAACGGAACTGAATCGGACTGTTCGGGTCACTAACAGTGAGAGACCAGAATCGCCCAGTATTCCCTTCCGAATCGCTCAAGCGACACTTCATACTCAGCCGTGATGTATTACGCTGGCTGCCCCTCTTTCGTCACAATGCAGAGGGTATAAATAAAACCTCAGCAGCCATCTCTGGACCTGGGTGGGATCCCAGACGCCCTCCATTTTTACAGCTCCCTCTCTGTAAAAACCGGGAGTGGGGGTAGGGGGTGGGAATGAGAGTCCCAGCTTGCATGCAGCTGCCTCGTCCTCTGCCGGGGGGAAATCACTTACAGGGTGTAAAGTACATGTTGCGGCTATAATAACACCGGCTGCAGCCTAATTGTTTATAGCAGCCTTGGACAGTTCGCAGCCATAATAGGGCAAAGGGTGCGGAAAACAATCAATAAAACTGGAGTGACATTAATGACGAAGGCACGAGGATCCTGAGGCAGCATCTGTACAGCACTCAGCTTGATGGCTTCTTCAAACAGTCAATTAGGCATATTAATTAACTGTCCAATACATATCATTTAAAATCAATTTGGCCCACTTTAGCGCTTTTCTCAGGCATAATTTCAAGGCAAATAAACCCGAAACAAATGCCGGCATAAATCAGAGCGATAATGAGGAGATTAACAAAAACACGGCCCTGACTAGAAAAGAAACTTAAGTACAATTAAAGTAAAATAATGAAATTAGATTTCTTTTTTTAAAGTACCACATAGAGATTTTGAGTAATAATGTAGATTTTGTGGAGAGAAAAATCAAATTCAATATTTACAATAAACAGTCCAACGTGTGCATAAAACGTGCGATCCTGAACACAATTTCCCTTTTAGATCAGGTGGCAAAATCTTATCGGCCGATTTATATAAAATAAAA
The DNA here is from genome assembly GCA_012411365.1 of Ameiurus melas. Classification (NCBI taxonomy): domain Eukaryota; kingdom Metazoa; phylum Chordata; class Actinopteri; order Siluriformes; family Ictaluridae; genus Ameiurus; species Ameiurus melas. Next base: position 5,836,258 of record CM022762.1, on the reverse strand, counting down.
TAACGTTCAGCTGAGTTCGAATATACATTTCTTTAATCCCTACAAAGACAAAGAAGATTACGTTTTTTTTTTTGTTTTTTAAAACAGCATCCGTTCAGTACCAATAAATTTGTAATTATTAAAAACTCGTAAAAAGAAATAAATAAATACATCACCATACCAACGTTATCTCAGAAAAATGCATCACGTAATCATTTATCATGATATCAATATCGTCACCCAGCCCGATTGTACCCATGGTAACAATTTTTTAAAAATCGGTGCTAAATTTCTCCATCCAATCAGCTGTGTAGTAAGAGGTCCATTTTTTTATCTAACAAAATGTTATCGATACCGCGATATCTGTAGTGTACTCTGACGATTCATCATGATAGATAGTATATCATCATACTAATGATGCTAATGCCCAGTACTAATGAGCCTTTATCATTACACTAGCATGGACAAAACATTGCTTTGTACAAACGAAGGACAGGACATTGCGTCACATTCTAGATCTAGAAAATGACACATCATCCTAGTTTTACCATCAATATTTATTGTTCTCCCACAGTAGGATAGTAGGAAGAATTTTTATTTATTCTGTTAGCCAGAACCCAGGGGAAAAAAACGGCGGATTTCAGCGTCTATGAAACAGGGAGGTTGATTTCCAAATGGTTCCAGTAAGTATACATAGGAAGTAGAGCCTGCACAGGGATAAGAGTCTTGTAGTGTGAATGTGTATTTTGTTGTATTATGATGCGCTATAATGGTTTTTTTTTGGGGGCCTAGGGTTAGACCAGATTAAAATATTGGGTCCATTCGGGAAAAAATAATAATAATAAAAAAGTATTGGATTAGTCGACAACTGTTTCCATCACTACTAGAAGGCAATGTGGGGGAAAATACAAACAAATGTAAATGCACAGCCAATATTCTCGAAACCCTTCGGTTGAATAAGAGCCTCTTGATATAATCACATTTTGAACAAGACTTAAAAAGTGAATTCCATTCGCCTCAGCCAGTAAATCTGGTATCGCATTACACGAGTAGTCTGAGCTTGCGTTCAGTCAAACAACATTACCCGCTTAGAAGCAAAATCGCTGCTGCTGGTTCGAGATTAGAACAGTAGGCCTGTGTTATAGAGTTGGCAGGAGCTGGGGAAGCCAAAGTGAGTTTGTACAGGGCAGCCGGCGGCTCCAGAGGCCTACAACAGACCAAACGACGGAGCGAGAGAGACGGAGAGGCTTCCTGGCCAAAGTAAACAGCAGAGCCTGACATCACTTTGTATAAAGGAGTCTAGCAGAGGCTCAGGAGGAGGAGCTCCATACAAGGCTCTATGATGCCATCTGTGATGGAAAGGTCAACCATCAGTTACTCCTCCAGTCTACTCAAGTCATTCACCCGTACATGTCAGAACAAAGCTGCTAGATAACCTGATGGAATGATAGTAGAGATGGCAAAAATATCTATGACTCTATGTTTTTATGATACACTAGGTGTAAAAAAAAAAAAAAACAGACGTGTCAGATAAGCCTGGGCAATAATGACAATATCATGTCTTCATTGTGTTTAAAAATGACAAACTCTGATAAGATGCAAGCAGCTGATACGATGTTTCGTGCTGAATCTTTAAAATGATAAGTCTCAAATTCGTACGGACGTTTCCCCTCATTTTGCCGTACGTTCGTAGATGGTAACATGACAAAATAAAGAAAGGGAAAAACAGGGCGGAGATGCCGGTGAGAGAACGAATGTTTATAGCTACTATAACGTAAGTGATAACCGGGACGTAGGGATTTTACAGACGTTCCACAACAATAAAAACTATAAACGTTTAAAAGTATGACTTGTTACAGTAAGTACAGGATTTCGTGAAGGCTTATTTTGTGATTGCGGCGGCCAAAAATGCTTTATTTTACCGCGGCTTTTTTCAAAATTTGGAAAACTACTTGAATTTGCAAAATTGCAACTGCAGAAAATTGTTGCGCGAGGTCTTTCGCAGTGACGTTTCTTGGTAAGCGAGACCTTTTAGCTGTACTTATGTTCGATGCACGTGAATCAAAGAGGGCTCTGGCGGAACGTGCGTCGTGATGACGTCATATGACGCGACTCGGTCCACGTTTGCGGAAAATCTGAAGTCATTTTGAAAAATTGTAAACTCATCCGTATGTTCCTTGATTTTGTATTAATTTCTGACATGTTATTGTACAATAAATGGAAAAAATTTGAATTGTTAGCAAACCACTGCGGTGTAAGAAGAATAACAGTTCGGGATGTGCTGTTATTGCAACGGTCAGTTTCAGAGTGATAACTATAACACACGTCCTGGATTATTTTCCTAAAACAGCACGCCACATTGTCTTCCATCAGACTACTATAATCTACAGTGACCGTATACAAAGTCTATCATGGTAGCACTGTAGGTTGGGATTTCCACTAGTTGTTGGAAAACAAAGAAGAGTCAGGGAAATATATTACACAATGTTGATCATTTCTTAAGACAAAATTGTCTGATAAATTGTTGTACATTTGTGAGAAATGTTTTACAGCCTTCGTATATGGTAGAGCTTTAGTTAGCTTCTGCCTTTTCCTCTGGTTCTGTAAATACGCAACAAATTCAGCATGTGCAGTCTCTGCTCCACTGAGCCATGTCTTGTTCTACCCTGGGGTCATTTGGCTCCTTGGGGTAGTTTTCCAAATAACGGTCACAGCAAGTTAAGTGACTCACTGACTCAGAAACATGGTCGCAGGACCTGAACCCAATACATACAGTGCACTAGTGGATTCAACTTCTTCAGGAAGAACAGTTGAAAAACTTTACTGTAAGCGTGACGACTACAGTGCTAGAACGTCCTTAACAATAGGAGTTTCCCATTGGTTTTTGGATTATTGCAGAAAATAAGCTCTTAGACCAACATAACTTTAGGATTTTTACATGTTTTGTTCATCAAGATAATCTTCACAAATGAACACAACTTTTATGAAATTTGAAGCCTAAATACAACCGCCAAAAGTAAACAGCTAAAGCTAGGCTATCAACCTACATCACTACCACTAAGCTTCCGATAGAACGCTTTCTGAAAGAAAAAAAAAAAAAAAAAAAACACTACAATTGGAAAATATTATAAATTGATAAATCTATATGTTGGAAAGTTTGAGTTGGAATAGTTTACAAGAGCGTGAGTATAAACACAACGAGACTGTAGTAGAGGAGTCTTCCTGTTCGGCGTGATGTCCGACAACCTCTGAGGTCCCCCATTCAATTAAAGTAGCCACTTGTTAGCAACCCTCTTTTCAAGATGCGAAAGCTTAACAAAATCACGTGTGGGGTATTACAGATGCATTTTTGGTCATAGAATAAAGCGTGAAAATATCTTGAGCTTGTGTCAACTACAGACCTTATTTCAGGCATTTAACCAAAAACCCATTCGAAAAACCCCATCGACTTTGGAACGATGGAACGCTAAAATGCTAACTCACTGAAAAAATGTCTACCTTTTGAACTGATGATTTTGGGTTGTTGTTTGTTCTTTAATCCGCTTTTAATATCTTAACACATATTACTAAGCCATTTGTGAGGATAACGGAGAATCAATGAAATCTAACGCACCTAAACGTCATGTTTGTCGTCTTCATTTCGTCCTTTACAGTGCCTTGCGAAAGTATTCGGCCCCCTCGAACTTTTCAACAATCAGTCGTACACTGCACAAATCTGGCCTTTATGGAAGAGTGGCAAGAAGAAAGCCATTTCTCAACGTTTGGTGTGATGTTTGGTGTGTCTCCCAGGTGGCTTGTGGCAAACTTTAGACGAGACTTTTTATGTATATCTTTGAGAAATGTCTTTCTTCTTGCCGCTCTTCCATAAAGGCCAGATTTGTGCAGTGTACGACTGATTGTTGTCCTATGGACAGACTCTCCCACCTCAGCTGTAGTTCTCTGCAGTTCATCCAGAGTGATCATGGGCCTCTTGGCTACATCTCTGATCAGTCTTCTCCTTGTCTGAGCTGAAAGTTTAGAGGGACGGCCAGGTCTTGGTAGATTTGCAGTGGTCTGATATTCCTTCCATTTCAAAATGATCGATTGCACAGTGCTCCTTGGGATGTTTAAAGCTTGGGAAATCTTTTTGTATCCAAATCCGGCTTTAAACTTCTCCACAACAGTATTACGGACCTGCCTGGTGTGTTCCTTGGTCTTCATGATGCTCTCTGTGCTTTCAACAGAACCCTGAGACTATCACAGAGCAGGTGCATTTATACAGAGACTTGATTATACACAGGTGGATTCTATTTATCACCATCAGTCATTTAGGACAACATTGGATCATTCAGAGATCCTCGCTGAACTTCTGGAGTGAGTTTGCTGCACTGAAAGTAAAGAGGCCGAATAATTTTGCACGCACCACTTTTCAGTCTTTTATTTGCTAAAAAAGTTTAAAATATCCAATAGATTTCGTTCCACTTCACAATTGTGTCCCACTTGTTGGTGATTCTTCACAAAAAATTAAAATTTTATATCTTTATGTTTGAAGCCTGAAATGTGGCAAAAGGTTGAAAAGTTCAAGGGGGCCGAATACTTTCGCAAGGCACTGTATTTGGGTGTGCAAACTTTTTACACTTCTGAGAATAATTTGAAGGGAGTGTAGTCGATGATGCAAACGTGGTAACAAACTTAAGGCTCATTAGCATCTATAGAATTATACTCGGATCGATTAGCAACTAGTAGCGAGTGCTACGGCCAAAATTTTGATATCATAAAACGTATAGGTTCACGGGATTGGTTTACATCACAGTATAATGATATTATTTATTGACATATTTCCCCCCCATTTACAGTAAATGTGTTCTACATCGATATAAAAGTAAAGACAAAATCCATACTTTAAAAAATGATCATGACTGGAATACTACATCAACCATCATGTACTACTGTTAGTAACCGCATTGCAGTGTAGCCCTAACGCTGGTGTTGGAGTTGTAACTTCGCACTAATTTTGTGGGGCTGTTGTGGCGCAGTTGGTAGAGTGAATTGTCCACTAATCGTAGGGTTGGCGGTTCGATTCCCGGCCCGGGTGACTCCACATGCCGAAGTGTCCTTGTCCCTGAACCCCAAGTTGCTCCCGATGGCAAGCTAGCACCTTGCATGGCAGCTCTGTGTGTGTGAATGGGTGAATGAGACACAGTGTAAAGTGCTTTGGATAAAAGCGCTATATAAGTGCACATTTACCATAACCGGCCTTACACCTGCGGTGGCCCCCCACTCAACTGCCATGTTCCGGTACGCTTGAAATCCCATACCATGTAGGTCTAGCTAACTGAAAGTTCAAGACCAGGTCTTTAGAAAGTGAAAAACGGGTCAACTGTCAGACAATAACTATTAGTAATTTGTTTATTTTGAAAATCCAAGATAAGCAAGCTTTATTTTTAATGACCCTTTGTTTTTGAAATTAGTACTAAAACACAACAATGACTTAAAATGGTTAAGAAAAGATCATATGATATGATGTGATTTGGAAATGTGTTGGCTAAGTGTTGGCTTCATTGTCATTGACTACGTTTACATGGACAGCAGTAATGTAATTATTGACCTTATTCTGAATAAGACAATATTCTGGTTAAAGTGTTTACATGAGTCGCTTTTAGAATATTCGCTTGTAGAATATTTTAGATCTGTTAACGGCACACGTCATTACGTCCCCATGCCACGCCGTCCGACGTTCCCTCCAGAATTTCATGTATCGACATACAGTTGGTCTTCGTTATGGTTCCGTATACAGTTTTGGGTGTTTCATTTTTAATTTTACGGACGCTTCAAGTGCAGTTAATTATTTGTCATGCTGTACGTGCAAATAGACGACTGTTTGAAGTCGTGGGCTGCGTCTCAAACCGCGTACTTACCCAATATATAGTAGCCAAAACGTGTGTATTTCCTCTACTATATAGGAGGTAAATATGCGGTTTCGGACGCAGCCGTGCTCCCTTGTTCACTCCGTGACGTTAACAGTGTGATTATGGCCTGTACATGTCTATAATGCATGTCGATAACGGGACTAAAACAGGAATACTCCACAAATTTCGCTGTTTACATGCTAGTTTCGTAATCAGAGTATCGTCTTAATCAGGTTAATATCGGATTATCGCACATTGGCATTGCTGCAGCAGAACAGAGTTCAATACACTTATTTAACGGGTACAAAAATGATTAAAAAACTAAAAAGAAGGAAAAATAAATGGTGTGAATAACACGTTTTTTTTCAACAGCAAATCAGCTTCCAACGTATTTTAGTTATTAAATAAAAAGTAGTTTCTAAATATATTTGTAACAAAAATTTGACCTCAGAAAAGTGTATTGTAAGATCATTTATAACCACAACACTGTTAAATTCTCAATTCTGATTGGTCAATATCTTTTCTATAGTAACAACCTTCACAGGAACTTGTATGCTAGGCTTCGTGTAATCCAAGTTTAATAATGAACAGATCTGAAGAACGTGACCGTTTATAAACGAGTATGTAAGTAAACGCAAGTAATACCAACAACTAACTCGTTTAACGGATGTTCCACAACGTTAAACGTAACCATAAATGGAACCAAAAAAAGTACAATATGTCGTTCACTAATACACGAAGACTTTTAAACATTTGTTAAATTACTGTGCTAGAAGAGGACGCTCCAATAAACTGTTATTGGAAGATGATCAACTTAGCTTCTCTTATTGAACATTTCCTATTCTTTTCTACCGACGTTGACAATTTTTAAAAGGAGTACTTCATGTAGCGCCAGTACGGACACAAACAAATAAATAAACACTAGTGTGGCTCGAACACAAAGTTTGAAATTAGCCACAAAGCGCCCCTCCTCCTCAGCAAAGCACGCCTGCTACCCGTACACCGTCATTAGAAATTCTTCACATACCCGAGACCGTCACTCGATCCCCAGACAATAACGGAGATGATCTGACACACCAAATAGATATGAAACCAAACAGGAATGAAAACCAAAAAGCAAAACCCAGTGCGGCTTTTGAAGTAGTCACCTATAAACACCTGCTTGACTTGAAAGCGCTTAAGTACATAAATACCAGCAGGGGAAGAAGGATTCTGCAGAGAGAAAAAGGTACATGATGAAGTGAGAGAGTGCGTGGCAAAGATCAAGGCTTCTTTGCAGCAAAGGTGTACAGCCATGCTATAAGGAGCACGCACACACACACACACACACACACTCTGAAGAATCTCATACGTGGCCCCAAGCCTGGACTGTAAAGACCATGCGGTGTGAATTCCTAAATAGGGAACCAGGACTGAGGATGAATTATTTACGGTGACCCGTTGGTTCGTGTCAGCGGCTTCACTGGATGAAATGATATTTATGGAGCCCCATGGGCAGGGCGGAGGACGGTTAAAAAGAGGGGAGGGAAGAGTGAGACATGGGAGAGGACCTTATGAGAGGAGAGGACAAGTACGCAAGGTACAGAAAGAGAACGAGCCATAAACATGGAGAGGAAAAGCAGGAGGACAGTAATGCCATGGTTCTCAAAACATGTCGTGATAGAAAACCCAGCCAACTATTCATCATTTGTATTTATTAAGAAGGAGATAGATATATATATATTTTTTTTTTTTTCAAACCGAGCACATGTACGAGTACTCCGCTATCAGGGGCGCAATGGAACGTTTCCTTTTTTTGGTGGTGTTTATGTCGGTTGCAGGTCACATGACCATTCACGCACACTGGGCATGCGCATACGCGTGCAAACGGGACGTGTGTTGGTAATCACCGGCAGGCACAACAAACCAGCGTTCCATGTAGGGCTTACGCCATTGAAATGAGATTTGTTGACAATTTCTCTAATCCTAGCTCGCCTCTTGCGCGTGTAGGCAGCCGCGGTATTATCAAATACAGAAAGAAACTGCACAATTTCTGCCAAGAATGACCACAAAGCCAGCAAAGTTCGCGGTTCAGTCTCCGTGTGGTTGTGTGTACGATCAAGGTAGCGTAATGGTCATGTGGTAGGGGCTTGACGAATCAGGGAAGGATACGCAATGATCCAGAAGACCCGATCGAGGAGCGGATGTGGGGAGCCACGCCTTCATTTTCAAAAGTCTTCGTTTCGATCCGTTTACGCGTTTCAAACTAAAACGAGGTCTTCTGCGTTTCCAGAAGTCTCCGGAGTAGTGTAGATGACCGGCGTATTAAAACGAAAGCGCATTAGTGTAAACGGGGCCTCGGTGCTCCATGCGCTCTAAAGATAAAGATACCGTTTAAACGCCACGAAGATTTGATCAGGCTACTTGTCTTGTTGGAAGATGCTGTAGTTCCTCCTCTTCCGATTTTCACAAAGCTGTTTTTGCAAGCATTAGTCATGAAGTAAGTCCAGATCGCCGTCATTGCGTGGAGTCTGTTCATAAACCCGAGAACATACACAAGCCTTAGTCACATAGTATCACGTGGTTTCGGAGAACAGTACGGAACCGATACAAAATATCAGGACGATTTGACACACCGAATATATACTACTTAAAAACCGAAAAGGAAACCCCAGCGTGGTGCCTTAGGTCAACGCCTATAAACCCCTGCTTGATATTAAAGCGTTTAGTGATGTAAATACCAGCAATAGGACTCCGCAGAGAAAATCTCCACGAGGAAGTGAGAGGACGTCTGTTGGCAAGGTTTAGGCGAAGATCAAAGCTGCAAGAAAGATTAAGAACGCCTAATCTAATGCGTACTGGTTTGTACGAACACAGGAGAAAAAAAAGAAGAAAGGACAGCACACTTTATGCAAGCTGCAAGACAAGCACAAATCTGTTTTCACATTCAGAATTCATTTTCCAGCCACAAAGAAAGCAATATCGCGGGCTACATAGAAAACCTACTGTGGGAAGACGTTCACGATATTCCTGTAGCTCAGCAAAAGAAAAAAAATGAAGGGAATTTAATTACAGCAGAACCTTCACATCACCGCTGGTTTAGTTTGGTCCATTTATGCTTTTCAAGCCTTTTATTTTTTTTTTTTTGCACCACATTTTCTGCGAATCGTGAACGTTTCTAACTACAACTCATATCTCAAGCATCTTCGTACGTCCAAGAGCAGGTGGTACCAAACGGCAAAAATAATATAGATTGAGGGGTTTCACATTACATATGTAAAGATATCCCCGACCACCGAGAGCTGATTTACTTAGAGAGCTCCGACCTCACCAATGACTAACATTCCACAGCGATTAAAAGTCGTCTAAAAGCGTTACACCTCCTCCAAAACTCTCCCTTTACAAGCAAAATGGATATTATCATTCCAAAAAAGGAAAAAGAAAAAAAAAAGAAAAAAAAAGAATAATATAATTTTCATTGAACAGGTAAAGATTTTTTCAAGCCCCACTTCAACCCTATGAGAGCGTCCGAAATGACGTATCGGTAAAGCGTTTCTCGGCAGCTTTCAAGTATTTCCCTCGGGTGGAAACAAACCACACGTCTGATGACTAAAGCAATATCGGCTGCGTATTCTTTCTGAGTCAACCCGTAACGATGTTATTTCTGTACACAGTTGGATTCGGGAGATGCACGATGTCATCCGTTATTGGCGCGCTGCAATTATTTGTTCATCAGTGCATAAATGAAAACGGGTAAATGTAATATTAATGACAAAAACCAAGACGGCTTTCAAAACGTATATTACCCATATATCATACCGTAACTATGAGCTCGCGCGTTAATCTTAAGCGCTGACGGTGGGGGCTGTTATGTCGCAGTGGGAAGTCAGCATTACAACACAATGATTAATAGCCAGAGAAATTAATCAGGATTCAGGTGGTTCAGGGTTATAGTTTCTCAACGGCTCGAAAAAAGGATTCAATCTTTTAAAAGGAGACTCAACAAAATCCAGCCAGAATGTAACATTCTTGACTGAAAACAACAATGTTAGGCTGGGTGATATGACAAAAATATCACATGATCAAATTGAAGATATTTCGAGAATACAATAGATTGATCAGGAAGCATACACCTTGTAGAATCTGCTAAATCTCAATACTGCTAACAAAAACACGTTTTTTTTTGTTATTTAGTACTGTCCTGAATAAGATCTCAACATCATATAGCCACTGTTAGAAAGGGGTCAATGCATAAAAACAGTCGCTGATCATCCAGGTAAGGACACACGGTATTAAGAATGAGCAGATTCTACAAGGGGTATGCAAACTTTTGGGCGTGTATAAAAAAACTAAAAGTGAACTTATAAAATTATAAACAATTTGTGTATATATATACACAAGTTCACATTTAGATTTAGTAATCAATTTTTAAATCCGATTCAGTACGAAACCATCACATTAGTGTTTCAAAGCAAATCGTTGTTAGAAAACTATACGCAATAAACAATATGCATCATGATACCAGCAAAACAGTCATGTACTTTTATAAAATAGCCTAAAAATCGTCATTTTCCCCATTTTGTCCCAAGCCCATTTAAATATATTTTTATTCACTCAAGATAACCGATGTAAAAAAGTCGTTTTCTCCCCCAAATCCTCATGCCTCCATATTCCCATATTACATTCCCAGATACATTACCATCTCTTTTTTTTCTTCCTTAAACTCACAAAATCACATTAAAGAGAAACACAACAATAACCCTTAAGGTTATTAACAATAAGGTTAAGATAAAAACAGTCTAGACCACGGGTTCGGCGAAGGACCAACGCTTCCTTTCTGGCACCAATGGACATTCCAGACTTCCACAGATCTGTCCAAGAGTCTCAGATGTGGCCAACAGTCAGGGAGCAACTACGCTGTCGTCCTGTTCCTCAGCCTGTGACACCTCTCTGAACTGGACACGTTCACAAATACACAACGGACTGGGCTGGCAAGTTTGTTATTGTGTCTCATTTAAACCCAAGACCATTAACAACCACTGATTTAACAAAATGTGGAACCAACAAAGTCTTGGTAATGACGACATGGGGAGGATACGTCAAGCGACAGGATCCACTGGAGAAATCCTACAAAACTTTGACCTATGAAATGAAATGAGGTCAAACATTATTCTCCACCATTCTTCCTTTCAGTCTTTTCGGAAGTACGCAGTTCCAAGTTGAAATGATTCCTGACCTTATGATACCTTCGCTAGCAATGAACCTCATCTTTCTCAACATTTCCAAAATGAAACCTCGAAGGTGTGCCTAGAATTGTTCATCGCTCCGCGACTGAGGACTCGTTCACAAGGTAAGTTTAAGTTAACTGATATTAGCCCTGACGAGGAGTCGCTAGATATATAGACGAATTGCTTTTGTGATTGGATTATTTTACATTCCGGTTCATTTACCACAATCGCTTTAAAAAATGACGAAATCGCAGAAATGACGAGTTTAGTGAAACACGTCGACGATAGCATCCATCTGCTAACGTTAGCTTGCTGGATTCCTAGTGAAGCGAGAGCCGATTTCACGGTCGTAGTGAGATTGGTCGTGCTTGTTCATTGTCAAATGTAGTCGAGAGGGAGGTGGTGATCGGAGCTAGATCGGTCAATGAGGAGGACCGAAGAGCCACACAAACCTAAGGTTCAATTCTGAAGGTCAGATTTTAGCGTAGATCAGCTTCGTTTATATAGTGAACCATTTTCCACTCACTGTAGCTGCAGTTTTTTGCGCCCTAAACGCTACTTGTGCTGTTATTTCAAGCCGTTTCTGTTATTTCAAGCTGTATGTCAGTGTTCCAGACTATGGGAAGTTTATAACTTTTACTAATTGTATACGTCACTAATCCACGCCACACAATCTCCAGAATCCTCATAGGGATGGGAATAGGAAACAGATACACAGTCTCAACTAGGATATGGAAATTTCTGGATTTTCACTAGTAAATGTACCAGTTGAACTGAAAACGAGGAAAAACCGCCTCGGTTTTCTACAGAAGCCCACATTAAGCGCCTAGTTTTTTCATCAGAGGATCTAGCATCCTCTTTAGCATGCTGAGACAGCAGGAGTTTTTTTCTTTTTCCTCCGCACATTATACGGCTGGCACGGCTTACAGTCTTCAGAGAAAATTATTACATGATACTACGCACGCCACTCCTGCCAGTCCTGATTGCACAGCATTCGAAATGCATCTATTGAGTTTGACAAGCAGAATGGAGGGAGGAAAAAGAAGCGCGGTGCCCCCTACACGGCAAGACTGTGTCCAGAGGCGTTGTTTTCACAGCGCTTAACAAAAGGGCGCCGATAAATCATCTTTCTAAGACACCGAATATGACTGGCGCCTTTGAAACGATGGCGTTGATTCATTTGGTTTCGTCTAAAATGAGATGCACGAGTTGCATGAACTACGCACACTGATGCTGGCTGAGAACCTGATGGGAACCGAGGAGAGATGGATTGGGGGAAGGGTGGAGAAGCAAACGTTTTGACAGCGCGGGATGGGGGAAGAAAGCACTATCAATTATTAATGGGCATCAACTGCGAAGAGAGACAGCTCTAACGTGCTCTGGTGGTAGAGCTGTGGCTTAATAGCTAACCAAGTCCATGTTTGGTTTACATACGGTGGCCTTTTTACGGCCATACATCTCTGCACCCCTACTGTCATTGTTTTCTTTGCTATTCTTTTACTGTCATTGTTTTGAAGCAATATGAGATGTGGGTGGAACACCATATGGAAGGCAGGTACAAAAACACCTTGTTTTTTCTAAGAACATATAGCGCTACGTTTGGTAATTTCATCACTCGGGAAATACAAGTCTGTTGGAGACCAGACTTTCATAAACAAGAGGCTTCAAGTCTTGCTGTATGACAAAGACTGGCGCCACATTGGCCAGACCAGTACAGTCCAACACCATGAGGTTTGGGCCGAGAGACACCAGCGATGAAGTGCTACAAAAACACAAGATGATAGATGCAAAGCAGCGATGTGGAACAGGTCAAATATAGACTGTGCTGGATTCGGCCCGAGACTTGATTCATGATGTAACAAATTGAACGCAAACCCAGCAGGCAGTGGTTTAAAGATACGCCCCCTGGGACGTCAAGGGCACATAAACGAAGCTCAAATGATTCCCTGATTGGTCATGCTGCATATTCCATCCCCCACTCTCCTACAGACAAACAGAACATGTCATCCCAACAATGAAATGAGCACTGATTGAAATTCTGCCACCAATTGCAAGACACCCGTTCTGATACGCCCCAGGGAAGTTCCCAGGACAGCACACGTCCCAAAATCACTTAACTGCGATTACACTTACGGAAGGTACTCTAAATCAACACGTGGTCAGTGACGGTGAAACAAACCCGCAGGGTTCAGTCCAGAAAAATGAACGCACCATGATCTACTCCCATTAAAACTCACCGAGTAGAACCTTACCATTTATTCCTGGTAAAGAAAACTCGGCAAAGCTGGAAATGACATTAAGAAACGTTTATCTTGCATAATTCAATTGCATGAGCTGATAAAACCTCAATTTGAATGCGCTCAAGAGCTCTTGAAAGGGCTGAAATCAACTGTGCCTAATAGCCGGGACATACTCTCGAACATTATTTGGTCCAGATACTATTCAGCGTTAAAAACAATTCTTATAAGGAAGACAAAATGTAATGGGTTACGCGGTTTCAAAGAGTGACGGAAAAAACGATACGCCGTCTTTTTCCAAGAAGTTATTAAACTACACTCCGTGCTGAATGAAGAGAGAAATTCCACCGAATACCCGAAGATGAGGCCAAATCAGACGTTACCTGAGGAGAACCCAGTCAAAATAGGTTAATATTGACAAACGTTTCCCCAAGGGGCCAAAAGTGAACCAGAGAGACGAGTCCATGAGCTTCCTTTAAAATCAACAACGAAACCCTGCCACTCTTCTTTTCCAGTAATTTGATCTGTAGGGGGGGAAAGATCGACATCGACTCCGCTGTTCACTCAACAGGACTTTGTTATTTTAGTCCCGAGACAGTCGCCTCTTTGGTAAATGTCAGGCAAAGTCAGTGTGCGGCTTCTGGTCGGCGAGTGCTCATTTCCTGCTGTTATTATCATTACCACTAAGCCCATTCATACTGGTTAAGAAGGAGCGGAGGGGAGCAGTATTTACACAGCGGCGAGAGACATGGGGCCGTGGCTTACTAATGGCTTCCTGCATTTCACACAATTGTCTCTCCTTTGGGAAATCTTATCAATACGAGCCACTGCAGCACTGACCAAAAACCACAAAGAAAGGGGGGGGAAAAAAGGCACAAAATTGTAATTAAACGCGATTGAAATGGTTCCCGCTTCCCTTCCCGATACCACTTCGTAAAAACTGCATAGAAGATTGAAAGTAATGAACCGAGACTAGAACGGAGCATGAAAATCGTCATCGCTAGATAAATTCCTACATCTATATTTCAATAACAGCGGATATGGTGGATGCAAAATAATTAATGGTGGTGATTACGCACGAGGAACAACCAAGAAAAGGTTCCATTTTTTTTTCCCCCAAAGGTTGAAAAAACAAAAGGGCAGACTCCTTGAAGTCCTGGAAGCTAGAGTACAAGGCCATCTAGAGAGTCTTTGTTTCACTGGAAAATACAACTGGAGTCAGAACGGAATCACTTACAGTCAGTGTGTATCTCAGTCTTTCTCCAGGGACAGCCCTTGAACCCTGACCTCTTTCACTATCCAACCTGGTTGAGAATCATGGAGGAGTGGGCTGATGTGGGTGGCCCTCCTCAACCCTATCCATCTCTACCCATCCATTATGCCCTCGGATTAAATCGGATTTAAATCCATTGCGCTTTCGTCTACGACTCAACACTTTATAGGAAATGTGTTACAGACATGTACACACCTTTACTCGCACTATTAACGTCGTGTGGGAGTGTGCGCCGTATTGTGCGACAGGACGCGTACACACACACGGCAGCGCTCAAACGTTTGACGGCAAACAAGAGAGCACGGCTGCATCCAAAACCGCGTACTTACCTGCAATATAGTAGGAGAAATACATGCATCTCTATATACTGTATAGTAGGTAAGTACACGGTTTGGGACGCACCCCACAGCTTCAAGCCATCGTCTATTCGCATCTACAGCATGACAAATAAGTAACTACATTTGGAGCTTTCGTAAAATGAAAAATGAAACTCCCAAAACTGTATACGAACTATAAACTATAAACCATAAACCATAACGAAGACTGTACGGCGTGGGGACGTAATGATGTGTGCCGTTAATCGCTCTAATGTTCTAGAACATGTACCACAGGAACATGAAAGGACTTTTCTAAAAGCGACTCATGTAAACACCTTAATCGGAATATTGTCTTATTCAGAATAAGGTCAGTACTTACATTTCTGCTGTCCGTGTAAACGTAGTACATGACTCAATGCTCATTGGAATATTGCCAAATTCCGATTCATTTCAGAATATTGACGTAAACGTAGTCCTTCATAAAAACATGCATGTGTCATCTTGTGTGTTGGTTAGTAGTAGAAAGCTGCAATATCAAGCCATTTTAAAACTATTAAAGCCAACCTGAAGAGAGGGAGAAGAGAAGTAAATAAATAAAACAAACAATTTTGAGAAAATTGCATTTTTAAAAAGGAAATAATTACAAAATGTATAAAATAAAACCAGAAAAGCCAATCAGGAATAAACAAAACATAGATAGATAGATAGATAGATAGACAGACAGACAGACAGACAGACAGACAGACAGACATCCTTTGGACTGTAAAATCTGTAGAACTGCAAAAAGGGGAAAATGGTGTGGCTGATTCTTAAAATGACTCCGTTTTCTTGATACTGCCCCAGCTCTGGTGTTAACGTGGTTCGTGTTGGTGGTAAAGCGGTATTTGTGGCGGGAGAAGAAAGGCAGAGAAAGGTGTGCTAGGTATTTCATTTCTAATATCTCAGGGTTACAACCTTCTGATCTGCGGATTGGAAGTGAAATAGTTTGCACTGCCATCCTATTTATGCCCTTTTCAGTATGGGTTAACTCCAGAATGATGGCAGTAAATGAAAATTGAAATCGTGCTAGTGTTCAGACCTCGTACAAAAAAAAAATAAATAAACACACTAAGGAAATGGGAAAGGAAAATAAGAACTGAACATCAGGTGTCATTTTATTCAATCCATTCGTTCAGCGTATTAAAGAATTTAGTGCAGGCTTCAGGTAGATAAATGCACACACTTGAGACTCTTTCTGGCGAACTCATTAAGCTTTATACTCACAACTGGCTTCCCGCCTTAACGGCATTTCGGCTCATCAAAAACACGTCCCCCCCGAGGTCCTGGGACATGTGTCCATGGGCCCAGTGCTGGAATGCCAAGTCCGTTCTGCAGGTGTTCATTCTGGCTTGGTCTCCTGCATCCTTATTTTCCTGCGGTTCGAATCTAATCCATCACAGGTCACGAGTCGAGGTTTTGGGGTCAGATGCCGAGGAGTGATAGAGAGTACGGACAGCTGCTTTCTATCACGCTTTTGCTTATGCCCTTAAACCAAAGGAAACACTTTGGCTCTCATTGTGCACGCACAGCAGAAGTATGACCCCGGCCCACCACAGACACTTAGCCAGGTCCCCTTTGATGGTCCCATAAACACCAATGAATAACGACTTGGAACGCTTTGAACAACCCACGGGGTCGCATATATGCATTGACGTACATCGACGATAGACGTGCCCTCATAAATGAATTGTGTGACTTGAAAATCACGGGGGGACAAACAATGGAGGGCTTGGCGGATTCCATTATAATTTAATTTTGCTCTGTAAACCTTTTAGTGTTTGCATTTATCCCTAAGTAAGCACCGTGAGAGATGAGAAATTCCATTACATGACAGCTGTGCATTAAAGAGGCTGTAATGTGCAGTCCCCACACGCTCTCTGACTCCTATTAGCTCCATCAGGATCAGCACCGAGGATCTCGCAGGCCCCCCGAACGGCTTTCTCTCCACCCCAGCACTTTCAGACTGCAAGTTCACCTTGGAAGTGGCCACACAGCATAACAAAATCTGCACTGGTTTCAAGAGGAAGGTTACAGAATGTTATAGAAGCATGAGCAAAACTACAGACCTGAAGATACTCCCAGAGAGCTTAATTAGCCAGGATTATACAAACAGAGACTAAAAATGGGATTGAAAAGCAGCCTGTTTTTTTTTCCTGTTGTTAAAATACCATCTGCCTCACCAGCCGCTGGATGCCCCTGAGGGGGGTCACCTGCAGAGAAATGTCCAGTGTGCTTTTAATTTGCTAGTAGAAGCTATATAGGGGTGTGTATTTCGGTCACTTTCACATCTCAAATACTCGACAGACAGAATGAGCGAGTCTGTTAATTCCCCAGAATTTCATCACAAATTCATAATGCATGTCGCCCCCTTGATTAACCTAAACCTGGCTGGCTTTACATTTCCCAGAGGAAGCACATCTTAGCCTACAGCCTCCAGGGTTCTTTGTTGTTCTAAGATGGGGAGAACCGGCCCGGTGGGTGAGAATTAGCAGGTGACCAAATTGGTGGGGACAAAATAAGATGGAAAAAAAAAAGCACCTGGAATTAAATCAACCTTCCTTTATGCCATGTTCGAGTCTGAGCTTCATCGTCAGTTGGAAAAACGTATGAAATGTGCTTTACGTCAAATTCAAAAAGTTGCACCACTTGATATTTTGGTTAAAATCCCAATGTGCTACTTTTCCTCCTTTGATCCCGTAAGTGAATAAGAGCAAAGTGTTTGCTTTTGGAGCCCGGCAGTACAGCGGGCCCTTTCTGGACCTTTGAGATAAACCAGCTGCCAGCCTCAGCACAGCGGAGATCTTCACCACGTCTGGAGGTGCCAAGAGCCACAGGCGGAGTTCTGGCAGGCTGGCAGAGTGTTTCAACACACTCACAATTCTTCCTCTGTGATGGACCCTACAGCCTACAGCACTTCAAGTGTGGTTTTTTCCACTGATCTAGAGGGTGGGCCCCTGCAGCGCCAGTCAAAAGCTTCCCAGCACTGTGACTGAATGGGTACACTTAAGTCATTTTCAGTGATCTTAGCTCTTGGAGTCTTTATACAGTGCAGCTGCTCATGCTGCATGACTAGGACCGTTAACAGGTACGTCCTTTGTACGTCACTTAAGAAATCCTAGAGAGAACAGCATAAGCTAGATCTACTTAGCCCAATCTACTTGCCAAACGGGCCAATTCGATTCTTCGAGCGCACTTGAGAACCGGATTATTATAGCCGGATTTAGTTGGAGATAACCGTGTGCGCTCAAATCTTTAACCGTCAGGACGAAATCATGAACAAGCGAGTCAACCATCGGCTAATGCACACTGTTTTGGTTTATTGTTGCTAGCCTAAAACTGAAACTATTTTGATCAGACCAAAAAAAAAATGTATACAGAGGCAGTAAATGGTGCAATGTCTCACATCCTTGTGTTAACAATTAAAAAAAAAAATTTATTAATTCAAGGCCTCGCAATAGCAGCGACATGACCTCAATTTAGTAATTGTGCAGTGCATTTAAGTAATACATCATGCAGGCGAGTTTCTGTTTACAAAGCTGCTGTTGTCTTGGTAACCTGGTAGACCCGGTAAGTCCGACAACTGCTTCAAAAGAACAGACAAATCCCAGATTATGCAAAATGGTAAACATAAATCAGTAATCTACAAAGGAAGAACCAGCCCCAGGACTAAAAACTTACATCAATGCATTTTTGCCATTTTGTTTATTTTTATGGTTTATATATTTATTTCTATTGCATCAAGCCTTTAAAGGTTGGCCATGAGGCTGATGGTGATTTAATACCAAAATGATTGCGAATGATTTACCGCGTGTACGTTGTGCGACTTTAATGCTAGCGTCCACGTGTTGCCAAAGCAACCGACGATCTTCGAGGACCAAGCTTCAGAAGCATTCAATTACCGAACTCATGTCCTAGATGCAGAAAACAACCCGGAACTCTGAAGCCACAAAATGTAGGTCATTTCTTTTGCCTCAGACATGACGAGTACAACAAGCTGAGCACCCATGGGTTTGTCCCAAGATTAAATACAACTCGGAAAAACAGGTCAGAAATGGAATTCCAGTCCTCTTTTCGTGAGTGATCTAGGAGAAGAGACGAGGATGGAGAGAGAAAAAGAACAATACTGATTCATTTGGTGCGCGGCTGCGAGTTGCCGGGCCGCCTTTGCTCGGTGGAAAAAGAGTTGGGCAGCAAAGCATGCTAGCAAACTGGGTCAGTGTTAAATGGATTCAAACATTCCCTCCTCGTAAACGGCTTTCATCTGGGTGACGTTCAAGTTTACTTTTGTTCTGATTTGTTTACAGCAAAATAATTATCACGAACTGATAGAAGGTGTTCGCCTGACTAGCCTCTTAAAACCCATCATGCTAATTCTTGGAGTGTATCCAAAGAGGCAGATATAAACAAGATGCTCTGCTGAAGAGGATCTACAATGCCAGAAGGCATCGGGAAATCAAATTAGGATGATTTACAGTTTGCCAGGTCCTTATTATTCACTTTTAAAAAAAAATGCACAGGATTGGCCCAAAAAAATGAGTTCAAGATACGTTTTTTTTCCCTGAGAGCTGAATAAAGGTACGTGACAAACAGCGTTCAAACTATGGCTTGTTCTTGGTCACATTATGGAGCACTAGAGGGACAAGCAACATTTAACGGGTTTAACATTTAACATTCACGAGGGCTTTGATGAGGTTCCATTACATTCTCTAATCCCATTTTAACTTAAGGAAAGATTTGCTCAGCGCGGTTTCCTCATCTCCAGGGAAGCAGGGGAAATGACCTAAATGTAGTCGGGGCCAGGCCTCGCTCCACCGAGCAGGACTTTTCACAGCTCACGAGCACTGTAATCCGTGCCAGCTGCTGAAAACTGGCAGGGAACGTGGCGGTAGAAGTTCACCCACAGAATTGTGCTACAATTAACAGCTACAGGGAAGACCATTGGTCCGTAGTTGTTGGGGACGGGACGGGGGAGGCGGTATCTACAGAGCTCCCGTCCAAATTCAGACGTAGCAGCCGTTTGAAAAGTGAAAGGAGACAAAACAACAATTCGACCGTGAAGATTGATGTATTTATTTATTTATTTTTAAATGATGCACTGTTCCTGGACCATATTTTCAGAACTGGTGCGCAAGCGTTTGCTTTGAATTTTAAGCATATGAACTTTCCAAGCAACAATTACGCAGCCCGAGTGCAACTTGTGCCAGAAACGCAGGAGATGACGCCAACATCTGATTGCTGTCTATTCATATTATAATCCTTATTTACAAAGCTGCCATTGAGCTTGTTCGAGTTTGAACCAAACTGGCATAGCTGCAACAACTCATCTCAAACATTTGCTCAATTTTTTTTTTTTGTTCGGTCCATTCATTCGTCTTCAGTAACTACTTTATCCTAGGCAGGGTTGCAGTGTATCCAGAACCTATCCCAGAAACACTGGACAGGAGATTGGAATACACCCTGGATGGGGCGCCAGTCAATCACAGTGCACCACACGCACACACAGACACACTCGAACAGGGCAATTTAGAGTCACCGATCCACCTATTGGCGTGTTTTCGGGAAGTGGCAGGAAGCCAGAGAACCTGGAGCAAACCCACACAGACATGGGAAGAACATAGGAAACTCCACACAGACAGTAACCCGAGCTTGAAACGGGGATCCTGGAGCCGTGAGGCGGCAACGCTACCCGCTGCACCAATGCGCAACCCTTGCTTGTTCCAAATGCTCTCAAATTTTACTATCCACCCTGATACTAATCCATCATGGGACCATCTCGGCTATTTTTGCTGCGCAATAAAAGAGGAAGCATGATATCGGAATGAGTAAACACTGGGTTGAGCTAAATGTAGGTCCAATCAAGGAACACATCAGGGCATCCCACTCAAGCAGATCATCTAGTTTATCAAAGAAACCATACTAGATGGCATTTTTAAGCAACACATCCCAAAGTAGATTCTGGTAGAAATGCCATTGGAACAGTTACGCCACATGGTCAGAGGCCTACAATGGACGAAGAGCCGTTTCCTATCAAATGACACGTGCGTAATCTTTGCTGTGAGAATACGGAATACGTAGTTGACCTCTGCTTATACCAAGAACCTCATAATCTGCTTATACAACGAACTCATAACAATACAGCAGTGGAAGCGCAGTTCTTAGGATTCTGTGCTCGCAAATGAAAGTTTGTGAGTTCAAACACCAGAGAGCCACTACTAGGCCCTTGAGGAATGCCCTTAAATCTGAACTGCTTAACTGTATGCTTTGGCTGAATCAGTATGAGAAATGAAATACAAGTATATTTATATATATATATACACACACACACACACACACACACACACACCTATTCCCCATACACAGCTTTAGACGCGACTCAGAGAAGATTTTTGTTTATCCATTAAGCTTCCTTGCACAAGTACAGAGCGCGAGTCTCTTGATATTTAGCCTTGCCATGTTGTGAGTCTCTGTGCCAACTCCGGCCCCCCTCTTTCCTCCTAAACTCAGACTGACAGCTCTCACGGGTAGAGAGCTGCAGATGACCATCACGTATCTCTTTTCCCCAAGAATGAGACACGGCTTCATGCCAGCGAGTCCTATCGTCCATGACGACAAAAACCGCACACTGTCAATCAAGGTTCATTTCAAATTCTTCTTGCAAGCCCTCATTTGCACATTAGGCAATTAGCCAAGAGCCTATTGTCCATCTAAATTAATAAAGCAAACCGAAGGCTGGATCTCTCAGCTGGGGGTTATTGTCCTGTCCTGCGTCCAGAAAGATTCACTTGCTGACAATTCTGAATGTATTACGCTGATATTGATCTTTGTTTTTCTGACATTTGAAAACATACAGCTGGATCAGTTATCATGACTTACGATAGCAGGCGTAATGGGCCGATACTGACTCTATCCGACAAACAAGCTGAGACAATATCAAGACCAAAAAAAAAAAAAAACCAAAAAAAAAAACAACGCATCCAGCACTGAAGCTCAGACAAGCTGAACATCTACTCAGCTGACAGAAACGAGCTCACAGGGACAGACGCATGGCAGTCCGTAGCAAACACGCCTATCCTGTAGAAGAAATATTCTCAGCTGCTCTATTTAGCGATTTCACTCATTCATGACTGAATCTTTGCTCATTTTTAAGTACATGTTCCAAAATAGATATAACAAGGCGTCCTGAACATTCTTCAAATAAAATATCATGCACATATTTACATACAGAATGTAGCGCATTACGCCGGTGATCGGCAATGTATTGTAAAACCCGTACGAAAGACCTCATTAGCAATTTATAGCCTTCTGAATAATCAGTATTGCAAACGGGTAATATTACAACACTAATAACAAGTGATCTATGGTGTAAAAGAAAGATGATGAAAATCAACATCGCTAATGGCCGACACTGAAACAGCCACCAGCAAAGGTCTAGGCCAGGGGCGTGTCAACTGGCGGACTGTGGTCTGGATGCAGACCCAGAAAAGTATTCGAATGAACAGAACCAGGGACTTGAACAGATATACCAAAATCTAGTAGTCGGTACCGATACCACAAAAAGTACATGATACTTGATACCAAAGTCGATACCACAGTGTGGAATAAAAATAAATAAATAAAGATCTAAATTCATCCATCCATCCACCCATCTCCTACCGCTTACTCCTTTTCAGGGTCACCGGGAACCTGGAGTCTATCCCAGGGAGCATCGGGCACGAGGCGGGTACACCCTGGACAGGGTGCCAGTCCATCGCAGGGCACAAACACACACACACACTCACACACCCGTTCATACACTACGGGCACTTTAGACACGCCAATCAGCCTACCATGCAGGTCTTTGGACTGGGGGAAGAAACCGGAGTACCCGGAGGAAACCCCCGCAGCACGAAGAGAACATGCAAACTCCGCACACACACACAGGGCCCCGGCAGGAATCGAACCCCGGACCATGTAGGTGTGAGGCGAACGTGCGAACCACTAAGTGGTGGCAGACCAGAAAGATTTATTAAAAGCATGAACATGTGAATAATTATTAGTGATAATTATTACATTTACCCGACAGGACACGGGCTGAATGGCGATGCATGGTGGCCCATTCAGAGGTACTTTACAACATCGCGATGCGTTAGTGTCGTTAACAAATAACCGGCTATCGCTAACATTACATGGAGCATAACGTTAGCTGGTTTCACGGCAACAATGCCAGTTGCCTCAAACAAACATAAAATAGGACCGACTTTCAGGTGCTTCGCTAAATTCCAGGTGTTTAGTCGCTTTGTTTGAAATGAACGATAGCTTTCCTCTCAACGAGCTTTCCTCTCAACAAGTCGGGGCGGAGCTAAAATCGTCACCGTTTTCTGTAGTAGTGTGCTTGTTGCCGTTTTTCTTCTTCTTCACCACTCATGGCCGACTAAAACACTTGCGCGTATTTTCTGACCCCACCAGGTCTGGAAGAATCGCAACATCGGTACCTTCACATTTTAAGAATGTTGGTACCGAAGTATCGGTTCTCGTATATAAATTAACTGGCCGTCATTCTGCAAATCAGTCTCCGCAGCGGATTCACTCAATCACATGCATTTATGTCGAGTATTAGCTGAAGGAAGCTCATTGGGCCAGAGTCTAGCAGCAGACCTGGAGACATTATTTAAAAAAAAAAAGAAAGCATTTTCACAAACTTTCGAAGATTTTTCTAAAGGTTCCATTTACCATCGCGGGTCAAATGAGTGAACTGTTGACATGGCTTGCTTAAAAAAAAAAATTAAAAAAAAGTCGGCGATGAAAAACAGAACGGCCGGAGAAACGTGTTTTTTTTTTTTTTCCCCAAATTCTAAACACATGTCTGTCGAAACTGTGTCTCCGGTCAAAAGTAGGAGTTTGAATCATCTCTACAAAGCAAAGCATTACCTGTAGCTTTGTTAGAAAGACATTTTATACAACAGGACCTTTAGTCGAGAACTTTTTGCAGAACATGGCAAGGAAAACAGAAGATCTCTCGTATTAAGACAAAAAATAAGAGATAAGACATTTCTAAGACAGTGCAGAGAAAATGGTTTAACCCATTGTACAATCTCAGGATTAACCCAAAAAAAAAAACACAACAGAACACATGCAGGATTTCCAACAGCATGAGGGGTTTAAAAGGAGACCGTCATGAAACTCCAGCAAGACCTCCAATACCTCCAAGGCCATGCTTTCTTCCTTTTGGGTGAATAACCAAAAATAAATAAATAAATAAATAAAAAGGTAGCAGTGTCCAACTCAGTCAACTACATGCAACCTAACCCCTTAAAAATACTGCTTATGGTTCACATTAGACCTCAAAGGCATGTGTCAAATAAACAGATATTTGCAGACGGGCATCCAACAGTTAGTAATTTGAAACTCGCTGCTCGCACACAGATCCCTGGCCAATTCTCTGGAACCAATCAAAACTCCCAAAGGGACTCCCTGTTCCCCCTTAATCTCCCGCTTTTATTACTTCCCAGACACAGTCTACCCGTTCCACCCAGACCCCCCCATTCCGTCTCTTTTGTACTGATCTGCAGCAAAGCCCTGGATTTCTTTTAACCACGGCACGGCGCTTCTCGTGCAGGACAGCAGCTTTCATCAGCTCCCAAACACAAAAAACGTCCCCGGACTGGATCCGAGCCTCGTCTATCAGCTTCACACAAGGCGTTTCGGATTATTCATCGTCTGCCAAGACTAGCAAACATGCACACACATCAGACGTGATCTCAAAATGCAACAGCTGAGAAACGAACCGCAGGGTTGTTTTTGGTTTCCTCGTGGGATTCACGTCCGAAACAAAATTTGATGAAAATGGTTTTCGTGCTCGGGCATTAATCGGTTATTATAAGGGGGGGACTCCAAGGCACAGATTTCCTCTGGATAAACATGCGTTCTGTGTTCATCAAGGAGAGTTCGGTCATTCATAAGTATTCGTCTCAACCAAATAAATAGGAGTTGAAATACATTAGAGAACACATATTTCTCAGGATTCATTGCTCTCTGAACAATCCATGGATGCATCATGTACTTGCATTCCTCATGCATACTCCAACCCACCAGTGTGCCTTTCTTTCTAAAGGAAGAACATTAACATATTATACCACGTGCACCATGTGGCACAATGTTAACCAATATTGACTCAGGATTAAACCCAAAATGAAATTATTTTTTTGAATAATTATTTTTAAATGTAAATTTATTTTAAATTCTGACCAATCTTCCAAAAAAAAAGATCAAAGAGAATATTAATTTGAATATCTCGTGATAGTTTCTCTCCATGCACTTAATTGCTTATTAGTGAACTCAAATTTTTTACTCATTGTAGTTCTTTGTCAATTTGCACGGAAATTGTTTTAAAATAAATCAAATCAAATCAAATGCACACTGCAACTTTAACACTGCACGTGAAGCACTGACCAGCACTTAAAGGTGACCAGCAGTGGCTGTTTGTTTTGCTGCAGCTGGAACGAAACCCCAGCAGTGTTCGGCTGTTAACTCACACAGCCACGTTCCTATAGGGCCGTTTGCACTTCTGAAGAGGTGCACTGCTTTCACACCGAAACCGAACCCAAAACCAATTTCTCCACGCGCTTACCTTTCTGAGCGCGTGCAGGCGCGAGCGAGCACGCAGAGGTGAGGCAGAGGAGAGAGAGGAGCACGCGCGCTCCCCGCTCCGCCATCCCTTTTCAAGCTCAAACAAAACAAAAACAAACAAAAAAAGATACGTTCGTTTCGTTTCCAACAAACTGCGAAAGTCCGCGGGGTCCGTGCTGGAGAATCCGGCCCCCGACCCTCTCCTTCTCCGTCTCCCGGTCACACAGCGTTCACCCTGCGCGCGCTCTCCGAAACCATCCGCGAGCCGGTCACTTCGGGAAAGTCGCCGTGAGAAACATGGAGCTGCTGGCCGAGGCGAAAACTTGGCGAGGCGGAAAAAAAAACAAAAAACACATCAATCCATGCCGGCGGCGGAGCGGCTCACTGCACAGACCCGCGGGGACGGAACACGAACTACAGGATCCGAAAAGAAACACGATTAGAAACTCTGTCTCTGTTGTGGGGTTTAGTTTGGTGTTGTTTTTTTTACCCCGAGAGCAATCTGAGCGAAATGCCCCGGCTGGGTAGAGCGCAACAGCGGCGTGGAAAGGGCAGAATTCAGCTCGGATTCCCGGAAAACATGAACCGGAGTTTTAAACCCGGAGCATGGATTCACGTGGAGAGCTGGAAACTGCGGAAAGAGCACGGCGTATAACATCTAACTCACACTACTGGATAAAATATACTAATGCAAAACCCCCAAGAGAAACGCTCTTAGAATTTGTAACTGGAATGGTTTAATGGTTATAATGGGAATTGTGTTGGTTTTAATAGAAACTGTAATGGTCTTTGTGGGTGTCTACTGATCACTTCTGTTGGTGGAATGAAACCAGTACTGAAAAATTGGGGATGATACTAGCCAAAAGTTGGAGGTGATGCTACCCATAAATTGGGGATTATACTACCCATAAATTGGAGGTGATGCTACCCATAAATTGGAGATGATACTACCAATATTTTGGAGATGATACTAACCAAAAGTTGGAGATGATACTACCCATAAATTGGAGATGATACTACCCATATTTTGGAGATAATATTAGCCAAAATTGGAGATGTTACTACTCAAAAGTTGGGGAAGATACTACCCATAAATTGGGGATGATTCTACTCAAAAGTTTTGGGGGTGTAGGTGGTTGGTGGAGGGGGGTCACTTTCAGATGACCGGAATATAAATATAGTTTAAAGATAAACATATAAATATAAATATCTATATAATATATAATAACATTAGACATATTACATGTCTCTTCCAAACAATATGCTATTTTGAGTATCAAGACAGGCACACGAGAGGTCAATGAACAATATTCATTAATTCTGTGTGGCACAAAACAGACACCATTCATTCAAAAGAATCTCTGCTTGGAGAGAAGTAATAAACATGTAGGCTAACATAACTATGAGTATAATACTTAGCAAGCTATGATAGTAGAACATAAAATTAAGATGAATATGGCAGTTCAAAATAGATTAAACCCAGATCATTTCTGGTATGTGCACGCTACTGTTTCTGTTCAGATTTTCGGCTTTGTTAAGACTACGTTAACTCACATGAGATGGTCTGATCCATCCTGTGAGGACATGTGCCGATAGAGAAGCTTTCCCACTGGCTGAAACCCTCTTCATTTCCCGAAAAAAAACTGCAGCCAGTTTAAACTGGAACTCCTTCCCCCCCTTGAAATTCATCCCCAGACTCAATCCCCCCCGTGTGTCCCCCATCCTTCATTTTCAGCCCTGGTTATGTCTAGTGTATAACATTAAGGACCAATTATGGTAACAGTTTTAATGGTTATCTCATTATTTGTAATAGTATATGTAATGGAAACTATTAGAATTTCTGTTATAATGTCTGTTATGATTATAGTTTGTACAAATAGCTTAATGGGCCTCCTTTACAAAGCTAGATACGAGCAGATTTATTTGTAAATTGCTCATAGGAACATTTACACAAGAAATGTGGTTTTCATGAAAATCCCATAAACACCTGACATTTAAGAACATTTCATTTCTTTGCTTAAAGAAAGCTCTTGGGTTTTGTGTCATTATCCATCTGTACTGTGAGGCACGTCCTATCTGTTTTGCAGGATTTGACTGAATCTGAGCAGATATTATATACTGCTCTATACACTTCAGAATTTACCCTGTTATGTCTATCAGCAGTCACATGATCAATAAACATCCAGTGATCCAATTCCATTGGCAGTCGTACATGCTCGTGCCATTACACTGCCTCCACCATGTTTTTTCAGATGATGTGGTAAGCTTGGGAACATGAGACCTTCCTTACCTTCTCCATACTCTTCTGTTCACATCATTCCGGTACAAGTTAATCTTGAATCAGGACTGGTCAGCCTTTTTTTTTTTTTAGCACAGTCTAATCTGGCCTTTCTGTTCTTGCGTGTTACCAGTGATTTGCGTCTTGATTTAAACCGTCTGTATTTACATCCATGAAGGCGTCCCTTGATTGTAGACTTTGACAATGATACGCCTATCTCCTCCAGAATGTTCTTGACTTGGCTAGATGTTGTGAATGGGTTTTTCTTCATCAAGGAAAGAAATCTGAGTTCATCTACTTTAGTTGTCTTCTGTGGTCTTCCAGGCCGTTTAGCATTGCTGAGCTCACCAGTGCGTTCCTTCTTTTTAAGAATGTAACAAATTGTTGATTTGGCCACTCCTAAAGTTTCTACTATCTCTCTGACAGGTCTGTTTTGTTTTTCCATCCTAATGATGGATTCCTTCACTTGCATCAACACCTCTCTGGACTGCATATTGAGAGTTCCCATGAACAGCTATCAAATGGAAATTCAGTGGTGGAATCATCTCCGGAACATTTATCTCCTCAATTTGTCATGACATAGCGAGGAAACAGGCCACGTCTGGCCATGAAACTCCTAATCAGTCAACTGACCAATGACATTTTCACAGGCTAAAAAATGGTTGTAATTCCTAAACGGTTAATGCAATATTCTTGTTAAACCCCTTGAAGTAAGGCTGAAAGTCTACATTTCAATCACAGCTTGACTGCTTCGTTTCAAAAAAACAAAAATTGTGTTACTGTCCAAATACTTATGGCCCCAACTGTATGTTGTTCCTTATTAAACAACAACACGGTTTTTAAATGTGTGTCTTAGATTATGTGGACCATACAAGTCCATGTGTATGAGCTGTTACTATAGAAACAGTAATGTTTTAGAACAAGTGTTCCTCTGAAGGTTTCTTCCTTTTAACATCTTAGGGAGTTTTTCCTTGCCACTGTCGCCACCGGCTTGCTCAATTGGGATAAATTCGCACTTTTTATATCTGTATACCATGTTTTTATATTACTGTAAAGCTGCTTTGAGGCAATGTCTATTGTAAAAAGCGCTATCCAAATAAAATTGAATTGAATTACAGTCGGAACTACAGTCTGAGCTGCGGTTATACAAAAATCATCACTGTTGTCAGAATCTGATTGGTCAGAAGTGTTGATTCATTTTCACCAACAGCAGCGTTGACAATGCAGTAGTTCTCGCGGCAAGGCTAATCAAAGGCATATATTAATGTACTCATTCAAATACATTATCATTTCTGTAGTAACTTGCACAGAGACATGTATGGTGAACAATCCCCATAATTGAAACAGATAAAAATGTGCTGTTAGTTAACAAAGTAGCATATATAATCATTGATATGGCGGGGAGATTTTATAAGATTATTTAACATTATGAAAATAGTCTTCACTGCCAGTGCTTTGTAACGGTCAGTAAGTTTTCCAAAACGGAATAATGTCCAGGACAGGAGTTTTCCAGTTTCTCAGTAACACGACAAGCTAATGTTAATTAGCTGTTTATAGCTGCTATAATATAAGTGACATCAGGAACTAACTTGTCTCTAGAATGTTCCACAACCTTAAAGGTAGCTACAAATACTGACAAGCGACTGTCATAAACATATAAAAAGCAATCAAAGAAAAAAAAAAAAAGCCAAAATAATACCTAATGTCAAATGGAGTTTCTTTCATATTTCACGGTTCTCTGTTAATGTCCTCAGATGTGTGATATCTGACTATTAAATTTACTGTTCAAGAAATTCCATTTTCCACACTCATCCAACAGATGTTTACTACGGCCACATACACAACGCATGAAGCTCAAATTATGCAGTAGGTTGGTACTACTGCCAAATAACTAGGAGTTTAACTGGGTGAAGGGCTGAGCTGCCCAACCACTGATTTATGTGGATGACAAACGAAAGGAAGCTCTCGTACTATAATTTGATGGAAACGTAAATCATAGCATAATGGTGATAATAATAATAGTAATGATGTAATACAGTTTCACATTGCAGAAATGCCCTCATTTCCAAGATAAGAAGCATTCTGTGACAGCTAATAAATATTGTTTTAGTATGATTCATTTTACATGCATCTGTTTTGGGGATTTTAGTGTCAGCAGAATATTTATTAACCAGTTTTATATATACACACACACACACACACACACACACACACACACACGATATGGCCAAATGTTTGTGGACACCGGACTATCACATACATATATGCTTGTTGAACATCTTATTCCAGATTTAGTCCCCCTTTACTGTTATAATAACCTTCATTCTTCTGGGAAGGATTTCCACTGGAATCTGGAGTGTGGCTGTGGGGAGGTCAGGCACTGGCGTTGAGTGAGGAGGTCTGGGGTATGGTCGGGGATCCAGTTCATCCCAAAGGTGTTCGGCGGGATTGAGGTCAGGGTTCTGTACAGGACACTCGAGTTCTTCTACATCAATCTTTACAAACCATGTCTTCATGGAGCTCGCTTTGTGCACAGGGGCGTCTACTGTGCTAATTAAATGTTGTTAGCAATTTGCCTCCTTAATTCAGTTAAGTTCCTTCAGGTTCTCACAAGAAAAAAAAAACACTATATTCTTATACACAAGATTAACACTAGTTATGCAAGTACCTCAACCTCATACCAAACCTTAATAAGTGAAGGAGAAAAGTTAACAAGGACTACTAACTAGTCATTAATGAGCCATGATATTACAGAAGATACGATGTTATAGTGTATACCGTGTTTCCCAAGCGTGGTCACACTATAAACAGCCCATTTTACAGTGTTTCTCTGCTCTAAAACACTTCATTCATCTCATTAGCAAATTAAAAAGCCTTTCCAGAGGTAAAATGGGTGTCCTGGGAGTAAGATAAACACTATAATGTGCAGGGAAGCAGTGTGGAGTAGAAATCACAGCGTTAGCACACATTGGTGTTCTTCATTGATTCGTGTCTCATTCACTGATTACAGCTTCGCCGCATTAAGAATAAACAGCAGGCTGTTGATAAAAATGCAGTTGTTTTTCATGTCATTAGCCTACTTACAAGTGCTGTTTGATTTGCTATGTTTTCTGTGCATTTAATTTAGTCAGGTGCAAGCTTATTGTTTGTCCTCAGATTTAAGACATGGCCGGATACCTTTCGGAAACAGACAGAAAATCGAAATTCTTTTCTTTCTTTCTTTTTTAATTTAACATCTATATCAACATGTCCTCCAAATTTGCTCACTTGAAAGTGGGATTTGTCAGCCTTGTTGTAGAATAGTCACCATTGAAGAGCGCCATCTGCTGGTAAAGTGGAGCTTGTAGTTTCACTAAGTGGCAAGTTATTGATCTATTCTGGTACGCAATTGAAATATTAGTTATAATAGTTATCAATTAATAATTATTTTAAGTCAAAGCATGTTTTTTTTTAAGCCAAGCCTGTTTCCAAGGGCAACTATAAATTTTAAATGTGGTTATGTGTCACATCACCAATCAGTTTGTGTATTTAGACCCATTTAGTGGAAAACTGACCCAGTAGCCCTAGCACTTACTTAAAAGGATTTTTAAAAAAAATTAAAAATAAAAAAACCCTCCACCCTCCAACAGTGAAACACATTAAATATGTTTATATTAAAATATTTCTGATATTCATCGCAATTGTTCATATAACGACAAGGTAGTATTGATAGTATGTTGTGACACATTGTGGAGACATCAATGCAAATGTTGGACTCAAAATTCCACAATGCAATGCAGCTATACAACATAGCTGCGCTGAGTTATGGCAGAGACTCGGCTCGGCTAGTTAGAGATCTACAAGATGGCGAATGTGTTGGCGTTAACACTGATATTAGCGTGAAAGTTGAAGCTATGGAATCTGATCTGTTTGAGAAGAGCGTTAAGGAGGTGAGAGAGACAAAATGAGTAAAGTGCTCTCTTTGAGTCAGTTGTCACCAACCTGCTTCCTTGACATCTCCTTGAGATCTACCAAAATCGAACACACCTGCTTTAGTTGATCAAGAACTTCTTAAGGCAATGATTAGATGGTCAGGTGCGCACGATGAGGTTGGAGCTAAAGTCTTCAATTCAATTCAATTTTATTTGTATAACGCTTTTTACAGTGGACAAAGCAGCTTTATAGAAATATATAAACACATGATACCAATTTTAAGTGTGTGGATTTATCCCAACTGAGCGAGCCGGTGGCGACGGTGGGGAGGGAAAAACTCCATAAGATGATATGAGGGAGAAACCTTTAGAGGAACCAGACTCAGAAGGGAACCCGTCCTCATCTGGGAAACAATGGATAGTGTGACAGTAAAGGAAAGTTCATTATGGTTTGCACATGAAGTCAATGAAGAGTAGCAACCACAGTGAGAATGTCCATGAGGAATTGAGGTCCAAAACCATTTCCATGGTAATTCAAGAAGGTACATCTCCAGGAATAGGGCTGGTGACTACTTCTTTAAGTAGAGATGAATCAGGGGCGAAATCCTACTTGCACAACTATCACCAGGTAGTCGAACGGCATTGTGGGTAACGAGGAAACTATTTCAACAAAGAAAAAAAGTCAACTAAGAGTTAAATTACAAAATAAATATTGTACATGGTTGAAGATCACATCTTAATTGTAAAGATGAATACGCAGGATGGATTTTTCCTTTAAAGGGTCTCTGGTATCGGCTTAGCAAAACTGTAGAAAAGTTTGGCATTTCTGATGTCATTTGACAGTATAAAAGCCTAAAATTCTCATTCATGACACTGCAACAGCCCTCAATCCAAAACAAAATCAACATGCCTCGATGTTAACGTGCTAGTCTTTCAGACAACGGATTCAACATCGTTGGATTAAATTACATAAATCAGTATCACAGCAAGTGCCAATTCTTTTATCAGTGAGCTGCTGTTGTTGAAGCCAAATCCCTAAAAACTGGAGGCTAAACTGTTTTTTTTTCCTTTTCAGTGGTATAGACTGATGCTAGCACCCTTGTACACTCCACACACTCCATTCTCTTTCACACAGTGTTCTTTGATGAGTTGAAGTTAATATGTGTATCTGTGTTTATGTAAAAATATCTGAGTTTACATTTGCATCCCAAAGCCTATTAAATGATATGATCTGATTATTGTTTTGCTGCCGGATGATAATCAGATGATAAACACAGAAGCCCGTTTAAAATCTCTACCTTTAAATACCACAGATGGTCTGCAGCCATCCAAGATAATCAGCATTCCATGACATATAATAAATATTCCTTTAGTACGATTCATCTTACAGCGTCCTCCAGTAATATTGGCACCCTTGGTAAATATGAGCAAAGAAGGCTGTGAAAAATCATCTTTATTGTTGAACCTTTTGAGCTTTTGTTCAAAGGAGTCACAAAAATACAGTAACATGTTGTCATGGATATCAAACAATTGCAAACACAACACAGGTTTATATAAAAAATATATATTTGTTAAATATAGGTGTGCAACAATGATTGGCACCCTTAGTGCTCTCTCACTCTGAGTCGAATCCTATAATACCTGATGAGGTTGGAGAATACATGGCAAGGGATCTGAGAGTGTTCCTCTATACAGAATGTCTCCCGGTCCTTAAAATTTCGAGGTCCATGATGGTGGACTCTTCTTTTCAGTTCACCCCACAGGTTTTCTATATGTTTCAGGTCAGGGGACTGGGATGGTCATGGCAGGACCTTGATTTTGTTGTCAGTAAACCATTTTTGTGTTGATTTTGATGTATGTTTTGGATCACTGTCCTGCTGGAAGATCAAACCACGGCCCATTTGAAGCTTTCTGGCCTAGGCAGTCAGGTTTTCATTTAACATCTGTTGATTTTTGATAGAATCCATGATGCCATGTATCCCAAAATGTCCAGGTCCTCTATCTCCTCCATCCTGAAGAGGTCCCCATGTCTGAAAACTTAAAGCAGCATCTTTACCTTCACATTTAATGTTACAAAGCACTGACACTGGAGGCTCCTTCAAACAGATTTTTAAAATCTGTTCATGTCCAGCGTCAGCCTAGGCCTGTGTAGGCTGTTACTATAGTATAATACAATATGATAATGTATTAGAATGAGTGCATTAATATATACCTTTGACTAGCCTTGCAGCAGGAACTATTATCATAGCTGCTGTTAGTGAAACTTAATCAACACCTTCTGACCAATCAGATTCAAGAATTCTGACAATAGGAATTGAAATCTTGAATCAGACTGGTCAGTAGCTGTGCATGATATTTGTATAACCGCAGTTCCGGCTGTAACATGAACGATAGGTTTACACTACTGCGCTTGTTCGAATACACCACTGTTTCTATAGTAACAGCTTCTATAGTAACAGATGCAGTTATGAAAAATGAACTTTTGACCAATCAGAATCATGGATTCAACAGTGCCGCGCTACACAATTATATAAAGATCATATTTAAGATATCACACAACTAGTGTAAGCGCATTACTAAATATTGGCACCGGGAACAAGAAGACTGGCATCACTTTACGCATGAGACAGATGACGGAAAAGACAAATCAGCGCCACTGAGATGAGAGGATTTTCAGCTGAACGGTGAAACAGGTGGTCATCATGGAGCCAGAAGCACTAGAACCATTCCAGTATGCTCTCTCTCCGTAAAGCAGACACGGATCCCAGAACACAACTTGCATTCTGGACAAAGAGCCTTTCATGAACATGTGAACAAGGGGGCCTCACTCAGTGCCTGGCTTCTGCAAACTGAGATGCTGATGGAGACACATACTCAACTGAGAAAGTACACAATAACCTAGAAGTGTTACTTTTATTATATTTCTCACTAGTGGCTGAGGGATTAAAGCATTTGGCTGCCAAAGCAGTGAGGATTATAGGGATCATTACTGCTTTAGAAAACATAGGCGGAATTAATCTGATCACAGTAAGTGCCAAAACCCGATTAATTTAGGCGAGATTATCTGGTCATGGATGAGGACATCATATGTCACCTGGACAAGAATGTGTGCTTAACAGCCAGTGTCCTTGCTTGTAAAGTAATCTCCTTTTTTACTCATAAATCATTGGCAGATATGTGTGTGTGTGTGTATATATATATATATATATATATATATATATATATATATATATATATATATATAAATAAAAATATATATATATATATATATATATATATATATATATATATATATATATATATATATATATAGAGAGAGAGAGAGAGAGAGAGAGAGAGATATATATATATATAGATACATATGGTAAATGGTTTTTAACCTTTAAAAGTTCAACAAAGCGCTTTAGACTGTTTCGCATTCACCCATTCAATCACAGTCACACACTACCATACAAGGCGCTGCCATCGGGAGAAACTTGGGGTTCAGTGTCTTGCCAAAGGACTTATAATTCTGAAATTATAATATATAAATATATATATAAAAGGAAAAGTAAGTGTTACTAAAAAGAAACAGCTGGAGGAACATTTTGCAACTAATTAGGTTAATTGGCAACAAGTGAGTAAGATGATTGGCTATAAAAAAAAGAGAGTATCTTAGAGAGGCAGAGTCTCATAGAATTAAAGATGGGATGGAATCTGAAGCAGATGTTGCCCTAAAACCTGTATATACCTTTCAGCATTGACGGTGCCTTTCCAGATCTGCAAGCTTCCCATTACACAGGCATTAATGCACCCTCCATACTATCAGAAATGCTATGTTCTATTGTGAAGAACATATGGGTTTATGAGAATTGCAAATCATTGCATTCTGTTTTTATTTACATTTTACACAGCATCCCAACTTTTTTTTAAATTGGGGTTATATATACACATGTATATATCCCCAATTCCAAATATATATAACCCCAAATCCGAATAAGTTTGACAGATCTTTATGGAAAGGGTTTAAATGATGTTTTTCATGATTGTTCAATGAACCGTAAACAATTATTGCACATGCACCTGTGGAACAGTCCTTACGACAATAACAGTTTACATGCGGTAGGCAATTCAGGTCACAGTTACAATAACTTGGACACTAAAGAGACCTTTCTACTGACTCTGAAAGACACCAGAAGAAAGATGGCTATGGTTCCTTCTCACCGATGTGAACATGCCATAGGCCTGCTGCAGGGAGACATGAGGACTGCAGATGAGGCCAGAGCAATAAACTGCAATGTCTGTAATATAAAATACCTAAGACATTGCTACAGGGAGACAGGAAGGACAGCTGGTCGTCCTTGTAGTGGAAAATTACATGTAACCATGTGTCCCCCCAGACGTGATCGAGAACTTGATCGAGGACAGCAATCAGTCGTACACTGCACAAATCTGGCCTTTATGGAAGAGTGGCAAGAAGAAAGCCATTTCTCAACGTTTGGTGTGATGTTTGGTGTGTCTCCCAGGTGGCTTGTGGCAAACTTTAGACGAGACTTTTTATGGATATCTTTGAGAAATGGCTTTCTTCTTGCCACTCTTCCATAAAGGCCAGATTTGTGCAGTGTACGACTGATTGTTGTCCTATGGACAGACTCTCCCACCTCAGCTGTAGTTCTCTGCAGTTCATCCAGAGTGATCATGGGCCTCTTGGCTGCATCTCTGATCAGTCTTCTCCTTGTCTGAGCTGAAAGTTTAGAGGGACGGCCAGGTCTTGGTAGATTTGCAGTGGTCTGATACTCCTTCCATTTCAAAATGATCGCTTGCACAGTGCTCCTTGGGATG
Organism: Ameiurus melas; assembly: GCA_012411365.1. NCBI lineage: Eukaryota > Metazoa > Chordata > Actinopteri > Siluriformes > Ictaluridae > Ameiurus > Ameiurus melas. The sequence goes on along the minus strand of CM022762.1, from coordinate 5,799,703 downwards.
TTTAAAGCTTGGGAAATCTTTTTGTATCCAAATCCGGCTTTAAACTTCTCCACAACAGTATTACGAACCTGCCTGGTGTGTTCCTTTGTCTTCATGATGCTATCTGCGCTTTCAACAGAACCCTGAGACTATCACAGAGCAGGTGCATTTATACAGAGACTTGATTATACACAGGTGGATTCTATTTATCACCATCAGTCATTTAGGACAACATTGGATCATTCAGAGATCCTCGCTGAACTTCTGGAGTGAGTTTGCTGCACTGAAAGTAAAGGGGCCAAATAATTTTGCACGCACCACTTTTCAGTTTTTTATTTGCTAAAAAAGTTTAAAATATCCAATAGATTTCGTTCCACTTCACAATTGTGTCCCACTTGTTGGTGATTCTTCACAAAAAATAAAATTTTATATCTTTATGTTTGAAGCCTGAAATGTGGCAAAAGGTTGAAAAGTTCAAGGGGGCCGAATACTTTCGCAAGGCACTGTATATAATGAGTATACTTTAAATATATACACACAATATATATGTTCATGTACCTTGCATAACTGCATGAACCCTTATGACACACTACAACTCAGCAACTCAGTACATTTTTGGTCAATACCTTACTCTGATAACTTGCACTGAACAGAATCATCCAGGGTTGCACAGTCCAGACAGTAGCTGCTGGTAGCTAGCCTCAAGCAGGCCTCCAAATGATGATCAGTCATTGTGGAATGGTATTTGGACTTACCCTGCCTTGTGCCCGATTCTCCCTGGGATAGGCTCCAGGTTCCCCATGACCCTGAAAAGGAGTACACACTAAGCCACCTAAAACCTAAATATCTGCACTTGCATCTGTCTCCGCCTCCAAACCCTGACAGCAGAGCACCCGAGTTCTTCTACACCAACTTGAATAACAAGCTTAGATTATGAACATGGTTGTTGTCATGCTACAACAGGTTTGGGCTTGGCCCCTATAGGTTGATTTGAGTGAAGGGATATTGTAAAGCTACACAGACATTTAAGACAATCGTGTGCTTCCGACTAGGGAAGCAGGGGAGCCAGACTGAAACCCGCCGCCTTCTTCAATATGAGCTCTCCATACTGTGTACATCTTACAAGCCAAAAGTCTGTTCTAGTTGGTCCCCGAAATTGTTTGTAGCCCAAAGATACCATAAAAACAGAGCCTACATTCTTCACCAGGCTCTGTTTCATATTATCACGTTGACAGCCATGAATATCACGGATTATTGAGGATGGAGAAACAATGCCACACTTTATACGAATCCAATGACAAAATGATGTAGCTGCATTTCATTGCAATTAAACCACAGCAGATGGAGATGCCATCTGCGCTCTAAAGACTCAACACTCCTCTCATACAGTGGTGTTCTTTATGATGAAACGAGCGCGGCCATCCGACAGCAACATTCAGAGGCGTACAGTCAGAGATTTACATCTCACATTTTCTTGTAGTTGAGACTAGAAAAGTTACATCTGAAACTCCTGAGGTTTATAACAACGGGTGAATCTTGGCAGAAAAGGGGAAAAAAAACTATTCACTTCACACGGCAATGTGTAGATTGCGTTGGAACAAACCTTTCGTCTAAATCAGATGGCTAGCAGGGTTTCGCCTGACAGACGCAGAACAAAATGGAGTTTGATAAGAAAAGCCGGTCCCATATCTTATTTATTCCACTTTCTTCACTGAGGGGATTTTGTTCAGCAGACTGTAATGTTTTATCGATGATACATACAGTACTCATGGCGAAATGGCAGTGCAATAAAATTTCTGGTGTACAACTGTAGTGCTGTACTGTATTGGTTTGAGAGAAGGAGAGAAAGAGAAAGAGGGAGAGAGAGAGAAGGGAACACAGAGTGTTCTGACAGTGCAGCCATAGCTCTACGCCAAAAAAGCAAAAAATGAATAAATCAATGTACATAAATATTATGATCTCCGTCTTGAGCCTGCTGTCACTGCTATTAAAACTGTGACAGCTGAAACTAACATCACATCGTATAACACACAAAAGCAAGACCAGGACTGGGCGCTGAAGAGGAAATACAGTCCAAAAATCTGTTTGTGTTATCATTTTGTCAGTCTTCATAGAGTCCCAACTGCTTCCTGTTTATGATGTAGGATACATTAACATGTATCCTACATCCAGCCCTAGATTCCATTCAAATTAAGGAGGGTTCAAGTATAGCGGCACAAAGATCAGCTAATTCACATGGCGGACATTACACGTAAACAGATTTAAAAAATCGGTGTAATTGTTGATATGGGGACGTTTTCTGTGAGGAGATGTTTATTAAACATTTATGGAAGCAGCCTCCAAATTCGGTGCGTTGTAATATGTTTATAGTTGGAAAACACAAGTGATAACAAGAGCTTGCTTCTCAGATGTTCCACAACAGATGTTCCCTAATAAGTATTAGGGCGCACGGTGGCTTAGTGGTTAGCACTTTTGCCTCACACCTCCAGGGTAGTTCAAGTCCAGGGTTCGATTCCCGACCGGGCCGTGTGTGTAGGTACTCCGGTTTCCTCCCCCAGTCTAAAGACATGAATGGTAGTCTGATTGGAGTGTCTAAGGTTTCCGTAGTGTATGAATGAGTGTGTATGTGATTGTGCCCTGCGATGGACTGGCACCCTGTCCAGGGTGTACCCTGCCTTGTGCCCGATGATTCCTGGGATAGGCTCCAGGTTTCCCGTGACCCTAAAAAGGAGTAAGCGGTAGAAGACGGATAGATGGATGGTATTAGTATTGATTAATAAAAAATGTAAATTACTGTGGTGTAAGACATTTTACAGGAAAACAATTAACTTCTTTACTTCTACTCAGTAGAAGTCACTCCGCATCCCACTGACCCTGTCGTTGATTATTTTCCACTAACATGATGTTGTATTGTGTTACAATATGTTTTTCAAATCCACTTAAAAAAACCCAACTTGTTCTTTCATCTTGGGAATTATTAAGCTATCGAACAATTTCTAGCAATTTGTCAGCTGTAACGTGTATAAGCATGTAACGTTGCTAGCTAGCTGAATAGATTCTGTATAAGCAAAATGAAATGGTCTCTCAGAGCATATGATCCCATCATGCCCCACTAAACAACCTGAAATGGTCTTGTAAAGCCCATACATAGGACCTGGTTGCTATGTTTTCAAGGTTGACATTATCTACATTCAGAGCCTCGGTTGATTACTGTCCAAATCACCACGGAAATGGGAGTGAAATCCAAGATATCAGAGCCTGCCAAACCCTGAAATAACCGCAATGTTGTTTTACAGGCTGGTCATTACAGTCAGCTATGGTGACACATTACAGGAGACAAGTTCGGCGTTCGTCCGTCCCCCTTCCCCACCTTCCCCAAACAACCAGAAAGTGTATTTAGAGTCAAGTCCCAGTCTGGCACGCAGTCGATATTCTGTTGTTATACCAGGTTCATCTAAAGATACTTCAGCATGTTTAAAAGACTATAGACTAATGCCCCAATGACATTTAACATTAATGTTTGACTAGATCGAGTCCAGTCCACCACTGACTGGTTCATGCAGGGAAAGTTCTGAGAGTTGGCTCTGAGACTCCTGTGCCTGCTCCTTTAAAGCATGGGATTGTAAAAGCCACACTGTCTCTGTGAAGAACTCGTAATATGCTCATATGTCAACCACCACGCTCAATAAGGCAAAGGATACACACACTGGTTCAAACGCAACAAAGGAAACACTCTGACAACAAGGAAACGCTGTTGAAATGCTGATAAATCATACAGAAATAATAATTAAAAAAAAAAAGTAGAACTGAGAAGCTTTGTGCTCTTTGAGAAAGGTCTATGTGCCAGATGTGAAGCTCATTTTCTGGGAGCGTGGTTATATAAACAAAAAACAGAGCACATGGTAGACATTATACCTAAAGATGAATTTGTTGCTAGGGTAAACATATACCGTTCCAGACAATCGTTCTTGTCGCTGGTGTACGTCAGCATGCGCGGTGATTCCGAGACTAAACATTTCAAAACTACTAACTTACGTAAATAAACACGCACCGAAAAGAACGTTTTAATATCTGTGTAGTGGTCTGAGAAGGTGTTGGACATTATTGTGGCTGAATTCAGGCAAACAGACAGAAATGAGTAACTGAAAAAAAATCTGGGTTTTGTTGCGTTTTTTTTGTTTTATTTGAACCAGAATTGAGATTTGTATAAATAATACACGTTGACATCCCTACTTTAAGCAAACGTTAATATACAGTACAGTGCAAAAGCCTTAGGCACCCTATTTTTTTATTTATTTTTTTATTTTATTTTATAGTACAAACTTTGTTTGTATGTCAGTAAAGAAAGCAGCATATTACATAAGGGACCATGTTTTAGACAAAAATATAATGCTGCTGGGAAGAAGCGAGTGAGACAGTCAAAGTCTCCAGAAGAACCGTGTCTGGTTCTGCAAGACGCTCAATATAAAACTTGCAGCTCATTTCCTTATAAAACTGCACTAATACCTAAATTACAGGGTCATCACACCAAATATTGACTTCCATTCATCCATCCATCTTCTATCCCACTTATAATTTTCAGGGTCGCGGGGAACCTGGAGCCTATCCCAGGGAGCATCGGGCACAAGGCGGGGTACACCCTGGACAGGGTGCCAGTCCATCGCAGGGCACGCAAATATTGACTTTGTTTATTTATTTGTTTACTAGTCTTTATGGATATCTGTTATGTAGAAACATTTGATTTCATTATATTTGAAGGCATATTTTCTCTACAGCATTTCTTTGCATGTGCTTAAGATGTTTGCACAGTACTCTAATATTTACCAAACCGATGAGGAAATGTTTCATGGATTTAGCAAACTTTCTAACCTTGCCTTGACGTCTTTCCGCAAATATGGCAGTTTAACAAACACGGTGCTACAGGAAGTCAGTCTGCCTAAAGATCTAAAACCTTTAGGTTTCAAGCTATCGGATAGCGTAATGAACAGAGGTCTAATCGAGTCGGTTTGTAATCAGATACCGACTGTCAGAATGTCGCTGATGCTCCAGTGTCGTCACGTCATCGTCAAAACAGAGAGGAGCTCCTACACTCTTTCCTGGAGGAAAGAAACAATGATTATTTCCTCACCAACGTTAGCAAGAACAGGGAAAAGTCCAGTGGAAAGACTGTGATGAGGCGTTACATAAAAAAGTGTCAGACTACTCGGCAGAGTGTGAACATCAGCAATTATCAAAAACGTTGAGGTTTGTAAACAATATGTCCGTCACATTCGAATCAATTCTGAGACCAGAGTCTAATTTACTTCAACAGCTGTACTGGCACGAAACCTGAAAGGCGTACACGGGACACGTTCTGACGAGTCATTCGATTAATAAACACTCTTTTAAAATGAATCTGGTGTAGTTTCATTATAAGTAGTAATGAATTGGTTTTAACAACGTATATTTATATATAACTATACTATATTGCATTTAATCTGTACTGTAGTACAGGTAAAAATAAAACTATACAGTGCCTTCCACTAATATTTGCACCCTTGGTAAATATGAGCAAAGAAGGCGGTGAAACATTGTCTTTTATTGTTTAACCTTTTGATCTTTTGTTAAAAAAATTTCACAATAATAATCTGCTCTCATGGATATCAAACGATTGGAAACACAACACAGGTTTATCCAAAAAAAAAAATTGTTAAATATAGGTGTGCAACAATTATTGACACGCCTATGAATTCATATGAGAAAAATATATTTGAAGTATATTCCCATTGATATTTTAATGTTTTTTTTAGTAAAGCTGGGTGACTAGGAACAGGAAATTGTTCAACCATGTCTTCCTGTTTCACAGGGGTATAAATATGAGGTAACACATAGGCCAAATTCCCTTAGTCATTCATAACAATGGGTAAGTTTAAGGAATATAGCTGTGATGTGCAGCAAAAGATTTTTGATATTTTGTTTAAAAAGAAAATCACAAAAATACTCTGCTGTCAGGGACATCAAACAATTGCAAACACAATACAGGTTTATATATATAAAAAAAGGTTAAATATAGGTGTGCAACAATTATTGGCACCCTTTCAAGTCAGGGGACTGGGATGGCCATGGCAGGGTGCCAATATTAGTGGAGGGCAGTGTATGGGGGTTTTTTTGTGATAAGTGCTAGCTCAGTGGTTAAGACGTTGAACTCCTCATCAGGTTGTGAGTTCAATTCCCAGCACTGCCAAGTTGCCACTGGTGGGCCCTTGAGCAAGGCCCTTAACTTTCAACTATCTCGTATAAACAAGATAAATGTAAGTCGCCTCTGGATACGGGCGTATGTCATTTTTATTGTAAAACATGTGAAACATTTAACAAAATACTCTGATTTCAAATCTAGTTGCTGTAGATAATAGGAATAATTAAAAAAATGTCATTATGGATTTATATGCATTATTTATACAATTAATTAATACTGATTGTCTTTTCCTTTTTTTAAAAACAACAACAACAACAAAGAAACAAAAAACGATATTGAAATTTACAGAAGTGATTACACTTACAATCTAATTACTGTAGTAGTATAAATAATAAAATGATATAGTGCACTTGGCTTTACACTTCTATGGTTAATATACTTAATTTTCCATTTTTTTGCAGAGAAGAAATGAATGAACAAAACAATCCTTTTCAAAATCTAGTTACTTCAGATTGTAGGAATACAAGAATGTCATGTAGTGCCTTTGGATTACGTAACTCTTACAAATAAAAAAATAATAATAATTAAACCATTTAAAATGTAACAAAACAGTACTTTTCAACATGTAATTTATGTATTTTGTAGGAATAATAGATTGCCATAGAGTGCTTTTGGTTTTGCATGTGTAACTTGTTTAAAAAATCTTTTTTATAAAAATACAATTTTGTGCTAAAAAAAAAAAAAATTGCACTTACACAAAACACAATTTTTCCAAAGAATACAGCCACAGGTGTGCTCCCAATTAACTCCAATATCCTACAGATCAGAGGCAGGATGCAAACCCCCAACCGCAGAGGTGTGAGGCAAACGTGCTAACCACTAAGCCGCCAGATTCTTCAAGAGACTTCAAGACAACATGACCAGCCAGTGTTCTCATAAAACTGTATGACGTGTACCTGAGACTACTGACGCATTAAGGAAAGAATGATCATACCAAATATTTACACATGTATTTAACAGTCAGGCAAAAGAGAACACACTTGGCAGTTAATATCCAGCCATTTAAAAAAAAAAAAAAAGAGACATATAAGCAAAATACCTGTCCTACTTCTGTCGCAGAGATTTACTGTGAAGATGTAAAGACAAGGCAAGCAAACGTCTCTGCACGAGCAGCAGAATCTTATCGCATCATGATTACTTAATGTGCACAGCGGCTATCTCGGGATGAGCGTGTGCTGTGATAAATTCAACTAATGCATATTTGCAAATGTCTACTCCTTCATTAAACTCTTTCCCCTATAAATAAAATACCATGCCTTTTTGTTGACCTCCATCTGTCAAGGTGTGGAGTTTTCTTACAAGATGTGCAGCATGTGTATACAACATTATAAATATACACTCAGTGGCCAATTTATTCCTATCTGTCCATCAATGCACCAAGAACTCCACTGAGCAGATATGATTGGATTGGTGGACCATCAGCATGGTAGTGATAAGTTTATCAGATATAGCAGTAATGTTGGTCTTCTTAAACACTGTGTTTAACACTTACAGCATTGTATTACATACACCTACGTGGTACATCTCACCTTTGTAGATGTACAGTGCTGTTATTGGAAAATAATCAGCAACAGAGTGATATGACACCTTCATTATATTCCAACAACAGCAATGTTTTACTTCTCTTATACCACAGTAATTTGCTGATATTTTTTAAAAGTGAAAGAATATGCCATACTTTTTATCTACAGTATTTATTAGGGGTCAGGCACCACAGGTGCTTAGACACCTAATGTAATTGTTAATGTTATTTCTTCTTCTTCTGCCCTTGAGTCTATGACAGCTCATAGAACCATACATAGGAAAGTTATGAAATTTAGCACACAGATAGAGGACAGTATGAAATGTTACCATAGCAAATTTGGAGTTGCTATGTCAAATCCTTTAATGCCACCAACAGCTCAAATTTGCACTCATGTTTATGCTAATCACTTTTGAACCGTGAGGGCTAGAAACAAATTTAAATTTATCATTCTCCATCGTGAATGTTTCCCCACCATTTTGGATTTTCTGAAAAAAAAAACCTACTTTAAAGGAGTTCCTCCTAGACCTTTCGTCCAATTTTCATGAAAATCTAATAGATTGTCTTGAAGCCATACCAACAAAACAATGGCATTCAAGTTGATTAGTCAAACTGCTCTCATACAACATATGGACCAATTTGACGATATGCATGCCTAAATTAACGTGAGGCTATATCTTATATAACGTTTTACCGTATTCAGACCGAACTTTTTATATGTCATAGCTATCATGACTTGAGGGTACCTGCACAGTTTCAGAACAGCGCCACCTAGTGCTCACAAGACATAAAAAAGGTATTTTTTTCTTTTCGGTCAGTTTGTCCGATTTTCACCAAAATAGACTCAGATTGTCGTCAGTCTATGCTAGCATGCCCATGCAAGTTATTGATTTCATGTTGATAGATCAAACCAGACTGCCGGTCATGCTGTGATGCTTGCTTAGCTCCTTACTTTGCCTCTGTTGTGCTTGGCCCCATAATGCTACATTTGTTACATTTAATGCTGTGGAACAACCGTAAAACAACTTAGTTCCTGTTATCACTTACGTTATAGCATGTTATGCTATAGCATCTCTAAACAGTCGTTCCCTCACCAGACTCTTTTTTAAGTTAATAAGACAAAAATGCAGCTTGTCATGCTACAGAAAAACAACAAAGCCCTCTATCTTGAATACTTAAGAGTTACAGTCTGACTGTTAAAAACCACTGACAATGGAGACTCTGTCCAAACTTGCTAAACAAATGTCTCCGTACAGAAACTTTTACAAGCTCCCATCACTGGCTTCCTGTAGCTGACTGCATCAGATTTATAACACGGATGCTTGCCTAAAAAGACAAAAGCAGACCAGTACCCACCTTCTTTAAAGCACTTCTCGTACTGCACCACACTCCCTCCGATCCTATAACACTGCTCGGCTGGTCCCATCATCTCTCTGGATACAAGGAAGGCATGTACAGTATCAAGACTCGTAGGTCACTCACTGTCATACCTGCTGTTATGAAAACACCTTCTGACTGATCAGAGAACTGTACTGTAGCATATTGTTGTTTAAATGGAACTCATGAAATTTGTGCTCTTGACCGGAGAAACCTTATGGATTGCGTCTGAGGTGAAGCATTGTTTACTACATATACATTGTACGTTTTGGAAAAACTCTAAATAAAGCAGTCTCCGGAGTGTAAATTGTCCATAATTCATTTTTCAGTACGTCCAGTATATCGTCAAGGTAATACACACTACATCTCTTTATGACAGTACATTATGAAAGTACATAAGTAGAGACACGTCTTTGATTTTCCACAAATGCCACCATAGTGCCACTCTTCTTAACACCAACATGTGTAGCACGTTACTATTTTTAGTATTAGGTGTATTTGGATAATTCCCTTCCACACACGGCAGAATTTGTCATCTAGAAAAGTGTGAAAGTATCACTACATGTCATTATCACATGCATTTGTCACTGCCGGTGTCAGTAGTAACACCTTATAGCTCACCTTTCTAACATTCGCTTACGCTGTTCTTATGTCTTACTGTAATGAACAGGAGAGGAGCTTGATGTCTACAATGTACTCTGGGTATTTTATGTATACAGCGCCCTCCAGTAATATTGGCACCCTTGGTAAATATGAGCAAAGAAGGCTGTGAAAAATTGTATTTATTGTTTAAACTTTTAATCTTTTGTTCAAAACGTTCACAAAAATAGTCTGTTCTCATGGATATCAAAGAATTGCAAACACAACCCAGGTTTATCCAAAAATACATATTTGTTAAATATAGGTGTGCAACAATTATTTGGCACACCTATGAATTCATATGAGAAAATATATTTGAAGTATATTCCCATTGATATTTAACATTTTTTTAGTAAAGCTGGGTGACTAGGAACAGGAAATTGTTCAAGCATGACTTCCTGTTTCACAGGGGTATAAATATGAGGTAACACATAGGCCAAATTCCCTTAGTCATTCATAACAATGGGTAAGTCCGAGGAATATAGCTGTGATGTGCAGCAAAAGGTTGTTGAGCTTCACAAAATGAGAAGTGGCTATGAGAAAATAGCACAAGCGTTGAAAATGCCCATTTCCACCATCAGGGCAATAATTAAGAAGTTCCATTCATCTGGAAATGTTATGAATCGACCTGTAACAGGACGTGTGTCTATATCGTCTCAACACACTGTGAAGAAGATGGTTCGAGCGGCCAAAAAGTCTCCAAGGATCACAGCTGGAGAATTGTAGAAGTTAGTAGTGTCTTAGGGTCAGAAAGTCTCCAAAACTACAATACGAAGTGTCCTACATCACCACAGGCTGTTTGGAAGGGTTTCAAGAAAAAAGCCTCGACTCTCATCCAAAAACAAACTCGAGGTCTTCAGTGTGCCAGACAATACTGGATCTTCAAATGGGATCGGGTTCTATGGTCAGATGAAACCAAAATAGAGCTTTTTAGCAATAAACACCAGAGGTAGTTTAGTGCACACAGAGAGGTAGTCATATGGTAGTCATATCCCCTGACCTGAAACCCATAGAAAACCTGTGGGGTGAACCGAAGAGGAGAGTCCACCAGCGTGGACCTTGAAATTTGAAGGATCTGGAGAGATTCTGTATGGAGCAACGATCTCAGATCCCTTCCCATGTATTCTCCAACCTCATCAGGCATTATAGAAGACTCAGAGCTGCTATCTTGGCAAAGTGAGGGAGCACAAAATATTGAATAAAAGGATGGCAATAATTGTGTCACACCTATATTTAACAAAGATACTTTTTTTGGGGATAAACCTGTGTTTTGTTCGCATTTGTTTGATATCCATGAGAGCAGAGTATTCAAATGCTTAAGCAATAAAGACTTTTTTCACAAAAAATTCTTCACAGCCTTTTTTGCTCAAATTTAGCAAGGGTGCCAATATTTGTGAAAGGCACTGTATATATATATATATATATATATATATATATATATATATATATATATATATATATATATGTATAATATATACACACACACAAGACATTCAATTGGATTTTATTTGTTTAGCACTTTTAACAATGGACATTTTCACAAAGCAGTGTGTGTGTGGTGTGTGTGTGTGTGTGTGTGTGTGTGTGTGTTTGAAAGTGCTGAAGGGCACAGCTCTGAAAAGTGGAAACAACTATTGACTGGGGTTGTCACAGTAATACACCTGTACTAAGCAATAAAATATGTAAAACATGATGAAACCTTAGCAAAGATTCAGAAGCTATTTCATGAAGGTAGATCTGGGAGGATCTCTCTGTAGACTCTGACTTACAAACATGTCTCCTTCCTAATATGGGACACATTCATGTATTGTAGTAGCTAGTTTTCGTACATCCATTGCTACAAGTACTATAAGTATATAACAAGTACTATAACTTTAAGAAATGTCTAAAAACAGCTACAAATGAGATGATACGTTTCCATAAAATTGTGACAGTATTCCAACGGAAAATACCTTCTTGGTCTTAACAGATCGCTAAGCTTTGCCATGCAGGACAGGAGAGTGTGCTGTCAGGAACGATGCATTGTAGTACGATTGGCATGTCCGTGGCATATGGGGCTCCTCTGGTGAAGACCTTCTCAGTTCCACTGAACAGGTGTAACAGCAATTTACTGGAGGGGACAACTTCAATAATCCGATGAACACCAACTGGCAGAGCTCCTCGCCATCTCGCCAGGCCCCTCCACACAGTGCCAGATATGTGCCACATTGCCAGCCAAGGCGCAGTGCCAGAGTGCCACGAAGTGTGCCAAACATCTCACAAATTCAGTCATACACATTCACACACTCACAAGTAAAACAGAACACTTATTATTACTATACAGAATACATGTATTCTAGATTTCTAATATCTGTTTGCGAAAATCAAGTACTTTTAATGACAGTAGGATAAATGCAGCAATCACATTACAATTATTTTTTGATGGATTACTTGATTACATTTTTTATGTTAATAAACCATGGCCTGGTAATTTGTCATTTACAAAGCGTACCAATAAACTGCATCCGAGACAATGATTTATAGTAGATGGTGATGGGACCCCGTTGGCTAAACCTGTGAAATTACATTGATTGCTTTTTTTTTGCATGAAAAAAAATATTTGTACCATTGTTGATATAAGTTTGCGATTGTAATTTGTGTTGCTGCTCAACTTCTGTATTGATTAAGCACTTGAAATTAAGGCTTGAAATTGGTTTGTCACCACCTAGACCACACAAACTAGAATTGGTCTCAGCAGGTTAGAAACCCCTGCAGAATTGCTAGATGCTTATATCGAGGCTTTATACTGTATGTGGCCATACGTTTACAATAATACTTCTGCTACACAATGTTAAAGGAAGGAGACCTATTTTAAGCCTTTTCACAAGAGGGAATATATCCCCAGAATGTGTCTCAATAATAATACCCCACAGATATTATTTATTATACCATGCTGCTGAAGTAGAAAAAGACTCTTATGTTCATTCTTACAGCCAACAACAGAACACTTACAAAGCTTACTCAGCTGAGACCTTCTTCTCATCACTTTAGCTGCTCCAGTGCGGAAAACATGGCGGACTGTGTGTAGCTCACACAGGGTAGGATCTATACTAATAGGGCCGAATGCCTGGGCGGGGCTTATTCCAACGTGACGTCACGTTAGGGCGAAAATGAAAACGGCTCATTTTGAAACACTGTTTATGATTTATTGGGAATATTATAAAAAGGAGTGGGTGGACTTTTACCAGTGTAGGGTGGTCGTGTACACAGTTTTATGTTTAAACATCATTTAAAAGTGAATTTTGCATAATAGGTCCCCTTTAAAGAAATGCGATTCCTCTTCGGGTCATGCCGAGTTCATCGTATGACATGATGTTCATTTCTGCCATATTGGATTTTCTGGCATTCTGAATTACATTTCTTTTGCATATTCCCCTACAAACGTTGTACAGTCATTACGAAATGTGGATCACGGAATCGTAAGACCAACCCAAATATTTGTTCTTGGGTAATTTTGTGATTGTTTTTCAGATTGTTTAAATATGTGGGTTGGTCCACCCCGTGCTGTGGGGGTTTCCTCCGGGTACTCCGGTTTCCTCCCCCAGTCCAAAGACATGCATGCTAGGCTGATTGGCGTGTCTAAAGTGCCCGTAGTGTATGAATGGGTGTGTGAGTGTGTATATGATTGTGCCCTGCGATGGACTGGCACCCTGTCCAGGGTGTACCTCGCCTTGTGCCCGATGCTCCATGGGATAGACTCCAGGTTCCCCCGCAACCCTGAAGAAGGAGTAAGCGGTAGAAGATGGATGGATGGATGGATGGATGGGTTGGTCGCCAAGTAGGAAGTGAAGCCGTATCTCAGCAATTCCAACCAATTGTAGTAATATTTATTTATTTATTTTTAATATTTTAATTTAAATTCAGGATCTCTATGTGTTGATGGTCCCTATGGCTTCTGGTCTACCTCCCTCAGAAAGGGGTGGGACCAGAAAGTGCTTGGCCCCTTAATCACTGCTTGCAGATATATTCCTTATTATTCATTTATTTGTTCGTTCGTTTGTTTATTGTTTGTTTGTTTTCACACTTAAGTGTGTTGAGCTTTTTTCTTAGCCACCAGTCTCCTGCCGAAACAAACCACTTCCCATTCTTTCCCCAGACAACAGAATTTTAAAAACATTGGAAACCCGCACCGCTGATTCACAGCTGGTTAAAATTCAATTCTCTCTGAATAAAACAGTTTTGTAATAGCTGAATTTCTCTTCTCACAGGTATGTATAGTGATAGTTTGAAGGTCTTCTAAATAATAAGACCCTCTCCAAAGGTCTCCTCTCGCATTTTGTTTGTCCAATTTATTCTGTGTATGAAGCCACCGTACGTGCACGACATACGGGAATGAGAAACACTATTAAAGACGGAGACGCTCATATTGCACGGGCTGAGCCGCTGAGTGTGGCTGCAGGAGAGGAGAATCACCATAATGCGTTATTCATCACCTCAGCTAGAGCTCGCACACACATGCTCTCTCTCACACACACACGCACTCACACACACAAACACACACACACACACACTGTAGTACATGTACATGCATGCTCAGACAATTGCATATAGACAGGCAAATGAAGAATAACATTTGGCTCTTGTAGCATGAATCTTTCAAAAATATTGTCAATCAAATAATAAATTCAGCGTCGATGTTTTTTTTTCAGCAGCCAGAATTAGGCACTCTCATGTTTATAAAGGCTTATAAAATAATTACAAAATGATGTGCGATACCTCAGCTCACTGCTTACACACACTATACCCTGGACTTGAAATATTCACACTTCTCTATAATCTATGTCCTGTCTAGCAAATTCACTCTGCTCTGATACGAGTCACATCAGTCTCATCACTGAAATATGTTACAAAATACATCAAATGTTCTGACTCTCTGGGCTTTACTCAGCTTAACAGTTTGTACACTCCATAGATTTTAACAGGAAAATACACCATAATTGTACTTTTTTGTTGTTGTTGTCATTTGGGCTTTAAACGGAAGGTAACTGAAACAAGTTTAATCAACAGAATCTTTTTTTTTTAATCGTGACCCTGTTGACTTCATGAAATCAACGAAGAGGGAAATGTTTATATCACGTTTGAAAAGGAGGATTTATTTCATTCTGGGATTATTGTTTAAAAGACTAATATGTTGTTATACACAATTTGACCACTGAACTAAAATATCTGAGAAGAATACACTCTACTCAGTTCATCAGTTGATGGCAAAAGTTTGTGCCTCCTATAATTTTTAAATAAAAGAAATTACAGTTTACCACAGGTTTTAAATAATTCTACAACAAATAGTATTACAAATTCTATAATAATTCTATAATAATAATAATAATAATAATAATAATAATAATAATAATAATGGGGGCGCATGGTGGCTTAGTGGTTAGCACCTCCAGGCTCTGGGGTTTGATTCCATGACCTATAAATTCAGGTTTGAGGGTTTGATTCCACCCGCGGCCCTGTGTGTGTGTGTTTGTGTGTGTGTGTATGAATGTGTGTGTGTGTGCGTAGTTTGCATGTTCTCCCCGTGCTGCGGGGGTTTCCTCCGGGTACTCCGGTTTCCTCCCCCAGTCCAAAGACATGCATGGTAGACTGATTGGCGTGTTCTGAGGGTCGTGGTGTTTTGTGTGGGAAGTTGTGTGTTGTGCCTCTGCGATGGACTGGTACCCTGTCCAGGGTGAACCCCGCCTTGTGCCCGATGCTCCCTGGGATAGACTCCAGGTTCCCCGTGACCCTGAAAAGGAGTAAGATAGATGTAGATGGATGGTAGAAGATGGATGGATGGATAATAATAATGGGTCAGTTGGAACATGTAAAATCAGCAGAATTCTTTCTTTTGCCATGACCATATTGATTGTGGGGAAAAAAAAGAAAATGTCATTCAAACTCACTTTTTTTTTGGACATGTCAGAATATGGGTCAACTGGAACAGAAACCAAGAGAAAAAATATTCTGAAAGGACCCCTAGACAACAAAGCATGCAGCAAATAGGGAATTTTTAATGGGACGTTTGCAAAGGGAGATAAATCTATATAATTCCTTAATTCGTAACTTAAAATGCGCTACTTTATCACTTTTTAACAAATCGACTGGAGAACTTTTGCATTCAAAGGCATTGCTTATCTGCATTTGCCATTTTCCCCGCAAATTGAAGTGCTCCATTAAACACTACATTCATCTGAAAAGAGATGTGTCCTTTGTGAATGTGTGCCGCATTTTCCACAGGTCTTCCTGTATCTTAATGCAAGTGGAAGAGCGCCAGATGCAAAACAAACCTTCTTCAGGCTCATTATATGAGTAATGAGGTGCCATGCCTCAGCCCGACCCAGCTCACGGCTCTGTTTTCTACAACATCGCAGACGCACGCTCTCACACGCTAGTCTGACACATAGTGCATTATCTGCCAAACAGTGCTCTGCTTATCCAACTGTCTCCACTGCACAGTGTTGTTTCTCAAAGCGGCTGTGACAGAGCACAGAGCGGATTTCTCACTGAAACATGACGCCTCGATACCTGCTCTGAAAAGACAACGTCGGTGGATAGATGCGGCTTTAGACAAGAAAACAAAGCGTGCATTTGTAGGACTAAAGAGGGGTCCTGTCAGTAAGAGCAGCACGTGAGCATGTACAAAAAAGGATTTGGGCAAATAGTCCGTTTACTTGTACATGTACATGCACTTTAAATAAGACACCAATCTGGTAGAAACAACAAAAAACAATTAATGTCAAACGAAAAAATGTAAAGCGACGAAGTTTTGGCACCCGCAAACCACCTCCCTGTGTCCCAACAACTCCTATTTGGTCTCTACAGGATTTCTCAGAGTTTTTGTGATTGCTGAGGCCAAAAATGCTTGATTTGTTTTCAACAGTGTGAGTTTTTGTGCTTATTTTGCGGAAAACCACTTGACCTGGCGAACTTACAATCGCACGAAATAGTGTTGCACGGTCTTTCGCGGTGGTGGTGTTTGTTGGTAAATAAGAGTTTTTAGCTGTACTCATGTTCGACGCACGTGAATCGAAGAAAGCTTTGGCTGAATGCACGTCGTGATGATGTCACATGACACGTCTTGGCCCAGATCTGCGGTAATTTTTTAGCTCCTTCAAATACTGTGGAGTTTGCTCGATTTTGCATTCATTTCTGGGATCAGAAAATCCCTACATCCTGGAGGGACTGCTTATTCCTACCCATGAGTCTTCAGTAACAGGACTGGCTAGCTAGCACAAACAAGAGCCCAACAATCATATAAGAATAATAAGAATTCGGGTTCACGTAAGAGTGAGGGTTCACAAGCAGGACAACAGAAAAGCATTCATCCAGTCCAGAGAGTGCAAATTTACTTAATAATCCAGACTACATAGCATACACAGCATTACTCAGCAACACAGCAACTCTAGCCAATCATAGGCATCTCTGAGCTCATGTATGCGGAAGAGGGTCGATAACGCTTTCCTCCGGGTGTGCTCTGAGCAGGATTCTGAGAAAGCAGTCGTCAGTCTTCACCCTTCGCAAACATCAGAAAAGCCACCCATAGGAGGACACCATAAGATGCCATGAAATTCACAAGACTGCTACAAATACATTAATGCCAATAGTGAAACACATAGCAAATGTACTAATGGTCAGAAAAAATATCCTTATTTCCTCAAGAATGTTCATGTTTACACAACGCTGTTCTGTGCACAAGCCCAGATCGCTCTGATTGATGACACAAGCAGAATGTTTACACTGAAGGCCTATAGTTAGAGGATCTTCATGATTATAATCTGACGTGAAGAACACGTTATCGTACAGTCTCTTACAGAATTCCGCCAAGATTTTGTCATCTCGGGATCATGTTAAAAGAGTGCCAAAACCGCACGGTGTAGAATTGGCTTAAGGTGGTCTTTTGTATGTACAGAAGTAGCTCCACAAATGTGCTTTCCATCTCTTTCTTCTGATTTCCTCTGTCTCTTGGCTGACCCTAGTGAGAGCCTCTCAATCTTCTAGTCACCTGGATCGAGTTACCCAGAATGACTCATTCTAGCGTTCCATCAGCAGTGAGACCCAACAGGAAAAGAGCCTCGAGGCTAACGTTTTAACAGCTCAAATAAATTCAAGCTGCACTGATAAATGACTGTATACTAAACTCATTAGGTCATGCACAAGATACAGTGGAGGGCAGCTGCGCTAGATTGCATCATCGCAATAACATTTCTGCCTTTAATCACAAGAACCTGTTTAACCTTTTCCTGCTGACTTTGATGAACATCTTAAAACAGGACTCTTTCCGGGCGTAATGTGATTCAGGTGTAGATGGTTTTCACGTGAATGAAAATGATACCTCACACTGTCATGGTGTTCCTAGCAGTTCATCCGCAGCAGTGCAGGAAAGCTGGCGCTCCTCTCTCAGACATGGGGATTTGGCAGCCGCTCGGCGTGATGGACAGAAAATGATTAATGAGAGAACCCCATGCAATTAGGCTGAGATTGCAGCGAGTGTTTTCCCTCTGCTTTCCGAGAGGCTGTCAGAATGGCCCGATCCTGCATCTGCATCCCTCAGAGCTCTCGCGCTTTTCCGATCGGCAACAGGTGGCTGATTCAGAGAGATGGATGTCTATAAAGAGGAGGGAGGAATACGGTTGAGCTGAACAGGTAAATTAATAACGGAGTTGAAAAGTAACCCCACAGCGAGGAGGCCCGTGTGCGGAGTGCTGCATTCTCTCCCTTCACGACTTCATCATCCGTCACCGCTAATGACTGCTAATTGCTAATCCTGCTGCTAATTCTGCTGTCGTACCGCCCCCTCAGATGTTTGCACTTCTACCTCGAGAAATTAGATCCGATATTTTTTCATTAGATAACGTGTTTACAAATATACTTACTATAGCAAATGCGATTCATTAGTCTACTCCTCATTAATTCTAAGAAGAAGAAAAAGAGCTAAAACTAAAAAGTCTGAGGTTTGCGTTAGCCTGAGCAAGAAGTCTAAACTGTCTAAACTCAGATATCGCCTCTCGTGGCTTTAAAACACATTTCCTCAGTCAGAAGCAAATGGCTGAAATCGATAGCTAAGACTAATGACGAGGCAAAATGAAACCTTGATGTCATTATCCGGCAAGCCATTTTCATCTCCTGCTCATTTTATCCACTACGCAACACTCAATCCGTTTACATTTTAGCCCAACTTTTCCCATTATAAACTAGTGCCTTGAGGCTTTTCCCTTCCAGCAACTTCACATTTTCAGTTAGCGCTATACTTTCAATCACAAGGTCCTGTGGCCCTTTTAAACCTCTGGAAAATCTCCAAGTGGGTTTCATTTCAGCAGATAGTATTTCCAATTCGGCACAAGTTTGCACCAACATGGATCTCTTGTCCACTTGATGAACGGTGTGTAGCTGAGGTTCTCAAAGTGGCTAGTATAGCCAGGGGGGGGGTCGGTGATTTTCTCATTTTGTTCTTGTGGTGGAAATCACAACCCATTATCAGTAAAGCTATTAAGCATATAAATAATGTCAACTGGAATATAAGGACATTTGAATAAGAATAGGTATCATGGGTGGAGATTTCAGAAATGGAAAAATAAAACACCACCTCGCTTCAATAAACAGACCAAATAAATAAACAGTTAATAAGGAAGTAAGTAAGTAACTGGCCTTACAGAGTAAGAACATTTAAAAAAAAAATAGAAAACAGAATAAAACCAAATAGAGACAGACAATAGTAAAAACTTTAATTAAAATGCCTGGGAGAAGAGAAACGCTCTCAGCCTCTTTAAAAAAAAAAAAAAAAATGATAATAGAAGGTGCAAGGCGGATATCCAATGGTAATTGATTCCATAAACCAGGTGCAGAGACTGAAAAAGCTCTATCCCCCTTAGTTTATAAACGGGATCGAGGGACATACAAAAGAACCCTATCAGAAGAGCTAAAAAATCTGCTAGATGAATGTGGTGTAAGAAGACCTTTGAGATAAGATGGAGCTTGATCAGTAAGCGTTTTAAAGACAGACAACAGAATCTTAAACTGGATCCTAAAATGGACCGGGAGCCAGTGAAGCGATGCTAAAATTGGGGTGACATGATTAGATATAATAAGGTCTCCAGGTTTTTTTTTTTTTTTTTTTTTATATATATATATATATATATATATATATATATATATATATATATATATATATATATATATATATATATATATATATATATATATATATATATATATATATATATATATATATATATATATATATATATATATATATATAAAAGAACCCCTGGTATACAATGTTGTAGCTAAAAACGATATAATCTGCATGATTAAGTATTTATAGTGGGAGTGGGATACTTTCAAATGCAGGCACGCTGTTATAGTAATCAACAACAGGTAAGTGGGCTGTGGAAGCTGATTATTTTCCAAGAACAGCATGTCCCAAAGTATTTAATTCTTCTTGGATCACAGAGATTTGCCCAAACCAATACAATGCATTTTATTACTCTAGAGTCACAGTTAGTACTGTGGGATGTTCCCAAAACTAAATTAGTTCCTGTTAACGCTTACATTATAATAGATATAAAAAGTTGTTTTTATCATCTCCATGATGATATGAGAATACCATACTCAAACATCTCATTACCTCACCGTATCAGTTTTCAACAGCCTAAAGGTTGTTATCTTAAATTAATATTAGTAATATTAATACAAGATACGGATTATTTTATACCCTGTCCAGGGTGTACCCCGATGCTCCCTGGGATAGGCTCCAGGTTTCCCTGTGACCCTGAAAAGGATAAGCGGTAAGGTATATAGTAACAGCAATGTATATATTTATGTGCTCATCATTATGTGCTCATCAGTGTAGGAAAAGGTAGTTATTGATCTTTCAGCTGTGCAATCAGCATGTGTTTTATGTGCTCATGGCACACTGGTGTTGTGTGTCTGATCAATGCCGTATAAAGGCCAAACCAGGTATCTACCACAGACAAGCACAATAAATTCACAAGCAGTCAGTTTTTGTCAAAAAGAACATACTAAACACTTGCATTTGGGCCAAAATCAAGACAAGACTTCTTTTCACTCACTAAAAAGTTTTTTATTTTTTGGGGGGGCTCATCAGGTTCATATAGCGCCTCAATCAGCATGTCAGAAATACACCGATTCAGCTCTAGACACGGCAGTAAATAATTCAGCTGATTGTGTCTGAAATCATTTGTTACACAAGCAACATTTCACACTCAGTCGTGTCGATTTCACGCAGCGCGTCTGATATTCATGAACGTGTCAAATACTCTGAAATGATTCCGGATGACCGTGAAGGATTCACATTCTTCAGCCCATAAATCATTCATCGCACAGCCTTGAGTGAAGTGTTCACAGCGTGCTTTCTCCGTGTCATCTTTTGTTCGTTCGGTGTCTCCTGAGTCGAGCTCTTCATCTAACTAACAGCTCAGGAAAGCCTGCTTGCTTTGGTATCGATGCGTTTATTTATCTTCCCATCTCTTCATTCCATATGACGGCCAGTAAAGGAAGGCAGCCTTCAAGCAGGATTAAGTCTTTAAGGGTCATGACACAGAGAAATGTCTGCTTCATGGTGCCACGTTCTGGTTGGAGGTTTCTTCAGAAATCAATATGAGGAACTGCAGCACCGTATGAGTCAGACCCGAGCAGAAAGGTGGCTTGTGGCTGTGTGGTTAGTATTCGTCTGGAATATAATTACATTTTCATTGAAAGCCTTTTCAGTGCTGCAGTACAGTGGCTTTAGTTTGAAGCACTGTAACTTTGTAAGATATTTCATTACACTTACATAGGCTGGCCCCAAATCTTCATAAAAATGTAGTACTATAGTACTTTAAGACTACGTTACTATGGTTACTATGTCTTAAACAATAACCTTATATGTTTATATGTGTGATACTCGGGGAAAACCATCAAATGAAAAATTTCGACACTTTATACCATAAATACAGTACTGTGCAAAAGCACCCTATTTTTTTTTTGTTTTGTTTAGTACAAACTCTCTTATAGATTTTTATTTGACGTCTACATTATCGAGTCAGTCCAAAAGCATTTTATATTTCCAAACGTACAGCTCATTTCCTTATAAATCTGCACGAATTGTACCTGAAACTGCTATTTTTTTTATTTTAAAGCAAAGGGTCATGACAGCAGAAATGAACTTTATTTCATTTATCACGGTTTACTGCTCTTTATGGTCATTTAAAAAAAAAAAAAAAATCCGAAACATGTCATTTCATTATTTTCAAAGCCATCTTTGCTCTGCAGTTTTTCTTCGCACAGACTTTTGCACAGTCCTGTAGGTCTGAAAGCTACAGACTTTCCTGACCTGAAATATGTTTCTCTTTTGCATGTATCCCAATCAGACGTTCTAGCCTTTTAAAGTCCGGTTAAAGTAAAAAGGGAGAAAACTGCTTTCAAAGATTCCTTCATAACTGCTACACAGGGTCATCGCGGACGTCTCGGTAGCCTCCGACATTTTGATTAGACTTGTGCGCAGTGCAGAAAGGCTGACTGGAGTCAGCTGTAGCGGTCAATGCAGGAGCTGCATGACATCAGGACCAGGAAGCAAGCTGAGAAAACGTCCATTGACCAAACACACCCAGAGAACTCTCTGTTTCAGACCCTCCCCTCAGGTTAAATGGTTTCAGGGTGTTTGTTTGAGTTTTGCGATTGTAGACCTGCCACTTGACACTGTACTGCAGTTGCGTTGTTGTTGTTGTTGTTGTTGCGTGAATTGATTGCGATATTGTTCTGTATGTAGGTTGGTTTTATATTTATTGTACAGTATTTGTGTCTGTGCTTTGCTGTTCTATACATCTGTATGTTTGCACAGCTGTAGTACAGGATAAATGTACAGTATAAATGTATAAATTCCTGTGTACTTGTACATTTGGCAAATAAAGTGATTCTGATCAAGTTTAAATGAACTTTATTGCTAGAAATCCTCAGTGGAGCTTTGAAATTCAGAATACTTTCTCCACGTGCATTAATAATACTTTAAAGGCTGGAAAGTTTCGGGGGAGATTGATAAACTGAACTACTGGCTCGCTCCTTGTGTTAAAGCAAGCCCGGGGTTGTGGTTGTGTGTGTGTGTGTGTGTGTGATGTATTGGACACGGTGTGTAACAGGTGTGAGGGGTTGAGAGGGAAGTGAGCAGTCCAGCTGTCCCTGCAGTTTCAGGTCACGTCCTCCCCCATCTGCCATCTCCTGCAACCTCTGTGTCTTAACACCTGAAGTGTATGTCAGCCAGGCGGCATCCCCAGCCACGGGTCAGAGGCTGTCTCCCTCCTCCATCCTCCCTACGTCCCTCTTCCACCTGCCAAGAGCGCCCTACTTCTGCTCGCTCCGAGGTGGAGGAAGGAGACATGCCGCTTAGGAAATAAGTCCACATGGGCCACAAATTTGTTGAACTGTACAATTAGTAGAACTAAGAACAACAAAGAAATGCTAATTCTCTGAATAGTGTACTGCTTACACCATGTGATCTATACGTGTTCGTGGAAAAATGACCCAAAAATTGATGCAAGCTTTATGAAATGAGAACATTTTGGTGTGACAGGATGGAACTAAATGAAGATAACAGGCCATCACATTGGACTTAAGCTATCTAGTGAATTTTTGGAGTAACCCTGTAAAAAGCAGTTGAAAGTTGACAGCATACAGTCAAGCAACTCAATTTGAGACGTTTTAGACGTCAGGTTTCAGCAAAAAATATCCAGCTCAACTACAATCTCAAAACCCAAACAAACAACCTGAAACTATCCCCAAAATGTTCAAGCATTAGGAAATGGAGCTACATTTGTCTTATTTTTCTCAGTCTGTGCATGTGAAATAAGATCACTGTGGTGCGCTCGCATTTCTGATGTACAGACATTATCCCCTCCATAATCCCCCTTAACCCCTCTCTAAATTCCCAATACAATCCTACAACAGAAATGGTTCTGTACATTACAGGCACGCTGTCTGAACTTACACTTCGCCTTTGTTTGTGGAAATGTATTTGATTTCATTCCGAATTATTTGTTATAAACAAGAACATCGCATTTTCTCTGGCACGATCCATTTCAAATTCAATTCGATCAGAAAAGCAAAGGAAAACAGACCCGGTCCATTTCCTAGTTAAAATCTGAATCTGATTTAGAACTGAATTTCAAATGGATGGAAACTGAACTTCAGTTTTCCGCACCTGATTGTTAGTAAATTGAATTTGAACCCTTGCACACAAATTCAAGCTCTGGAATATTGGACCTAACTCCAGAACCCCACTAAAGACATGCAAAGTCAGATTTGTACATTTTAAATTCATATTGTACTCAAGGATGTCTCCAGTCTTGTGCCCCGAGTCCCCTGGGATGGGCTCCAGGCTTCCCTGCGACCCTGTGTAGGATAAGCAGTACAGAAAACGGACAGATGGATGGAAGGAAATTCAGATTGTAAAGGCACGTATCTCATTCAAGAAAGCTTACGTTAAAAAAAAAATAAAATAAAAAAAGACGAAGAAAAAAAAAAGACAAAGAAAAAAAAAGAAAAGATTGCAGTAATTTACTGCTTTCCTTAAATACGAAGCGATGCCTTCTGAGAGAATCGTATCATGCTGATCTAAATGTCAAATCTGACCGTAATAACTGTACCTGTAAAATGCAGCGAATATATAAAAGGAGGTCCTGAGTCGGGGGAAGAGGCGTACTGTACGTTTACAGCATTTACAGCAGGTGTATGTCTAATGTCAAGCTTTCACCGATAAAACATTTACAGAGAATGGCTTTATTAATTAAAAACATTTATTTATTTATTTTTAGGAACTGCTCTACAACAGCACTATTCAATTCTCCATTCTGATTGGTCAAAAGGGGTTTTCTCTAACGTCTGCTCTTATAGTAGTTCTGGCTGTAAAAACTAATGCTGATGTTTAAGTGAATGGATGGAAGATGCTCTAGATAAAGTGTGTAAATGTCAACATGGTGAAATGACGTGAGAAACTGTTCAGGATGGAGGGATTGCTGAAGGTTTCCTTCTAGACCAAGACATTTTTTTTTTGGTCTAACTAGCTACGAGAGAGAGAAAACAAAAGGCTAGTGAAGGAACGGCTGTTTAAAGTAAGTACTAGGGCTTAGTTTGACAGACATCCCACAACATCAAATGTAACTATGAATGGATAAAAAGTATCAAACTTTTTTTCGTTTTTTTTCTTTTAGCAATAAAATCTTGTCCTCGTTGATAAATTACTGTGGGATGATGTTGTAATGAGACATGTTTAGTGTAATTCATGAGTGCAATTTCATGGCAAAGTGTATAGAAACACACTTTTATAGATTTTTCCCCCCACACACATTACTCACATAATCACGTGTGAAATGTATACAAAGGAAAACGTGTCCCCCCCCGTCCCCCCCGTCCCCCCATTATTAGAGGTTTGCAGGTATTGTTCCTTTCTGTTCTCCCAGCAGTAAAATGAGGCTGCAGTTGCTGGATCGATGCTTGTTGTCGTCTATTTGATTAGCTCCAGCAGTGTGAAGACTCGCAGCGAGGTGAGATATCTGAAGACAACACCGATGCTCAGTAAATTAAAGAATCTGTTTGCAATCAAGAAGCAAGCTTTATTCATAACCCATTACCTAAATATCACAGGGGGGGGGGGGGGGGGGTACCCCGCCTCTGTAAACAACACTAAAGTACAACGTTCCGAAATAATACTGGCATTTTTATGACAAGAAAATGTGCAGCAAGCTTCATTAATAATCTTTTGTTCTCTGGATTACATTCATTATTGTCAGCTCGAGCAGAAGTCGGGGCAAACTGATAAATATTTCATCGGTTTTATCATGCTTCCCTCCCTGTCTCCCACTGCCACGAGCTTAATTCAAATTACACCAGTCTGAAAGAAATCGATCTGGAGAAGAAACATCATTTTGGAGTTTGCCATCAAGCTCCTCCTAGCAATGTAATTACGCTCTATGGGGCATTTGTTACTTGCTTGTAGATAGGCTCTCTTAAACACGGTAATTGCATTGACTGGGTTCTGTGGCCAGGCATTTAAAACAGCGCAATGAGTGAACGGGGAGCTATTAGAGTTGGGGCTGTGTGTGATGGATGGGTTCTCGCAGTGACCCTCACCGCAGCTGTCTCTGTAAAGCCAGCACGCATTACACGCTCACCTGCTGTATAATGTACGCCATGGCTTTCAAACTTCACATTTGCAGGGAAAAATGACACTTAAGTGGAAGTACTGCGGGTGTCAAAATCATTCATCTTCAGATTATCCTGACTTAGGGTCACGGTGGATCGAGCGCTATCCCAGGAGCACTGGACGTGAGACAGGAATACACTTAGATGGTGCACAAGTCCGTTTTTGAGCACCATGGACACATGTATTAATTCGCTGCTAGGACCTGGGAGGTGGGAGGAAACTGGAGAACCTGGACGACACAGACATGTGGAGAACATGCGACAGGATCCTGGGCTCAGGATCGAACCGGGGACTCTGGAGCTCTGAGGTGACAAAGCTGCCCAATGTTTCATACTTCAAAATCATACTCGACTTAAAAGTTTCCCATACACTCTTAGAAAACAGGTTCTTCACAGGATTATCCATCCATCCATCTTCAACCGCTTATTCCTTCTTCAGGGTCGCGGGGAAACCTGGAGCCTATCCCAGGGGGCATCAGGCACAAGGCGGGGTACAACCTGAAAGTCCATCGCAGGGCACAATCACATACACGCTCATACACCCATTCATACACTACGGACACTTTAGACACGCCAATCAGCCTACCATGCAGGTCTTTGGACTAGGGGAGGAAACCGGAGAACCCAGAAGAAACCCCCACAGCACGGGGAGAACATGCAGACTCCGCACACACACGGCCCCGGCGGGAATCAAACCCTGGACCCTGGAGGTGTGAGGCGAACGTGCTAACC
Organism: Ameiurus melas; assembly: GCA_012411365.1. NCBI lineage: Eukaryota > Metazoa > Chordata > Actinopteri > Siluriformes > Ictaluridae > Ameiurus > Ameiurus melas. The sequence continues at coordinate 5,773,007 of CM022762.1, read as the reverse complement.
ACTAAGCCACCGTGCGCCCCTTCACAGGATTATTCACTTCCTAAATCATTTTTTATTCTACTTTGGGACCCTTTCTCATTATGTAGGGTTAAACACAGAGCATAGAAGGGTTCCTCAGACAGACAACCAAAGAACCCTTTTAAGAGGAGGCATTATCTAGAATCTTTACGGGTTCTTAGATCTGGTGAACCCGTCTATGCTCTGTGTTTAACCCTACATAATGAGAAAGGTTTCCGGGAACAGCTTTCTTCTTTCAAACCAACAAAAAAGACAAGATGCATGGTCGCTCTGTGTGTAAGATGTTAGATTATGGTTGTGAGGTTGTGAATTCAAATCCACGCACCATCAAGCTACACAAGCTGTTGCGCAAGTCCCTCAAATGCCCAGTTATATAAATGCAATTTTCTCTGGAAAAGGAGGTCTGCTAAATTCCATAAACGTAGGCTTGAAACTCTACTTATAACAATAATTCACTTGAGCAACAAGATGCAGAAACAGCCTCCGGCACTCTCGCTTATTCAACCCTCCTCGCAGAGACCAAGGGACTTGCGTCTGTCTCTCACTATATGCATAATTAAAAACAAGAGATTCCTCCTCCGAGTCCACTTCAGATTCAGAGCACGAAATGCAATGAAACCTGCCGCCCTCTTTGCCTGCTCTCCCTCGTGCAGACGAACGCTAAGCCATGCACTGGGTCTGCTCTCGCTGGAACACGGGCGAAGGCTTATTCGTATTCAGAGATCTGTAGTGCACAGGGGGATCCAAGGGCAACTCCATGCCACACACTTCATCAAGGATAGAAAGCTCTTTCTAAACACCTATCGTATATCTTTGGCGCGCCTCGCATAGTGCTGCATTAAATCAGGAGTACAATAATCATTCAGTGAATCCTTAATGCACAAGGACAGCACAGAAACCCCAAGCACAGTCAGCTGTACGATATTAAAGTTGGACCGTGCATGATACGTAGCTGTAAGCTGATGTAAGAGCGGTAGATGTGGCGTGACACAGGAAATGCAGCACACTCACAGGTACATTACTGCGAGGCAAAGAAGGACAGAGACTCGGAGAGATGGATATCGTCAATCAGATTAGGATTTTTCTAGTACACGTATGTCTGTCTGTATGTGCTAGACATTTTCACCACACTTTCGAGAAAGGGAAAATGATTATCGCCTCTCTGATGGATCGAGATATGGTTTCTTCATAGCTATGACTGTTTCTCCAGGTGATACTGATAACTGAAGTGCTGTTTAGCAGATGAAAATGTTTACGGCGTCTGCACAGTATACAGACACACTCACTGTCCAAGGTCAAGAGGTCGCGTTAATGTTCACATCAAACAGCAGACCGGTGTGAGATGACAGGAAGGATACAGTAACCACTGTTTACAACAGTGCTGAGCAGAAAAGCATGTCAGGTTGTAGAACACGTCACATGCCGTGTGTCTACGTGTTTGCCAACGATTAAATGATTATTTCTTTTTAATTAAATCTGTTTAATGTTCTGGACCTTGCCGAAACAAGATAGTACCTGTTAATGCTTGCATTAAGAGTTATTTTTAGCTCAGACTGCAAACTAGATGACATGTTCATGTTCTACAGGAGGTACGTCTCCATTTTATCTAGGACTTTAAGGTAGTCCCATGACTTAAAACCCATACGTGTCTGTATTTATTAGTTTTTTCCTCGTTGTTTTATCCTGTCGTCACATGACCTTCCTTTTTAAAATGTCAAATGAATCCTAAATAATCTGTTGAACATCGAGTCCCATGGAGGAACATTACACCGCCAGGTTGCCTCGACATTCACCGTCGGAATTGCCACGTGAGAAGTCATAATCATGAAGGGTCTGTGTTCAAATACGCTGCAAATGTTAGCTAATTTGCTAGCCTGTTTATCTATTTTGGTACCTCCCAGTGTCTTCGAGTTTCTAAACGTTGTGATTACAAAACGGCCACGATGAGCACGGCGGCTTGGTGGTTAGAACATTTGCCCCGCACCTCCAGGGTTAGGGGTTTCTATCCCACGTCCACCGTGTGCACGCAGAGTTCCTCCAGTTCCTGGTTTCATTTCCTCCCCCAGTCCAGAGACAGGAGTTATAGGCTGATTGACATTTCCAAGTTGTCTGTAGTGTGTGAATGGGTGCGTGTGATTGTGCCCTGCGATAGGTTGGCACCCCGTCTAAGGTGTCCCCTGCATCTTGCCCAGAGTTCCCTGGGATACAATCCTCTGTGACCCTGTGTAGGATAAGCAGTATGGAAGATGGATAGTAGCACATAAATACAGTATAGTGCTGAGACATTTATTACCTCTGAGAAGGAAAGATCCCTTTAGAAATGAAGCATAAATAGCGATGCCTCATGTACAAGTGAGACGACTCTTTGAGTCAGCTCTTTTATGTGAGCAGTGATTGCCGTATTAGGATCCTCAGTGCAAACACGTAGCGAAACTTGCAGTTTCACATCTATTTAAATCGAATTTTTACATTTATTCACCTTTATTTAACCAGGAAAAAGTCTCACTGAGATTAAAATCTCCTTTACAGGATCGTACTGGCCACGGTAGGCAGTTGAAGTTTGCATGTACAATTATACAACAAAGTTGCAACATACAGTACTACATCCAGCATAAAACATCCAACCAGTTAAAAACATTTACACATCATTCATTCATTCTATAGGTTACGCAGTCAAATTGAAAAATGAGTATCAGACTCCGAGTTTTGTAGCTTCATCTCCGTCTGGAGAGGATTCCAATCCGAAGTGGTGGCATATTTGAAGATAGTTTTAGCGGGCTCAGTTCTGAGAAGGTGCACACAAAGATTATAACGTGATTGAGAACGTAATTACCAGGAAATTTCCATTGAATAAAACAACAAAGACAAGAGGGCAATTAAACAAATATGGCTTTATATATATAAATATATATATATATATATATATATATATATATATATATATATATATATATATATATAAATGTGATATATAGGCAATCTCAATAAATACCAATGTATTTTTCTTCAAATATTCAATGAAGGCCAAGCAACTCATTTGTATAATTCACAGTGGTGTGCTGAAAATTCACAATGAGTTATAAATGGTACAAATGGTACAGCACCATGGTACAAAGCATTTAAAGAGGCAAGAAGGTAAGAGGGAGAATGCTGATACGCTACATCCCCATAACCAAAAAACGGTTTAAAAGAAAAAGTATCAGACACTAATTTCTTCCTCACGCTGAATGAAAAGCAAGACTTATTTCTAAAGTAGAATCCTGTCTTTTTCTTGAGTTTTTGCCTCATCTACTGTAAATAATACGTGAAGCAAAAGGTAACGTGTTATCGATAATACCAAGGTATTTGTACGCCGAGACTGATGTAATCTGACTCCCCGGAAAAGTCCAAAGAGCGATGGAATGTTCTGGCGAAATGTTAGACTTTGAGGATATTTCGCATTTAGTTTTTTCAACATTTAAGACCAGTTTCAAGGCACAAAACCCAGGTTTGGATGATATCAAAAGCAGATTGTAAAGAAGCCACGAATTTCAATTTAGGCCTAGTGGGTGTATCTACCAGTTGAAAAAGATCAAATCAGTTCCTTACAATTCAAAGGAGCCAACGGATGCATTCCAGAATGTAAAACACAACTAGCAGCTGACGGAGGTCTATAACAACCGGCGACGGTGAGCTGAAAGGTCTTAGACACGGAAAGATTTAGAGCTAATAGTTGATACCGTTGAGCCACTGAAATTGAAAGTAGCAATGTTGTCTCAAAATGTTCTCGGCTCCTTCGTGTAACTGGATTATTGCGCTCGTTCTAATCCTCGGCCCCAAACAAGAAACAAATGTTAATAATAGAGTCATTTTTGTCCCCACTCTGTCCAGGATGTACCCCGCCTTGTGCTCGATGCTCCCTGGGATAGGCTCCAGGTTCCCTGCGACTCTGAAGGAGGAGTAAGCGGTAGAAGATGGATGAATGGATTTTCTTCCCTAGTTAAAGCACTTCTTGTAAGATCAGAATATATCAAATTCATCCCATAATATTGTTCGGGAATGACAATGTTAGTAGACAGTCCATAATGTGTCCAGCTATTAAAATTTACCGATGAGGAATTGCACAATAAATGGTAGACCAGAGACACACCCTCTGCCACTAATGTAAACTTGACAAGGTGTCCAAAAGAATATAGTCAAAAAGAGCCAACATCCAGTGGTTATATCGGCGCTTCAATCAAATGCGCTGCAAAATAGAACGCTGTTCTGATGATCACAAAGCCATTTCTTTAAACATTTTAGAAACAAATAGTCTAAGACCATAAGAACTTTGACTAGTATGGGAAACTAAAGGCAACGAGTCATTTGCGGAACTGAAAGAGTCGACTCTTTCGACCGAGTTGGTTCGGTTGATCTGATTCACCGAAACACATGCTGACGTTCACACAAGCCTGCAAAGAAAGACCAAGAAAACAGCAGCGTGTGTAAGCCTTTTAAACAGCCTCCTGAACTTCTCTTTGTGTTTGATCAGCTTTAAGATCGCTAAATGCAGTTGGACAGATAGATAATTAAAAGGTTAATCAGGTTTTTTTTTTGTAAGACTTTATCAGATTGAATGGTTTCATGGTTTCCATTAGCACGTACCACAGCCTGTACGCTTTTGAAACGAACGAGCATTTCTAAAAGCTATGAGACTTTTGAATTTCCACACAAGCCAAAAAAAACCCCACTCTGAGATAGCAGTTGTCATGAAGCAGCAGCAGTGTATTTATTTGAGAAGCAATCATTTCAATAAAGACATTCAAACCCTTTCAACACAACCCTTCTGGAAAAAAACCCCCCAAAGAAACCCTCACAGAATTTGTAATGGGTTTAATGGGAATTGTATTGGTTTAAATGGAAACTGTAATGGTCCCTGTGGGTTTCTACTGGTAATTTGTTACCATGGATACCATTAAGGGCCAGTAATGGTTTTAATGGTTAGCTGATGGTTTGTAATGGTATTTGCAGTGGAAACCATTAGAATTTAGGTGATGGTTACTATTGGGGTTTTTTTTCCAGCAGGGAAATGTTATTTGCAGTTGCTCTCGAAGCGGAACACTTCCCAGTTTCCTTTTTCCCCCAGCCAAAAGTCAGTTTGTGTGCTGAAAGTTTTGTAAAAAAATAAATAAAAGTCTTTGAGTGAGCATGGTTTAGAAATACTACGTGTGGATTAAATAAGGATTAAGACACAGCAGGGCATGCCGTTATAGGAGAATAATCAACGACGGGGGTTGCATGATACAGACCAGCGTGAAGCACAGTTACTGTAATGGACTATTTCGCTAAAACAGCAGCTCCCAAAGTGCTGTATTCTTTGTTAAATTAGTTGTTCTAGAAAGAAATGGCTTCGGTTTACAGTAACGAGCTCCTTCTATCATTTGGATTACAGCCAGCAATACACGGTCACAGCTGCAGTTATATTAATCTACACCTTCTGACTAATGAGATTCAGAAACGTAACAGTGCTGTGGTATATTAATACATTCAATTATTAAAGGAGTAAAGCCAAGATTAAATATCAAGCTTCCCAAACTGTTCTCTCTGAACTGTCTTTTTTTTTCCCCTTTTTAATTTTTTTTTTATTTAAAAGAGCAAATAAATTTTCATGCAGTATTTCTTTCCTGCAAATATTCATATAAAGAAATCCTGGTTTGGCAGTTTGATATCCTTGGCGATCTGACATTATATTTTCCAAAGCAGGCTGACCATAAATCATGTATAAACCCTCTCTTTCTTGCTCTTATTTCAAAAATAAACAAGTGAATAAATCATAAGAGGTTTGAATGGCTGGGAAACGGCTGACAGGAAGACACTAATGGCTACATCTTTCATGGAGGAGGAGCTGTCAGCTTTGTGTTTCTCTCAGGTGAGCTCATGGCTGTCGCTTTGCACAGAGAGAAGAGATCAAATCCTTTTCAGAAATGAGAGGATAGATATCGGAGGTCTCGGAGAGAGTGAGCATAACGCTCGGACTATACAACCTTAATCGGCTTTCGAATAGTAGCACTGCATGAAGTATCACATGATGCATCGTATTATATCAAATTTATGGGAACGCTCTCCAAGGCCAACACGTTAGAACTGGACAGTTCACAGCATCTGGTCTTTTCCCAATCTTCATCTGTCCTGTTTCAGTGAGCCTCAGATTACTGTTCTTGGCTGACAGGAGTGGGACCTGATGTGGTCTTCGACTGCTGTAGCCCAATCCACCTCAGGTTTTGACGAGTTGATGCGTTCTGAGATGCTTTTCTTCTCACCACGGGTGTAAAGAGTGAGTATTTGAGTTACTGTAGCCTTCCTGACCATTCTTCTCTCAACCCTCTCATCATAGAATTGACTCTCCCTTGATGGGTTTTATTCTTTCCCCAACATTTTGTGTAAACTCTGGAGACTTATCTGTGAAAGCCCAGGAGATCAGCAGTTTCTGAAATACTCAAACCAGCCCATCTGGCACGAACAACGACGTAAAGGTCAAAAATCCTGATTCCATGCATTGCACTGCTGCCACATAATTGTGGTATGGCTGAACGGATATTTGAATGAAAGATAAAGTGGGCAGTACATAAAAAAAAAAACCTGACACTAATCAAATTTCCATGATATCGAAGTCCAGAATATTAATTGAACGTTATTGTTTTAACATTGCCGGCACCCATGAAGAAACATGAACTCGCCACTTCACCTCTTTAAGCCAGATTAAACTCTGGAACACAGCCACCCTTTTTTTTTTGTGTATACCTTTTTTTTTGCAAAGACGACTGATATCTGAATCCGTAGAAGCAGAGATCCTTCAGAATAAATGGACAATGTGCTTGTTTTACAGATTTTTAAGTGGTCATTGTCCTGGAAATCTGGAAATATTCTAAGAGCAACACTGCCCACTGCTGGTCAAATGTAACATCTCACACTGATATTAAACAAAGGTATATATATATATATATATATATACTACAAACACACACACACACACACACACACACATAATCTCATCAAAGTAGGAGTTATGACCATAATAAAAGCAACATAAAATATAAACCACTTTTATTTTACACCCAATCAAAGTGATGATAAAATATTTCACTACACAATACACTCCACATGATCAGATACATGATGAGGATTTCAAATGGCTTAAATAATATCTGTACAAAAAAAAATCCCATTCCACGTCTGAAGCATTCAAATAAAGCACAGACTATATGACCTTGTTCGATAATAATCATTTGAGAACACTGAAAGAAAGACACTCATGATCAGAACATCTAGAACATGTCGACAAAACAAGGGGAAAATGTAGCGAACATGGAAAAGCAAAATCCCACATTAATGAGATCTAAATTCACGCCGTACCAAAGCAACGGTCTCTCCAGCATCTGTCTATCAGAGTTTTCAGCTGACTGTATAGTAACATAGTCAGTGTTTCCACAGACGCATGAGAAAAAGAAGATAAAACACGTCAGTTTGTATTGCATAGAAGTAGCTTTACCTGCACATCATGCCCTGTTTTATCGCTATTTACCTTCACCGTACATACACAATATTCCCATGCATGTATTTCATCACGTACATGCACACCAATGTAGCAGCCACATATTAAAAAAAACGAATGAACTTAAAGATTTCTGTAACAGTGCGCACGTTTTGTTCGTTTTTTTTTTGCTATTGCATTTACTAAAGATTTTTATTTACTTGAATAAATCCTTCGAGATTTATTGTAAGCCCTAAGGGTGGTTAACACATTGGACTTCTGGTGGTCATGAGGTCAAATCCCAACACCACCAAGCTGTCAATGTTGGGCCCTTGAGCGAGGCCCTTAACCCTCAACTGCTCAGATGTATAAATGAGATGAATCTAAGTCGCTGTGGATAAGGGCGTCTGCCAAATGCTGTAATGTAAATGTATTCGGACAGGATTAGTTCTCTGTATGGCGTCTAACATTTTTACACAAAACCATTGTCAGATAATCAGTGTGAGGGTCCCCCGAAATGGCGTAAGAGAAAAGCGTCAGGCGTGATCACGAGTTTGAATCCTAACAATGCCAGAGACAAACGTGGACGAGAGTCGAGACGGCAAAATCAGCAGCGCTTTCTGGGTGGAAGGGAAGGCATACTCTCCCCTGTCAATCACAGCGACACTAGCAAACTGTACGTATCTGTGAGCTCATGTATGTAGAAGAGGGCAGACAGCTGCTGTGTGATAGAGGAGAGATGGCTGGTGGGTGGGAATTTTTTACAGGCGTATTTTTTTTCTACAAACTCGGATGTTTTCTTCACACAGGGTCTGATCTAGTGTCGTGAGGATGAGTTTTTGATAGAGACTACTAAGTCACTCTGGCTAAATGCCATAAATGGTACAAGACCTGGGCAATATGACATTATATCATAATAAATTATGTCACGATATGCTTTTCTGAAATATTGTGGATAGTTATATATTTCAGGATTTTTAAAAAATAATTACGATTTGATTGGAAGCAGTTTATTTGATGTATCTTGTAATTAATCTTTAAAACTGTAAAATGTAAAAAAAAAAAAAAATTCTACATTTTATTCTCATTTTCAATATGTTAAATAGTTTGTATTTGTTTGGGTTTTTTTTTAGGAAAATGAAAACGTTATTTTCATTTTCGATATGAAAATTACGAATCAATACATTTTTGTAGACATTAAGTAAAGTATCCTTTTAAAAATGCTACATTACTGTTTGGCTAGTCTTCTGTTAGCAAAACTATATATCCTGATGCATATCGTGTATCGCAGAAATGTCTTTGCGAATCGTGATAGGACATTTTCATCATATTGTCCACCACTAATTGGTATCACTGGTAAAGGGGAAAAAAGCTTTAAATCTTTTAAAAACGGATAACCAAGAAAACGAGGAATTGTTCATCGGCGTTAACTAAAAATGAATTTAAATTAATCATTCATTTAAAAAAATTAAAAAGATCTGATACAGGTTTTGCTCACTACTGACCTCTACCGTATCCCTACAGAACATTCCTTCGGAAAGCGTATCAGTGTGTTCCTTCAGGTGCCGAAGCAGACGAGTATCTTAAACACACAGGAGGGGTGATGTTTTGTGGATGAGTGATGGACAGTTCAGAATGCACCGAGTTACTGAAAGGCCCCGCGAGCAGCCGAGGAGGCGGCGGTGGCCGCAGCGGTCTGGAACGTTCTGTTGGTGACGACGCCCTCAGACAACTCCTGCTGCGCCTTCTGGAAACTCGCACCAGTTCTCCTGTACATGCCGTGGACCTGTGAGAGGAAATACAACAGACATTAAAGCTGAGATCTCTCATGTATTCATTTTTATAATGTTATACACACACAACGTTCAGGTGTCCACAAAATTTTGGCTATATAGTGTATTAATTAGTCGGGTAAAACAACAGTTTTAGCCTTCTTTAAATCTTGAAATCCGGTCTGAAGGCTGAGAGGGGGGTTTCAAAATGGTGACTTGCTATGGTTGGGTCGTTTCGAACTATTTTTCTGGTGCTTCGGTCTCATATCTTGGTCTACACCGTGACTGACTTTCACATGACTCACCATTTTGAGTAAGATGACTGCGAGCAATGCGTTGACGGTGAAGAATCCGGCCACGACCAACATGAACACAGAGACTGCAGGGTTGCTTTTGATCATGGAGATGGCCAAGATCCACCCACTAGGATTCAGGAAGAATCTCAATTATATAACAATTATTGATTATGATCGAACATACCACGATTCTGCTGAGCTGCCGTTTCTAACGTTTCTAATTAATCCGAGGGGCAAAATGTCGTGAACTGACATACACAGTGACGCATCAATGAGGGACATGTCATTTTAATCAAAGGCAGCTGAAGAAGAAGTAACGTTTTTCCTTCTTATGGAATAAACAGAAAAACGCACTTTTCTTTTTGTGTTTCTTTTCTAACTGGAATTTATTTTGTATTTGATATCTTACCGCCGCACCAGTGGCAGTGAAAGGTCTGAAAAAGACACTCAAATGTGAGGATATATAAAGAGACCCTGATAATCAGTACATAATAATAAGCACACACTGAAATAGGACATAATGGTTAAGAACTGTTTTCGCCAGAGAAGGAAAATTATTCAGAGAATTACAGACCGAACGGACACAGGAGCCACGAGGACCAAATGCAGGACAAGAGATTTCCCAGCTAACGCGCACACTCACACACACAAGCTCTCTCACGAGCTCTCTCATGAGCTCACACGCTCATACACGCACTCTCTCACACACACGCTCTCACACACGAGTCCCTCACCTGTTTCCCCACTTGGGGATGCCAACACACTGAATGATGTACACCACCACTTGGAAAGCGAAGATGAAGAAGAAAAAGAAGAAATTGAAGGAGCTGTCGGACCTGTGAGGAAAACAAGATTACACTCCTTCAGTTCTGCTGCATTGGATATACTGAAAATACAAACTGAAATACAACACATACATATTATATATATATATATATATTCACTCGACGCTAAAAACAATGGAAGCCAAAACACAATCTTTTCGGCGAAACTAGTGCTGGATGATGATAAAAAATATTTATGATCATATATCACAGTCCCAAAGTTGATTCTTTTTTCTACAACAGCCTGACTTGAAGTGTTTTATTCCTCTTACACCACAGCAATTTGCCAATGAGTACATTTACATGATTTTTTTTAAATGAACAAATTGTAATGTCGATCTGTTTATAGTGAGATTTAATAATGTTGTTGACCAACCTGAAGGCTTTATAAACAGGCCGGTACCAGCACATGAAAGCAATGGGGCTGAAGAGAATGAACCAGAGGATGGAGAGGCCGAAGTCGACGCCGCCGCTGGCCTGATCATTTACGAGGAAGTAGGTCAAACACGCCAGCAGGTTCAAGAAGAGCGTCACACAGTGGTCTACACAGCACCGAGAATCAAGTGAGAAATTCTACTAAGTCGTCGTGAATTTTTAGCACTTTTCCGTAGAGCAGGCAAAAACAATATGATTGTAAACAATAAACACACAATTATTCAGAATTTCAACCTAAACAAGTGCGTTTAGAAGAGTTTAGTTGCTACGTTTCAGCACCGTGTGTAACTGCATGCAGGATTTCTTTTTAGGCCTGTTTGTGAGAGGTGGCAATAATTCTGGACTAAGAAACTGCCAAAATAGTAATGCACACCGCAATAAGGAGTTTTTCCATCACTATACGAGTGATGCAATACGACTAGTTACGAGACAGAAAACATGTACGTACACATCCACAGGTAGTACATCATCTTGCAGACCCTTTGGAATTCCAGTGGGATTTCCTCATTAAAATCCTGATAGAAGCACGGCTTTATCGGGAAAAACCTCGGCAGCGGAGGCCAGTTGTTTTCTTTACCTGTAATCAAAAAGTATTCCCCCCCCCCAATATAATTTTTTTTCCAATAATCAAATATGTCGGTAATGGTATGATCGCTGTAAATGTGTGTGTGTGTAAGTGTCTCACCCCTGCCTGTGTCTCGGTTCTGAAGTTCCTGTTCCTTGCGCTCGAGCTCGGCTGCTTTCTTCTCCAGTTCCTCCTGCTGTTTGAGGAGCGTGGCCTGCGCGGCCGCCGCCGTGGTCTGCACAACACACGACCCCATAACAGCGTGTTATAAATCCTCGAATTCCGATTGGTTGAATAAACTTCAATAACAGCAGCTCAGACAGCTTTATATTAACGTGCAAATATATGATATATAATACGTTATCATTTCTACAGTAATAACTTACACAGGAACGTGTTCGGTGGACGCTCTTCATAAACACATAAAAAAAAAAAAAACGTGTATAATTGTTGGTATGGTGAAGATTATGATGTCTATTTAACATTTAAAGAAGGAGTCTCCATTGTTAGTGCTTCGGAACAAGTGAGATGTAAAGCTCTAACTTTAAGTTTTCCGACACGGGAAAGCAATAACATAAGGAACTAACTAGGAACGTTAAATGTAACTAGAAATGGATAAGGAAAAAAAAAAACATGACATCATTCTTTAAACTTTTTTATAATAATAGTGTCTGCAATTTGCTTAGGTATCAAAGAAATCCAACACTTTTGGACATGCTGTTATAGGAAAATTATTAACTTCCGGGTGGTAACAGGAACTTTCCCATCGCCTCATTGTTGATTATTGTCCTATAACGGTACGTTACGAAATGTTTTATTCCTTAGAAGATGACATAACGAGTCTTTTAGGAACAACCCAGTGTGGTGGAAACATTTCGGACATGAATGATGCAGGAAGTTTGCGAATATCGTTAAAGCTGGGTTTAAGATGAAGAAGTGCAGAGGATGAACCTGAGGACTGGGGTCCAGTGTGGGCTGCAGAACAGCGGGAGATGCAGCTGAGAAAGGTACGGTATTTCCATTATCCTTGAGGAGAGAGAGAGAGAGAGAGAGAGAGAGAGAGTGAGATGTATTTAGTTATATTGTATTTATGTTCTACTAGCACAAACACAGTAAAGCAAAATGAACTAAACATTCTCAGTAAGTGAGACACCCAGTGGATATTGGCATTTTTCTCAAATGTGACTGATCAGGATTGAACAAATCAGGGCCTGATTTTGCAAGTAAGAGCCTCTCCTGACAACTGACACCTCTGGTCCATCAGTCACACTGATATACACACTTACAGAAACGTGTGCTGAAAGAATAAAAAATAAAAATGCATGGAATACTGTGACTATAGTAGTTTTAGCTGACTGAAATGTTAAAAAGATATATTTATCTAATCGATACATCAAAAAAACTGAATAGCAGGGAAAAACTGTTCGCCGAAAGTATTGGAACAGCAAGGCCAATCCTATTGCTGTGGCTATACAATGAAGACATTCGGGTTGGAGATCAAAAGACAGATATGAGACGATAGATTGGAATTTCAGCTTTCATTTCTGCACATTTCCATCTAGATGTGTTAAACAAATAAGAACAAGGACACCTTCTGTTTGAACCCACTCATTTTTCATGTGATGTAGGAGCATGTGACTGATGTCAGGTGTTCCTTGCTGCCCAGGCGTGCCCTATCAAATTGATTGTTTAAAGAAATAATAGCTCTGAATGTCTGCTCTTGGTTTTGAGTCCTAGGCTTCAGCTGTGAAGACTGCATTTGTTGTTCAAAAGGACAAACCAACATTAAGACCAGAGAGCTGTTTATGGGAGAAAATCAAGCCATTTTAAAGCATGGGAAAAAGATCTATCAGTCAAAGTCCTTGCACAAGCATTGGGCATAGCCAGTACAACAACTTGGAATGTCCTGGGAAAAAAGCATGGCATTTCTCTAGAACTTGGGGGTCGGGGGGAACAAGAAAAGATGTTGAGAAATATCTTAGAATGGTTGAATATTTCAATTAGTCCAACAGTAATTTTATTCCTGAGCACTATGTCTTATTAATTATGCTGTTTTTTTTTAGTAGGCTACCGAGTAACGCTCATATTTCATGCATACGGCTCATAAGTTTCCTTAAACTTAAAAACATTTCATAATATTTGATAATTCTTTCAAGAGAATTAATTTGAGTGTGCAGATAAGAAAATAAGAAATTGGACGCTGAAAAATCACGGTCTGATCGCATCATAAGACATAAGAGCCAATCAGCTTCCAGCATGCAAACAGTATACAGTAGGAAATGTCGCCTATGTCAGAAAAGACAGGCCACTCCCTATTCCCTACAGACTGCAAAGTGCACTTCAGATTCTCAGCATTTAATTGTGAACAGAGGTTTTCTAAGAGAGTAAAAGATGAGGCTGCACCTTTATCCGTGGCCGATGTTTTGATATTTGTTTGTGAAACCGTTAAACACTTTTTTTTATTTAATATTACGAACATTGTTGAATAATAACCGTACATGTTTCTTCACGTCCGCAACTGGCTTGAGTAGCTGCTTTAACACGTTACAGAAACCTGTCCAGTGCCTATTGGTGTGAAACTAGGCCTGGTTTCCACTCCTCCTGTATAAAAGCCAGGGCGTGCGTCTCAGATCCTAAGGCGATTTAGCCAACGTCAGCTCTTTTATTTACTCGAACACACCTTCAGCCATCTGTTTCTCCATGACACAACACAGTGTGTGAACTGCTTCTCAGAAACTTCTTGACCTTACATTTTAACTGCCATAAAGGTTTTTTTTTTTGCATATTTCCAGTGCTTTATTTAACAGTAAGGCTGTAGAATATAGATAAATGTACCCTTTACGTGATATTTGCTTGATATGATACCTATATCAGAGAGTTGTAGTAGCCAAGATGACTCCCTGCAAGATTATGGTGCAAAGAGATACAAAATTTCACAGGCGTGAAGGATAAGTTACGTTGTGAGATCACACACATGTATGATCAGTGTCTAGGGATGTACTGATCTGATTCAGAATATTAATATCAGGACTTGGAAAGGTGGACCGGTATTAGATCGGATCCTGCCTGAAGACGCGACACGACTATTTAACCATTTTAAAAGTATGCCACTTTTAAAAGTTTGCGGTGCTTTCACCACCACGGCCCGGGTTTGATTCCCGATGAGGGAACTAACCCCAGCCACTGGAGGGCTGCACGTGCCAATGTACTCTCAGTGCCGGTCCCAATAGCAGAAAATGGGAAGGGTTGCATCAGGAAAGGCAGCCGGCTTAAAACTTGTGGCAGAATCAAAACATGTGGACGGGTGAACCGCTGTGGTGACCCCGAACGTGAGCAGAGGAAAATATTTATAAATACATAAATAACTAACTCTGATAATGGTGGCTTGTGGTTTCCATCACTCAAAAAAAAACCAAAAAAAAACCAGATCCGCTAGTTATAAATGGGAAATGGCACACTTATATAGCGCTTTTATCCAAAGTGCTTTACACTGTGTCTCATTCACCCATTCACACACACTCACACACCAATGGTAGCAGAGCTGCCTGGCGCTAACTGGCCATCGGGAGCAACTTGGGGTTCAGTGTCTTGCCCACTTCGGCATGTGGAGTCACCCGGGCCGGGAATCGAACCTCCAACCCTACGATTAGTGGACAACCCGCTCTACCACCTGAGCCACAGCTGCCCCGCATAAGTCAGGGATCCCTAGTCATGTGAACTTACTTTCTCATAGAATAAAATAAGTCAGTAAATCATATTGAAGAAAACAAAACAAAAAATAATAAAAATAAATCACATTTCAGTACCATACTGTTCTGTATCTGATCAGTACGGAGATGTACTGTCCATAGTCTAGAAAATTCCATATTAAGACCTTACTTGAGATCTAGTAAAAACCTGACCATGTTAATGCAATATGGTTAAAGATGAAATCATTCTGGGCTGAATTGAATTGAGTACCATCCATCCATCCATCCATCTTCATCCGCTTACTCCTTTTCAGGGTCACGGGGAACCTGGAGTCTATCCCAGGGGGCATCGGGCACAAGGCGGGGTTCACCCTGGACAGGGTGCCAGTCCATCACAGGGCACAATCACATACACACTCACACACCCATTCATACACTACGGACACTTTAGACACGACAATCAGCCTAGCATGCATGTCTTTGGACTGGGGGAGGAAACCGGAGTACCCGGAGGAAACCCCTGCAGCACGGGGAGAACATGCAAACTCCACACACACACACAGGGCCACGGTGGGAACCGAACGAAGGTGTGAGGCAAACAGGCTAACCACTAAGCCACTGTGCGCCCCTGAACTGAGTACTCTCAAATCATCACATCTAGAACAGATGTGATGTCGAACAGATGTGATTGGTCATTATGCTCACCACAAGCATTTATCGGTTGGTTAGAGAACTACGTGCATACTGCAGGACTATACACAGAGCCGAGTTCATCATGATGTACTGAGAAGCTCTAGTAAGAAGTTGTGCATTTAGATGTTCCGGTGCTTTTTGAGTTTATATATATATATATGTGTGTGTGTGTGTGTGTGTGATGTAAATGTCTCACCTGGTTCCTGGCTGAGAAAGGGTTGTACTCCTCTATACCATCTCTCCCTGTGCTAGTCACCTGGGTCACTGAGGGATCCTATCAGACACAGTAGAAAGTTTAAACCCACAAAAATGCCTGATAGGCTCTGGGTCGTCGATCACAGTGTGGCACAAACACCTGAGCCGCATCCTGCATATTTCATGGTGCTGTGGAGCAGCGGCTGAATGGAACCTGAAGCTGAAACACTACTCATTTCACACTAAAGCGCTTTTCAGGGATCTACGGTCGAACATTAAATCACACACGTTACCCTTTGTGCAATGAATCGCTTATTTACAATTGGTTTATTGTTATTTTGAACAACAAAAACAACAAAAACACGTTCTAGATACGCCCCCATCGCGCCATTGGGTGAAATTCAGCATACTCGAATTTGATTGGTCGACTGGCTGTCAATCACATCAAGCCGCCACTAAACAACCAACCAAACAGGTTTCACTCGGGAAGAGTTTCACCTTCGTAAATAAATGACAGCCATTTAAAATAAATCATTCAACAACGTAGCGGCTCTTTACCTGGAAAGGATTCACCTCCACAGGATAAGCGAAAGGATTGCTGTCGAAGCCGGACATGTTGTTGTTTTTTTTAATTTCTATTTATTTTCAATATCCTCTTCAGCTACGAACAGGTGCGTGCGTGCGCGCGACCGACCGTGTCGCGTACCCGCCTTCGCGATTCCCTTGGCAACGTGGTGCGCATGCGCGCTGCAGTCTGTTGTGACGGAATCTGTCTCAGGTCCGGTCTCTCAGGTTAGACCAGGGCGAGACAAAAAAAAAAAATAATAATAATACTAATAAAACCCTCCTCACCTCTCAATTTAACTCTCTGACACCTGCGTCATGCTGTTCCCGGTCATATTAAACACCCACTGAAATGCTGCTACTCAAATAATAAACGTCATTCTGAGGACTTCCTCCAGCTATGGCAGAGGTCTGGAATCAAAACAAAACAAAAAGACTTTGAGAGATATACACTGATCAGCCACCACATTAAAACCCCACCTGCCTACTGTAACACTGCGTAGGTCCCCCTTGTGTCTCCAAAACAGCTCTGACCCGTCTCCGCATGGACTCCACTGGACCTCTGAAGGTGTGCTGTTGGATCTGGCACCTAGACTTTATCTGAAGATCCTTTAAGTCCTGAACTGTGCCCTGCGATGAGACCGGCTCTAGGTTCCCCGTGACCCTGAAAAGAGTCAGCGGTGGAAGATGGATGGATGGATGGATGGATGAAGTTTCGAACTGGGGCCTCCTCCATGGATCAGACTTGTTTGTCCGGCACATCCCAGAGACGCTCGGTCGGATTGAGATCTGGGGAATCTGGAGGCCGAGTCAACACCTTGAACTCTTTGTCATGTTCCTCAAACCGTTCCTGAATGATTTTTTTTTACAGTGTGGCAGGACGCATTATCCTTCTGAAAGACGCCACCACCATTAGGCAGTTAACTTCCTCTTACTTAATTCTCTGAGACAGAAGTACTTATACTAGGACCACGTGCAGCTCGTAGTAAGCTTTCGGACCACATAGTAACTTTGGATGGTCTTTCCGTGTCATCATGTGCAGCAGTAAAAGACCTCTAGGATAGCCGTTCGTCTCAGAAACATTGCTAAGATAAGAAATATAAATGTCACTACATGATGCAGAAAAAAATAGCTCATGTTTTCATCACCTCTAGGTTGGATTATTGTAATGACCTACTGTCTGGATGCTCCAGGTAGTCCAGAATGCAGCTGCAAGGGTCCTTACTAGAACCAGAAGTTATGACCACATCACCCAGATCTTATCTACACTGCATTGGCTCGGAGTAACATTTCGCATTGATGATGAAATACTACTACTGACTTATAAAGCACCGAACGGTCTCATGCCACAGCACCTGAGCGAACTTTTGGTCTTCTATGATCCGCCACGCCTACTTAGATCAAAAGATGCAGGCTATTTGACGGTACCTCGAATAGTGAAGGCTACAGCAGCGGGAAGAGCCTTCTCTTACAAAGCCCCACAGTTATGAAACCGCCATCCGATTAGTGTTCTGGACTTAGACACAGTCTCGGTGTTTAAGTCCAGGATGAAAACACATTTGTTTAGTCAAGCTTTTTGTGAATATTTTTTTCCGTAGGTAAAGGAGCAGATCTAGAGGCTATTTCTGGTTGGAGTTCTCATCACTTGGAAGTCACATGCTGCTGCTGAGGGTGGTCCCATATGGTGCAGCCTAAAGACTATTGAGATTACTGAGGAGGGTACCATTTAAAGACCATAAGGTGGCTTTGGACCTCAATTCATTTGAACAGTTATGCTGTTATGTGATCGCTAGGACTACAGCTTTAGGACTACAATTACCACAAACAGTTCTGCACTGAAGTCTTCATCAGTGAACAGTGGAGAAGATCAACAAAACGGACTTCATGTAAAAACTGTAACGAATTGTTCCTGGTTACACAACTGCACTATTTGACCGTGTAGAATTAGCACGTTTATAGAAGGGGTGTATTTATTTATAATCACACTATCCGGTGTCACCCTGATGAGGATGAGTTCCCTTTCGAGTCTGGTTCCTCTCCAGGGTTCTTCCTCATATCATCTCAGGGAGGTTTTCCTCACCGCCGTCACCTCTGGATAAACTCACACATTTAAAATCTCTCTCCTGAAGTTAAACATTTCTGTAAAGCTGTTTTGGGACAATTTCCGTTGTTAATCATGGTGTTTATATACACAATAGAAACCAGAATCACGTTAATCCCTTTTATAATATCAATGACAATATTAATCATTTAAAGATGCAATAGTTGATTTTTCTCTGTAGAACATGATTTCCAAACAAATAAAAGGGTGAAGCTGAGGCCTAAAGTTGATTAAGTCACTGAGGTTCGGAAAACTGGCTTCTGGTGCAGAAAACCTGATTGTGTTCGGATGTGCCTCGCGTCAGTCATCTTATACAACCCCTAACAAAACTGATGGAATCGCCACATGTTCATGGATGTTCACCTGGTTTTGTTTTCACATAATAAATCACAGATATGACACAAAACACTTTTTGTTTAGTAACTGAGCATTCTGGCTTCATGAAACCTCAAACAAGTTAAATTAAATGGAGTTAATTCATGGCGTATTTTTTTCCCAGATCGAGTAGAGGAAAACATGATGGAATCATCGGATGTTGAGGGGAAAAAATGGTGGTTTTATTAACTTTGTTGCTCCTCCTCGAGCTTTTATGACGGCCTGAATTCTTCGAGGCATGGACTTCACTGGTCCAACCTTCTCAGATAATGGTTGGAGGGAGCCTGGTCATGGACCAATTAAAAAAACCATCAGCACCAAACGTATTTTCTATTGACGGAGCGAGAAAAGTGTCTAAAATTTCAGCGCACACCTGGGCATTGACCCTCGGGGTCTCTCCTGGTCCTTCACCCGACATGCAACGCGAGATCATTAATGAGTGGGGAAATTAGATTTTGTTCATGCATTTGTCTCTGTTCCAGTTCCAGCGTCATCTCCTTGGCCAATTCCGATTTGTGATTAATCACTGAATATCACGTTCATTTAATCATCCACACTCCACGATTGCTTCTGTTTAGATGTTGGTGCTGGTTTCCTTTGGATTTTCTACACGTAAATCCCATTTCAAATTCCTGTTTCAGCTCATTTGTTTTGTTGCCTATTTAAGGCACATCGCGTTTGTTTTCCATCCTGATGTTTGCCGTCTTTTGGTTGACCCGTAGGTTTTCCTTTTATAACCTTCCCATTTTGTTTATACCTGCACCAAATTTTAGTCACAACCGACTGGGAACAACACTCCGTGTTAGAGTTCCTTCCTGAAGAAGTTTTATAAACCTTTCCATTGTTTCAATAGACAACTCTCTTGTTGGGGCCATGTTTCCTTTCAAAAAGTCCAAGGTCAAGGTCTGTTAGCAATCGTAACTGCAGACTAATTAGCATTTGTAGACTTGTATTTGTGCTGGAATTTCGTCTTAGAAATGGAAGGGGATGCCATCATTTTTCCCCTCTATTTGACCTGGGAAAAAAAAATACCATTAATAAAAATAATTTCATTTAACTTTTCACGAAGCCAGAATGTTCAGCTATTAAACAAACAAACAAAAAAAAAAAACGTTTTGCGTAATAATGGACTTGTTTATTTGCTACGAAGTAAAAAATCCGAAGGATGAGCCTCCTGTAAGTGTGGTGATTCTATCATTTTTGCCAGGGGTTGTAAATACTCTACTGTTCCCTGTAGATCCTGGGGGAGGAGCTTCATGAACACTGGCAGGAATGGGCTCAAGGAATTAAAATAATAATGCTGATAATAATAATAATAATAATAATAATAATAATAATAATAATAATAATAATAATTCAGATGTCAAACTCACCTAACCATTAGAGTTAAATGATTCTACATACATATTCTGCATAAATTCTACATTATCTTGTTTAAGTACATTGTAACTAACACGACTACTACTACTACCAATAGTAATAAATAAAATGTTAAATCATTTTTAAAAGGACTGAATAAATTCACGCTGACCATAAAAAAGTGCACCTCTCATACCTTTTACAGCTTTCATTTTAATGAGCTGGGGACAAGTCTCTTACAAACACCGACATCATTCTCCTGGTGCAGTAAGAAACAGTTCTTTAAATGCACTTTATACATACATACATACACACACGCACGCACGCACACACGGACCTTTTGCCTGAATACCACAACGTTAAATACCAAACTATGAAAAATGTTCCGGTGGGTGAGGGGAAAAGAAAAAAAAAGGCTAGCACAATGAGGAAGTGTTTCTCTGCCAGTGGGGTTTAGCAGACAACACCTTAGATTGCATGGACTTCCTTCCATCGAGCTGTATCATGTTTATAATACGATAGTTACACGGTAACAGATTGTAATCAGAATTTTACAGCTGACATTTGATAGACAGCAGATTCTTCGAGGACAATACTGCAAATATATAATCTAAAAAAAACAAATCTGCAATGTTAAACGGTAGAGAACGGTGCGTATCGCATACTGGGGCGAGCATAAGTTTGTCTTCATGTAGGGGACTAAACGGTGTGGGCTAACGAGAGAGAACAGCGTGTGTGTGAGTACTGGCCGGCTTCGACAAACGCTGCACAGGCAACTTCAGTAACGTGATCAGAGATCTGAGCAGGAGTCACGTGCGGTCTGTTTTTGGCACGTACTAAACGCTTTAGTCAACAATCAGATGACGCGGATGAAAAAAAGTAAAACGGTAGGATGACAGAAGGGATGGATGGCTGTTCGGTTACTGATACAGTGATTCTTTTTTTAAAAAACACTCTTCATTCAGCTGGGATCCTCTGGCATTGCAACAGCAGCTGGCTTGGTCCCTCCGTAGTAGATGTTCCCGTCCAATCAAAAATAAAAGCAGCAAAAAAACTTCAAAAAGTGGTTTTCACATAATCTCACACTCCCTCACACTCCCTCACATTCCGCTGTATCACGTCACTTTCCAAAGTGTTCATAACAGGCAAAAAGATAGATAAATATAAGAATTTAACAACCCAGAAAATCACTGGTGTTCCAGCTTTGTACATTTTATGTCACATAATATATTTATAGAGAGATTTTATATATATATATATATATATATATATATATATATATATATATATATATATATATATATATATATATATATATATATATATATATATTAAAATTTATTAAATAGGCCGGGGAGTGAAATACATACACAGAATTATAGAGCAGAGCACTCTGCTTAACATGGTTATAAAGTGTAAACTTCAAAAGCAGCCAATGGTTTAGCTTGAGTTCATGGAGTCTGCACTATGAATGGCCTTGTCTCCTGGTGAGAAAAGCCGCCTGCAGCCGAGCGATCAACTGTTGTTTTTTTTTTTTTTTTTTTCCTGATCACGTTATCTTTCCCCGTCATCTTTCTGACTATACTCATATCTAATCTGTGACTCAAAACCAGAAAAGATCAGTCTGGGATCTGAGCCTTTTTCCCAGCAGAGTTTCTCCAACGCGCTTCTTCTGCCTCTATGCCCATGGCACTTAGGGAGCGTTCTGCTGGCGCAGAGGACGTAGCAGGGGAGCTGAAGAACGAGCTAACGAGGGAAGACGAGCAGCTACTTCACACCATGAACTCGTTGGCGCCGTATAACACTAGCTGTTGTGCCTGAAGGTCCGGGTCTCTGTTGTGCCCCTGGTCTTCTGGGGGTCTCTGGGGAGAGGACTTGGTGTCACGTAGCTTGCTTTTCTTGGGGGTGAAAGTGCCTCGGCTGCTGTACATGGGCCTCTCGTCGCCATCCTGCTCGGCTGCGTTCTGGCTGGACGGAGGCAATTTGGATCGGAGCCGGAAGCGGCGGGGCGGAGGTAGAGGCTGCGGGTTGGACGAGGAGACGGAGGACACGGTGGAGCTGGAGTCCACGGAGTCAAGGGAGTCAGGTTGTCTCCGTAGTGTCCGCCTGCTTTTCCCCTGGGGTTTCTTTGGACGGGTGGCAGCTAACGTCGGGCCTTTTTCTGAAGGGCAGAGGAGCATAATGTGGTCAGGGATACATTTAAAAAAGAAAAACCCCACAACCAATCACACTTGAGCTGTTGGTTATCTTTGTGTGTGTGTGTGTGTGTGTGTGTGTGTGTGTGTACACATATGTTCTTTACTTAGGATATAAGGTAATAGTTATATATTATAGAACTTCCATACTGCACTATATGCCCTATAATTGAATACACACACGTACATACATATATACATATATATATACACATATATATATGCGTGATATAAAATGTACAATGCTATATTCATTTTTGAACAATTTATTTCCAACAGCCGTAAATAACAACGTACCTGAGAAATCAGAGATGGCGCCTTCAGAGTCGACGTTCAGGTTCTCGTAGCTGTCGGCAGTCCCTATAGATGCTTCAGACTCCAAAGTCTCATCGTCAGACGCTCGAGGCTCCAGGGACAGCATCTCGTACGTCAGCTCCTCTCTACAGAGAGAGAGAAACGTTTCAGATTGTCAAATATACCACTTTAACATTCATCATATCCTATATTCATCAGATCATCATATCCATCATTGACTGCGCGCTCACTTCTCTTTCTGCAGGTTCTCCAGCTCTTCGGTCAGCACTCTTTCTTCTTGCTGCATGGCGACATGCTGCTGCTCCGTTACCTCGGCGTCTCTGACGGTGTCCTCGTCTCCGCTCTCCTCTGTAATCTCGGGGGCAGAGGGAGAGTGAGGACTCACCGGAGGAGATGGTGAGTGATAGCTGAGCTTACGTGGTCGTCCCTTACCCTGACGAGCACAAAACACACTCGTGTTGGTCGTCTAGAAGCTATTCGGTCACAGGAGTCATTTTAAATGTCTAGTAGCAGTAAGTGTAAGTCACTGAAATTGTGGTTTCAGATTGTTACTGTAATTCTATGAGGAATAGGAGTGTATGATGAATGAATTGCAGAGATCAGTGGAATAGAGAAGTGAAAAATAAAGGGAATTAATACAATTCTCCTCTTACCCCAAAATGTAGTTGACCGCCCAAGCGCTACAAATCTAACATAAGTTTCAAATCATGAAAATCTTTCACCCAAAATTCATAAATCTTTACATTGTAGCTCACAGATACAATTTAAAACCCTTCACTTGGTCAAATTTGCACATTTTCTAATAACTCTAAAATGTCCGACACCAAACACACTCTGGACAAGGTATATACAGCTCTGGAACAAATTAAGAGACCAGTGCACATTTTTTCTACAAATTCTACTGAATGAGGTACAGATTAAGTGATCATCTGAACCATAATCTTATTTAACGAGGAAAAGTATAAAAACCACTGCTGTGGTCATCACTATTGTCTTGCAACAGGATCAGCTGGATGGCAAAGACAGCGCTAGTAGTACCTCAAAAGTAATTGGAATCAAAAATTTACTATTGGTTATGCCAAAAGAGTTGAAAAGAAAACGTTTTGAGCGAGTAAAAGAAGGGTTCAATTCTGGCTTTACTGGCAGAGGGATACAACGAGCGTCAGGGTGCTTCCATCCGTAAAATGTCAAAGACGGCGGTTTATAAGAACAAGGTCAAGCAGCAGACATTAGGTACAACAAGGCTACAGACCGGGAGAGGAAAACGACTCTCCACTGACCGGGAGGACCGCCAACTCGGTCGAATGTCACTCAACAACCGTAGCATGACATCAAGTGACCTACAAAAAGAACGGCAAACGTCAGCTGGGGTGAAGTGCACAGTGAGGATGGTTCGAAACAGGCTCCTAGGGGCAGGGCTGAAGTCGTGCACAACTGGGGAAAAAGACCTTCATCAATGAGAAGCAAAGAAGAGCCAGGCTGAGGTTTGCGAAAGACCATAAGGATAGGACCGTAGAGGACTGGAGTATGGTCATTTTACTCTGAGGAGTCAAATTTTCAGCTTTGCCCAACAACTGGCTGTTTAATGGTTAGACGGAGACCTGGAGAGGCCATGGAGACCTGGAGAGTGTCTCGCACTCACCGTGACATTTGCTGGAGGATCGTGATGATCTCTGGGTGCTTCAGCAAGGCTGGAATCGGGCGGATTCGTCTTTGTGAAGGACGCACGAATCAAGCCACGTAGAAGGTTGTCCTGGAGGAAAACTTGCTTCCTTCTGCTCTGATAAATGTTCCCCAACTCTGAGGTCTGGTTTTTCCAGCAGGACAAAGCTCCATGCCACACAGCGACGTCAATCAAGGTGTGGCTGGAGGAACACCAGATCAAGACCCTGTCATGGCCAGCCCAATCCCCAGACCTGAACCCCATTGAAAAGCTCCGGAATGCGATCACGAGGAAGATGGATGGTCACTGGACATCAAACAATCCCGAGCTGCTTGACGTGTTGCGCCAGGAGTGGCATAAATTCACGTAGAGAGCATGCCAAGACACATGATAGCTGTGACTGAAAATCAGGGTTATTCCACCATATACTGATTTCTGAATCTTGGCAAATTAAAACATTTAGTATTGTGTTGTTTAAAAATGAACGTGAACTTATTTTCTTTGCAATTATTCGAGATCTGACAACACTGGATCTTTTTATTTATTTATTGACATTTTCTGCAATTAAATTTTGATTTGAATTTGATTTGAATTAAAAAAAAAACCAGAGAAATTAATTCGGAAACGATCTCTTAATTTTCCCCCCGGAGCTGTATATACTACTTACGGTAAAAGTTTCATTTCTGTTGAACTACTTCATTTAAAAATAAATAAATAAATAATGATATTCCACTAAAAGCACTCACTACTCACGAACTACTACAGCACACAAACACAGCACACAAACACACATTATAGGTTACCTTTCTTGCTGCTGTGGACTGCATGTTGCAAATTTAAAGCAAAAAGCAAAAAAAAAAAAAAACAGTGTAAAATATTAGCTAATAAAATAAAGTTAATGAGGTACTCAACAGGACACAGAACAATAAGATGAAATATGCCTAGGGACCTTGAAAGGGAATACATTGCCGCTATGTGACCGTGTATAAAGTGCCAGTGGAAGTGATCTGACCGAGTGAAACACGTATACACTGGAATGGTGTGGTGATGGTGACAGAGACCACACAGTGCTGGGACTTGACCAATGAGGAGTGCTACAGAATGGCTAGAGTGAGGCACACAGAGTGAGTACGTACCGCTGCTGCACTGCGGGTTATGCTCACAAACCTAACTGCGATTACTACAGGCTTCTGGATTCGAGAGCAGAGGGTATATGAGAGAAAGGGGTTAGAGGGATACGACAGATCAAATCCAGTGTAGATGTGTGTTGGGAGTGTTGGGTCACGTGATGCCATCTGCTCCGTGCAGCTCTTTTACTCACCATGGACCTGCGAATGAACGTCAGGCGGCTCTTCGCTTTACTCTCGGCGAACTCCAATGTGCTGATGTCCTTTAAACGGGCTTTGTACTTGTTCATCTGCTCACAAATGATCAGTTCTACACATCTGTACAACACACACACACACACACATGACATTCAGAGCATGGTTCAGAGGTTACCGTACACATTAACAGTTCATTCAGAAATATGCAGATGGGTTAAAATGAGTAGTGAAACAGTGACGATGTCCAGCACGCAAATCAGCGAGTGCTAACGAAAGCCAATAGAAGGTCGTAACGTACGCTGTGGTTTTGCTGATGTCCTGGACACTCTGCAGGGGGTCGATGGTGTCGGGGCACCGCAAGATACAAGGAGCAAAGACGATGGCCAGTGCGTTGGCGGACATCCGGTTGGTCTCTTCTTGCAGGGCAATCCTGTTAAAAACATGGGATTTTCATAAACTGTACACGCTCGTGTAACGGATATCCGTCAACTGCCGTGACGACGATACGAATTTACACGAGAACGGGATTAAGGAGTCTCTCACCTGACCAAGTGGAAGATGAGCCTTTCCAGAGTGTTCAGGTGAGTTCTGCTGAGCTGATCGATCACAGAGTACACCCCTCGTACTACCTCCTTTCTGTCTTGAAGGCCTGAGCAAGAGGTACAAACGTTCATTCTTCCGGTGCCCACTCGAACTGTGTGGGTTATTGCTTTTGTTCAGAAACACTGAGTCTTCTGGTTGCGTAATTATTTCTGGTTTTACCAGTTTGCCAAATTTTTCGTTTTGGATAAACTTAATAGAATTAAAAACCCCATAAACTCCCTTAGCACCCAATTTTTTTTTTTACTTGGTTCCAAGGCATTCTAGTCGTAATGCAGACCTGGTATTATTGAAATCCAGGCCATTCTGCAGTAGAATTCATCTTGTTTTAATAATACATCATTTAATTTAACTTTAACATGGGTTGTATTCTAACTCTACTAAAAAGAACAGATTTGCTTAATGCTAAGCCCGACTAATCACTCACCCATGGCTCTGAGGAATTCCTCATACAGTTCAAAGGTCATAAGGGGATTGGGCAGATCACGCAGCCACTGCTTGAAAACGCTGGCGATGACATGGATGTTGTAGTCGTCCAAGTTTGTACTGCTCACATCTGTATGACAACGATGAACAGACAAACCAGACCAGGTTATTGATTAGAAATGACAGTGATGACTGAGATCGGTTCTCTTGCGTCCAGACCCTACCTGTGTCCAGACCCTGTTTCAGTTCCTTGATTTTATTGGTGGAGCCAGATTTCCTGTAGATGCCTTCTGTGTACAGGCCGTGCATCTCGATATAGTTGATGAGTTTCTCGACCACCAGAGGTACCGAGCGGTCGTCGTGGGTCAAACGGGAGACATCCACACCAAACTGCCTTGATGACAGCTCAGGATCAAACTAACCAGAAATACACGCACACACACAGCATTCGACAATGAAGACAAAACAGTACAGAAAAATCCACACTGAACAACGTGGATAATCTTTTGAAAGGAACAACCATGTGAGATTTATTTTGAATTAGAAGTCGATCGATAGTGGATTTTACCGATACCGATAACTGATTAAATCAACCGATAGTGAAGCATTCACCAGCTTCCCTTTTCTCCTCCCCATCCTCTGTGTGCGCTTGCTTCCAAGGTGCCTTTTAACGCTTTTAAAGAAAAGGTGCAGAGCTGAGCATTTTGAGCGGAGCTTATTTCTGGTCCAGAAAATGCAAATAGGCTGTGAATATCTGTTCTAGCAATATTGTGAATCACAATTATTCCAAAGTGTGTTTAAGATTATATGACTGTTATATGTCTAAAAACACAATTAAACGAAACCTAAATTGCATAATGTTTCAAATATGATTGTATTATTGCAGGTCTAAAACATTATAAACATCATGAACGGCGTAAAAAAGGGAAAAAAAACAAACAAACAAATAAATAATCTTCATCTTCATTTTAAAAGGTCACTAAGGCCTTAAAGAAGCCCTCATTCAGTCCAGAAACTGATTTCAATTCACTCAGAAATCAGAGGTCGTCCGATAGTGGATTTTACCGATACCGGTAACCAAGTCTCCCGGTACCTATCTGACCGATAACCGATTAATCAACCGATAGTTTTTAAGAACTGATACTGAATGAAAACACCCAAAGTAACTTTATTACAAAAATAAACGGTACTGACTGTACCATGAAAATGTACGGTACTTGTTGAAATGAAATACATATATAAATATTAATATATATGAACTATTTATAAATATTAAAGTGAATAAAACATTCATCCAAACGGAACCAAAAAGTAACTCTCCAAATAACAAATAAAAACAGACATCCAAAATGAAAAAAAAAAAAAAACTTCACTAACACAATAACAAAATTGGCCAGTGATGGATTTTATTTTGCCTCTAGAGGCCGCTCTCGGACTGCATAATGACATCGGACTGGTCTCGGTCACTCCAGTAATGGACGTAACCGGGGAAAACTATTGGTTCGGATAACCCATACTTCCAGGGATTGGTAATCGTGCGGATTAATCGGCAAAACCGATCGTTCAGTTGACCTCCATTTTATAATGACATGTCGGTTTTTCACTTTGGCTAATGGTTTCCTACATTACCCAAAATGCTGTTCGACTACCTCCTGATAGTGGTCTCTTCCTAAACAGAACGCTGCAGAGCCGCTTTATTCCTTTAGTCTGATATCAGCTTCCTCGCCTCCCCATCTGTACAGATCAGCTTCGAAAGCTTCAACTTTCAAGCTAAAACCGCAGATCATCACATGACCACATCACACTCGTCATCATCCTTTAGATCTTTAACTCCTGAGTCGAGTCTCGGTCATAAACTTGGCGCAACCGAATCAAGCAGCTATTGCCCTCTTCGAATCCAACTGTTGCTGTGTCCGGTACCTTTATACTTTATTTTATACGCATGTAATATGTTTCAGGGTGGAGTTTGTGACAAAACCATGTCTAAGACACTCCAAGTAACGAATCAAAATTCACAGGCGCATGTGATAATTCCTTACCTTCTTGCTGCACTTGCTGATCGTCTTCAGACAGCACTTTCTGTGGCAAGCGTAACGGCACACTACACACGAAACGGACATATTAATGAGGCTCGTATTTCACCGAAAACCGAGTCTCACAGAAAGGTCACACAGTGTAGAAAGCAGCTGGAAACAGGACAGGAAGGCCTTATGGAAGACATGAGCTTGGCAATTGTAGTGAGGAGTCTCAAACGTGTAGAGGACACAAACTCACGTTTGCAGACACATGCTCGGTCCATCATCCAGATGAGGGAGGAGCAGAACTCGCAGTAGGTGGGGATGCTGTACTGAGTGGACTTGAAGATGTGGCCATTGTGCTCCTCTACCTGTTGTTTTTTTTAAAGAAAGAAATGAGGTGAGCCAAAAAAACGAAAAAAAACAAACGAACAACAAAACATAAAAACTGATGGTCTAGTGAGAAGCTAATAATATACAGGCTGTGATCATCCTCACAATGTCAGTGTCCTTTTTCCTCCTCTTCTTTCGCTCTGGCTTGATGACCTGGAATATTGAATCAATTCAAAATCTTTTCCTTATAGCATTAAATTATAAATAACAATTTGATTACAACAACTAATTAAAAAAAATAATGGATCAAATTCATTGATAATATGACGCTTTTTGGATCGATTAGTTTAAAGAAGGTTAAAGTATTTATTGTTGATCTTTTAAATTTCTTAAAG
This sequence comes from Ameiurus melas, assembly GCA_012411365.1. Classification (NCBI taxonomy): domain Eukaryota; kingdom Metazoa; phylum Chordata; class Actinopteri; order Siluriformes; family Ictaluridae; genus Ameiurus; species Ameiurus melas. Next base: position 5,743,365 of record CM022762.1, on the reverse strand, counting down.
GGACAGTTCACCCAAAAATGAAAGTTCTCGTTCACGAGAGAACCACAACGCGCACGTGTTGTGTCGACGTGAGAGCGGGCGTTGTGGTTCTCTCGTGAACGCGTGTCCGAGATCTATACGGAAGTGAAGATATTTTGTGAATAAAAACTTCGATGCCTTTTGTACCTTTTTCGGAGCTTGAAAGTTTTGGTTACTTGGACTGGAAATGGAGGGAGGCACAAATCTCCCAGGTTTCATTAATAATGTCTGGGTTTGTGTTCCGCTGATGGGTTTGGAACGACGTGATGGAAACTGATGACGGAATGTTCATTTCTGGGTGAACGGATGCATTAACGGACACAATATACTGGACACTATACGGACAGACGTCTGTGGACACCTGAACCATCACACCTTTGTTGAACATCCCATTCCAGATTTAGTCCGCCTTTGCGGTTACAATATCCTTCACTCATCTGGGAAGGATTTCCACTAGATTTTGGGGCGTGGCTGTGGGGATGTGTGTTCATCCAACCACAAGAGCGTTAGTGAGGCCAAGCCCTGATGTTGAGGTCAACAGTTTCGGAAAGGCCCACAAATGGGTGTGATGGTCAGGTGTCCAAACTTTTGGCCACATAGTGTATATTTTGAAATAGTACATGTTGCGCGTCAAGCCTCTATCCTGCATATGCTTTAGATCCTGGGAGCCGATCCCAAAAGGAGTCCCTGATTCCAGACATTGAAAAGAGTCAACCCCATAGAGTCGATTCCATGTGCTGTGAATCGATCAGCGACACAGCCGGCACACACGGATACGAAATTCAGATTTTGAATTTGACCGGTCAGAAGTGAACACGTTTTCTAGTAGTGTTAGCTGATTACCTTGTTCATGCTGCTGTCCAGTGGCTTGTACTCGGTCATGAACTCATCCAAGAACACTTTGAAGGTGTTCACCCAAACCCGAACAGGCGACTCGCTCCAGTCTCTCTGCTCCTGACGCATGGTCTTCTCCAGGATCTGCTCAAACAGTGCGTGCAGGTCTTTATAGCGGATACTCTTCCCATCATCCATCTGTCCAAAACAATGAAGAGATCAGGCACAGAAGCAAACACTCGTGTAAACGATTTACACTACCGGTCAAAAGTTTCGAAAGGTTTTGATGTTTTCCTCACGTTTTAGAATAATAATAAAAGTCATCAAAACTCTGGAGGAACACAAAGAGGAATGATGGGAATTATGTCGTGATAAAAAATCCCAAATAATTTAGAATTTTAACATCGTCAAAGACGACGCCCTTTTTACCTAGAATTTCCAGAAACGTATTCTTGGCATTTTCTCGAGCGATTTCTTGAGGAATTTCGCCGAGATGCTTTTTAAACAGTATTAAAGGAGTTCCCACCGACGCTGGACACTTATCGGCTGCTTTCCTGAATATTTCGCTCCGCGTCAGTTTAAATAAATATTTTTTTGTAAATAAAATGTTAGATTTCTAATTAAACAAATGAATACGTCGGCACGATTATATTTTTTGTCTACAACGCCAATTTCACACATTTTAATCATACACCTTCAGATCAAAAGGTTATTAAGATCATAAACGTTTCAGTCGGGTGTCCACAAACTTTTGACCAGCAGTGTATACTGGTTAGTTCGATCAGGAAACTCTAGAATTATTAGCAGACTTTGAAAGAATGGGCAAAAAATAATTTTAGTAAATAATACCTTAGTATAAATAATAGTCATTTCTCCCAAAAAGCTACAGTAGTGACCTTAGCCAGCACCCTTTTTTGGAGATAAATTGTAATATGAAGACCAATGGGAGATGCAAACGTGTATCACCTGACTCGGGTATCAAGTCAATTTAACATCAAACCTACCATCTGAAAAGTTTATGTAATGGTCAGTTATTACGAAGAGTTTATGCACAACGTCCTTAAATGTTTTGGACAATCTGTAACCTTTCTGTTACACTGTTTATATAATCAGTTCTGCCTGGATTCATGGAAACGGACGTATGCAAGTTCTTTGCGCTGGAATCTGACAGCTGCATCATTGTGTAAGAAGAGAAAAAACACAGCACGACTCACGGTTTAACAGAGAGAGAGGTTTAACAAGTTACTCACGGCCAAAGCGGTGGAATAGGAGTTGAAAATGTTGATGCGGAATTCCTTCAGCGCTTTTTTAAACACAACATCCACCATCGTGTCTTTCTTACTGTCCTCCGTATCTAGATCGCCGATCTGTGAAACATTAGGTACGTGCCGTTAATTCTGTATTTTTCTACATTGATGTTAAGGTCGCTTTCATTCGGGGAACAGTCTGTAGACCAGTGCTGACTTGTAGCAGTACCTTCTTCATGAGGAACTCGTTCATACTCCTGTAGTCATTGGCGCATGTAAGGATCTGCAGTGCGTCGTTCTGCCACTGGGCGGGCTCTAGAGTCACGCTGCTGATCTTCACGCTGCGGCGCCGCTTGATTTTGGGCGAGGGCTCCTTGTTCTCCTTGAACTCGGGCAGGGAGCTGGAGTCAGGGCTGTGAGGGGGGGACAAGCGCTCCCCTGCGTGCACACACACAAACACAAAAAGTCTTTAACACGGATATCTATAGGCCTAAGTGAAAACCTTTTCTTTTTATTAACATTTACCATCATCTCACCTTCAACCATGAGGAATGCATTATCAGGATAATCCCCGTCTAGAGATTCACCGGAATACAGCAGTCTGTCTCTGGATGATTTCTTCTCTCCCTGCTTTGTCTTTCCCCAAAACTTCATCTTGCCCCGAACCCTGAGCACAAGAAACCGCACACATTGATTTTGATACTTGAAAATATCTGTTTAAAAAATAATTAATAAAATGAGAGAGAGAGAGAGAGAGAGAGAGATGATCAGATTCAGACCTTCCATCTCCTTGTGAAGTCTTTCGAAGGGAGTCACTCTTGCCGAGGTCCCCAGAAGACATGGCTTTATGCATCATCCGCCTTTGCTCTTCCCTGGATGTGAATGGCTGAGAAATGACAAAGCGGTTGGTTTAAACGGATTACAGAGCGCTCCGATATTTGCGCTCTCGGGCCACGTTACCGAGCCGTGCAAATAAAGATCATAAAATGTTGTCTCTCATCATCATACACACGACCGGTCAAAAGTTTCTGGACACTCGGCTGAAATGTTTCTCATGATCTTAAAAACATTTTGATCTGAAGGTGTGTGATTAAAAGGTGTGAAATCCGTGCTGTAGACAAAAATATAATCGTGCCGACACATTCGTTTCACACATTAGAAAACCAAGAAATATTTTTTTTGTAAATAAAGCGTTAAACGGACGACTCGGAGCAAAATGTTCCGAAAAGCAGCCGATAAGAGTCCGGCGTCGGTGTGAACTCCTTTAGTACTGTTTAAAAAGCATCTCACGGGATTTCCTCAAGAAATCGCTCGGGAAAACGCCAAGAATAGATTTCTGGAAATTCTAGGCAAAAAGTGCGTCTACTTTGGAGATGCTAATATACTAAATTATTTAGACTCATTTAGGATTTTTTATTTTTTTTTGATGACTTTATGATTATTCTTAAATGCGGAAAAAACAATAAAAATAAAGAATGAGTGTCTCTAAACTTTTGACTGGACTGGTAGTGTATATTAACTCTTCACATACGATACTGCACATGGAGGAATTTAATCCTATTTCAGCAAAACATTCCTTTACCATCATAACGAACAAGATAATCACTATTTTATATGAATCTACACACCTACTGTATATAAACAACCAAATCTCTATCTACTGCATCTGTAAATCTATATACACGATTACCACAGACAGGAATTTGCTACCAAAAAAAAAAAAGTGCAAGAGCAATGGAAGACAAGATAAGAGATGGTGAGAGGCAATGAAGAAATCTACAGGGTAAAAAGGAACGGCAGACAGGAGGAGACACCGGAGACATCCTGCTCCCGGTGCACAGAGGAAACTACCGGTGAAGACAGAGAAAGAGCCGGTGCCTAAAGAGCATGCAGTGATCATTATTCTGGGTGCTGAGACATTGAGGAGACAATGAGAACCTCTGGACAAGATCGCAGATCGAAGACAACCCAGAGCTACGACGACTGTTACTGTCTAATCTGGTGCAGAATCATCAGAATGCCAAGCGAAGTGCGGGTTAAAACGTGGAACGTGTTTGTTTTTTGTGTTGTTTTTATTTTACAGTCAGAAGCAGAAACACGCTTGCTTTCCTCCACATCTGTGTGGCTGAGGTTTACAACAACAATCTATGGAAAACTAATAAATGAGGTGAGAAATCGTTCGGTTTGACCGCCAGATTAATGAAAATGATGCATAAAAAGAAAGGTTCTGCCATCACAGATGAGGATGATTTTCAAGACGTGTTTCCCAGATTACAGATAAACACTGTGAAATCCACAGTGCTGCAGTTCTTTGAGTGGTGAGTACAGAGGTCGGTGAGATTCTGGAGGTTAGCCATAGAGAGAAACCACGCCGTCGGGTCTGGAGCCGTAAGAGGGCCTTGTTTTGGGACCGTTTAATTACCATTTCTGAGTCACTGTGACATGCGTCTAGTGTCCCCCCCTCTGAGTCCTGCTTGGGGAGGGGTGGGCCAAGAGACAGAGGGGTCTCATCGTACTCTTCCTCGTCTGACTCCCCCTCCCCTGGAGGATTTGAACCGCGGGTCAGGAAGTCTGAGCGTGTCCGCGCCATGCGGGCTTTTTTATGGCCTGGTCTGGCAACCTGATCAACCAAACAATTAAAAACAAAACAAGTAAAAAAAAAAACGCTCGGGTGACAATCCCACTGTGCAAGCAGGTGCTCCTGTGATCCAAGATGGTCTCTCCTGAACAGTTCTTACATTACATACAAAAATGCACACGTGTAATAATAATAATAATAATAATAATAATAATAATACAAATTCTTGAGGATTTGAAAGGATATAGCAAGCTGGTGTTGTGAAACATAACATTCATTTGCTTAATGATGTGTTTTTTTTCCTCACCTCACGACCTTTCAGAGGCTTCGAGGATCTGATATCCGAGGTCCCGGTCTCCCTCTGAACTGCCGTAGACTTCCCTCTACCGCTAAATTCGTTTTCAAACCTGCAACACAGTCGATTAATTAACGTAAAATTACGCTAAATCGGTTTCTACCGCTTCGGATCGACGACGTGTTATTTAAGGAGAGTCCAACGCTTACTTTGAGATGGAAACTTTGTCCTTGGGTGAGAAAAAAACATCCCCATGTCGTTCAGTCATGTTAACGTTGACGCTCGAGGTAGATGGCATCTTCTGGGCTTCTTTGGCAGCACCTTCTTGAGACACTGGGGTGAGTTTTGGGGACCATCCATCCGACACATTCTGCTTGTCCTTTGGTCTTTCTCTTGTTTTAGATGGCGTATCCGGTTTGTCTCGGGTTTGTAGTGAGGAGGTGAGATCGTGCTCTGGCTGTGCTATAGGAGGACTTCTGTCTGTGACCTTTCCGGATCTTTCTTGCCTACTTTGCTCAATCTTCTGCAGGGCTTCGCCTCTCTGCTTCTCAAAAATCTCTCTCTCATATTGGGCAAAGTGCTTGCGTTGTTTCTCCAGGATCTCCTTCTGCTGCCGGATCTGCTCCATCATCTCCTTCTCGTTCTGCTGCTGCTGGTGCTTCTGCCGCTCCTGTTTGGCCTCATTGAGCCTCTCGAGTCTCTCCAGCATGGACCGGGTGGTGCCTTCACCCTGCGCCAGGCTGGGAAGCTCGCTAGTTTGAGCAGAACTGTCTTTTACTTCGGGTGGCTTCAAATCTGCTCCATCAAGCATGTTTTCCTTCTGCATGCTAATTATTACCACAACTGGTCTGCGGGTATCCCTCCTGTCCTTTACTGGCTTTTCTGGACTCTGATGCTGTGAGGTGGACGAGTCTAAACTGGACTTTGCAAATTTAGACCTGCTCTCTACTGGAGGAACGTAGAAAGTAGGAAGAGCGTTCTCCAGTTTGGGCAAAGCAGGAAGCTGGTCTGGTTCGGCTTTGTGACTGTTAGATGGAACGGCAGGTGCAAGAGGTTTAGGAGGAAATGTAATCCTGGGGCTGCTGGGGAGCGCTTCATGCTGGGGTGGCACTGAAAACGAAGTGTTAATGTCACCAGCCTCGTCACTTGGCACTTTTTCTTTAGCGTAGTCATCTATACTAACCAGCTCGAAGCTGCCTTTAGAGCTTTGGCTATCTGGAGTGCCTTGAGGTGAGAGGCCACCATCACTGGCGAATTCCACAGACCAGCGTCTGTCCTCAGAAGGAGATATTCCTCCTGTTGCACGCACCTTAAGCAGCTCCAGGCTAAACTTGGCCTGCTCCAACTCCCGCATACGCCGGCTCTGTCTTTTGGCCCGCGTTTTCAGGTTGGAGTCGTCGAACAGGCGTGCGCTCTCTCGGACCACCACTTGAGCCTGCAGTTGCGCTTCTGCCTCTTCTCCTTGCATCTGCAAGCTCCTCTCCCGCTCCTCATAAGAACGGTCCTCCCACACGCTCAGATCCAGACCCATGATCTTTTGTTTTTCTTCCTCTGGAGAGGGGCTTGTTTGTCCATTCAGCAGCTGTGCGTCCTTCAACTTCTGCTCACTCAGCTCTTGGAACCTGTATATTTGAAAGATACCAAAAAGACTGTTGACAGCTGCTGATGAGATTACACTGAAATGATACTTAACTTAATGCAAAAAAATTAATTAGATATATTACCGCAATTTCCGGACTATAAGCCGCTACTTTTTTCACACGCTTTGATGTGGCTTAAACAATGATGCGGCTAATTTATGGATTTTTACGAGCTAACGAGCTTCATGCCCCCAAAACATTTAGCCTCGTCACATCGGACCAATGAAATTACCCAACAGGTCACAGTGGACCAATGAAACTGTTCGAATTAAATCAAACGCACTCACACTAAATTCTTCAGATCAGTCATTTTGCGCTTCATGCACACCCCCTCATCAGGGAAAACACACGAAGAAATGCATTTGATGCCGCTTTGAAGTTAAAGGCGATCGATCTGTCTGTCGAAGAAGGAAATAGAGCTGCTGCACGTAAGCTTGGCATCGATAAATCGATGGTGAGACGGTGGAGACGGCAGCGTGAAGAACTGACTCGATGCAAAAAGACGACAGAAGAGAAGAAGAAGAGAGACTGAGGAAGTGTGTGACGAAGTACCGGTAATTCTGAGGCTGTTCAATTCCGACACCGAAGAAGACGACTTTAGTGGTTTTAGTGCGCAGGAGGAAGATGAAGACATCAATGACTTTTCCTGGTCGGCAACTTTTTTTTTATTTATTTATTTATTTATTTTTTAAACAAGCCGTGTTACAGGCACTGTCCGGAAAAAAAGCATTTACGGTACGTATTTAATCAAACGTAAAAAAAAATAAATAAATCTTTGTGTAAATATCTCGTTACAACGTGGACACCTGCGGCTTACAGACAAGTGCGGTCTATATATGTACAACATTTTTTTCTTTTTAACGTTAGTGGGTGCGGCTTATATTCAGGTGCACTCAATAGTCCGAAAATTACGGTAATAATAATAATAATATATATATATATATATATTTTTTATTTTTTTTTTCCCCAACTGAAATAGAAACAAAACAACTTTACACTTCTCCCAACAAACTGCTTGTGCTTAGTGTTTGTGAAATCAGGAGACTTCTGCTTGGCTGACTACCAGTATGATCTGGGCATGAACAAGCTTAGGCCATGGATTGGACTGATTCAGGATATTTTAGGGTCCTGTATGATTAAGCAACATGCCTAAACAAAGCAGCTCTCTGTAACGAGGAAAGTCGCTTACCTATGCCTTGCCAAATAGCCTCGACATCCTGCTTGGAAGAGAACGATGATGTGACGACGGTGGATGTACTGCTCTCTGGCCTTGTAGCTTCTCCAGGCAGCCTGGATCGTGACAGCAGCTTGACTATAGCGTCTATGGCGGCACGGTCTCCAGTTCCTTTGGATTACCAGTACTGCTTCCTTCCAGATCAGGAATCTGCGGCGCTCTTGGAAACATCTCCAAGCTGACTGAATGCAGATTGCTGCTCCTTGTCTGACGTTATCGTCATATTTCAGCTGCTCGTCTCTTTGATTGGCCTGGCAGCTCCGCCACCAGTCCTGTACGAGAAGAGAAATGCAGTGTATGAGGTCCGCTGAGTGAAACTGTTCGTTTACGCAGGTCACGGAACACAAATCACGTTTGGCGCGACCGTCTCATGTCCGGTTCCAAGTCCAACTCTGGACTGTTGCAGTGAGAAGGCATTTAACTCTGCAGGACGTGAACGAAATACGCCACGTGTTTTGGGCAACATTTTTCCGTACATGTGAGCTGCATCGACGTAGATATTTTCAGTAGGGATGCACTGAAAGTTCAGCCGCCAAAAATGGCATTTTCGTTTTTTTTTTGCTGAAAGATAAAAAAAAAAAAAAACCCGAAAATATATGCTGCCCCGCCCCTCAGTGCTCAGATTTCACTCCAGATCTAGATGACGTTATCACGGTGATACCTGGCAAAGGGCGATCATGTCAGCGGTTTGGAAATACTTCAAAGTTTCTGATAAGGACATCAAATTTGCCACCTGCAGTGTTTGTTCCGCAGAATATTTCAAGGAGGGGTTACTGTGCCCAAGCACTTCTCCACGACAGGTTTGATACACCGCCTGAAAACACGACGTCCCGTTCAACATGCAGAGTACCGCTTAACAACAGTAGAGACGCCGTCTCCCATTGTGTTAGTCTGTTGTTTCCATTAAAATGATTCTGTAGCATACTTAAACTTGTTATATTTGCAAGATGCTAGCCTAGAGCTGCTAAGTTCATTACTCGACTGCTGTTTTGCAGATCACAATAGTTAACATTACGTTATTTGGATAATTGGATTAAAATAAAAATCTGTTCGATTTGATTGTTACAGAACTGAATGAAGAATAATATATTTAATATCGGTTTTGTTTTTTGTGTGTTCATTTCTATAAAAAAAAAAAAAAACCTGATTGGTTTGTAGTTTTAATTCAGATTCATTAAATTCATGAAATGAACTAAAAAACCTAATATTAACTCAGTTATACAATTTATTTTTGTAAGTCAGTCTCCGCAAACAGACCATTAGACGTGAACGCACCCTTTCATTTGAGTTACACAAAAGTCTGGTTATAATAATAATAATAATAATAATAATAATAATAATAAAAATAATAGAAAGACTCATAGAGAGCTATCATACTGGTGTTCAAATAAATCTCTTCCAGCAGTTTGTTAGAGACTGTAATTTAGAAAAGAAGTGTCCGAATGAAACATGAGTGAAAGGTTTAAAATGAATCGATTTCTCAAAAGGAGTGACATTAGAATAACACATCGCTCTGAAAAGGTTTTCATTGCCAGTACAATATTTCCATAGATCTTTCCGCCGCTTTACATTGCTGCACCGAACGTATTTATTTTTGTTCCATCAAGCAAAGCTGCACCACATGTTCTCTTAAATGATCTAATGAGGAGGAACCGAGCTACTGAAAAGCTAAACAGCGCAGCATGACGGAAAATATTTTTCAGTATTACACGGACACGAACAGCCAAGAAATCAATCGACTGAATTCCTGAACGAACACAAGAGTGGCTTTTATACAGTGGGAGAGTATAGAAAAGATCTCAAATCATGCCTACAGGGCTGGAGAAACCTTGGAGGTGTGAACAGTACCTGTATGAGGCGGGTGGCGTGTTTCATCCTGAGAAAACTCTTCCTCTCCCGCACGGCTCGGAAACGGCGCTGAAGATTGACGATCCTCCGCAGCACCTCCTGATGGAGCAGATCCTGGAGCCTCTGGCGTGCCACCTCACGCATGAACACCTGACCCACACACGCAGCCAGACAGACCGTGTTAGTGACTCCACACCACATACAGAACATTCTCTAGGAACGTGACTAATAAAAGTGGATCGTGTGTGTCATGCTGCAGGTTCGGCTGGTCTTCATTCTTATGCCTGATTCACTTCGATTCGATTAAATTCCACTACAGTAACGCGTTTGTCGCGTTCGTCATGCCGGAAGGTGGAGCCATACCGTCGTGCGGCCCACTTGAAAGCCATCAGGAGCGAGGTCCACCTGGCAGAGGTAGTGCCCGATGTCCTCCTGCGTGGCCTGTAGGTCCTCAGGTAGCATCACATGAAAGTGCCGGACAAACTCCTGATGGAGCGCGAGACAAAATGAACCTCGTTAGATTATTATTTTTGATCTGCTTTTGAGACATCATCATGTGTGCGACATACAGCTGTTCAAGACTCGCAGCGCCCCTGCAGTGAATATTCAAAGCCGTTAAGATGATTAGGAAAAACCATTTATATACATTTTATCGCTAAAGGAACACAAGCCTCCTTCTCTGTAGGTTATAGGGGGCGGGCAGCATGGGAAACAGATGCACTGTGTATGTAATTATCGTAAGGCGCATTCATAACGAACAATAGAGAGGCTGTGGAGGAGGTCAAACTGCCAAGGTGAGCACACTGCCCAGACATGCAGCAATAAAGGCTACATGTCAGTCCGGTGCCAGGGGACTTACCGCAGACTAAAACACTCGCACAGGTCAGACTTTTACACACACTCGTTCTTTGTTTTTGTTTTATTCTTCCACATTTTAGAATATTAATAAAGTCATCAAAACTCTTGAATAACATAACTGGAACTATGGGAATTATATTGTGATAAATAAACAAACCTAAATAAATCAAAATAATTTTATCATCTGCAAAGTAGACCCCCTTTTAGAATTTCCCTGAGATGATTTTTAATCAGAATTAAAGGAGTTCACACCGACGCTGCAAATAAAATGTTAGTTTTCTAATGAAAGAAATGAATACGTCGGCACGATGATATTTTTTAAGATCATGAGAAACATTTCGGCCAGGTGTCCACAAACTTTTGACCGGGGGGTGTATATTACTCAAAGAGCAAACTATACTAGCCAGAAGCTTAATTTGATCTAGCAGCACAACTCATTCTAACATACACACACTGACCACTTTAACAGCACTTATTCATATGGCAGCAGTGTGTGAAATCATGCAGATACGGCTCACGTCAAACATTGACCTTGGCATGGCCGAGTTTTTCCTAAACTCCTGCAAAAAATCTTTTGATTAACTCAAATAGCCGCTCTTTACAGACGAGGTGAGCAGAAAAGCATCTCGGAACACGTTGAAGCTTGAGGCGGATGAGCCACAGCAGAAGCTCACACTGGGTTCTACGTCTGTCAGCCAAGAACAGGAATCTGAGACCACAGTAGGCCCAGAGTCATAGAAACTGGACAGTTGGAGATTGGAAAGAAGACCAGGTGATTTGATGAATGACCAGATGGACCATCTGAATGAATGATTTGAATATATTATACTACATTGTATCCCTCCGCAATAGTTGCAGATACTGGAACCATCCATCTTCTATACCGCTTATCCTTCCTTCACGGTCATGGGGGAACCTGGAGCCTATCCCAGGGAGCATCGGGCACGAGGCGGGGTACACCCTGGACAGGGTGCCAATCCACCGCAGGGCACAATCACATACACACTCTCACCCATTCATACTGGGGGGACTTGGGTCAGAATTCAATCTTCCGAACCACGGTGTGTAATGGAGAATGCATCTCTAATGCATCAACAATTCTCACTAAAATATTTTTTTGTTTAAAACCAGACAAAACAAAACTATTATTTTGTTGTATTTAGATTTGAATGTAGTATATCTACATTTTATTTAATATTAGTTGTATAAGGTCATCTTACTGTATTGTAGGCACATCTTGAGAATGAACTTTAAAAACTCTACATCGATTACATTTTTGTCCTCCTGGTACACGGTATAAAACTATGCCAACGATAATAATAATAATAATAATAATAATAATAATAATAATAACTCGCGCTCACTGACCACACCTAGGCACAGAAGACGACATAACTGGAAAGAGTGATTTCAGCCTTGGATACCACGGGTATGACCCAACACAGGAAATGATCTAAACCTTATACACCCCTCAACAGAGGAAGAAAAGTCCATTCCAACTTCCAGAGGTTGTTCTGGGAACGTTTTATGGACTCGGACAGGGCGTGTAAATACCTGAAAGGTATATTTGATGCTGTAGCCTGATTGTCTGATTCGCACAGTCTCCAGCATGCCTGTGTAGCGAAGCTGCCTCAGCACCAGAGTGTCGTTAAATCTCAAGGGCAACTTGGAGGAAGAGAGACAGAAAGAACATGAACACCTTCCTGTTTTCAGAACGTCTTGTGGTACTAGTGGTACTGTGTTAATATACCTTCTCTGCATTTGAGCGGATGCACTTCACAAAGTAGGGCTCGGACTGCCCGAGAGTCTCCATCAGCTTATTAAGAGATGCCTTGAGAAAGACAGAGAGAGAGAGAGAGAGAGAGAGAGAGAGAGAGAGAGAGAGAGAGAACATAAAACAAATCATTTACGACTCTGACATCAATCGTGTTAAACCCTGTGACAGGCTTCATTTAAAGTGTGGGAGTATCTCATGGGTAACGTATTTCGAGCATGTTTTTGATCTAGCCTCTTGTTGATGGTTTTATGACACGTGCATATGCTTTTATTTTAAACGAAAGGAACGAGAGCAGTGTAACGCGAGCTATCAGCGTGGGCTGGTGTAATTTACTTTCTGTGAGTTGAGACAGAGTTCATCTCGAAGGACAAAGGAACTGGGGTCGGGCCCCACCTCAACCCTCTGCGTGCGTGTGTGTGTGTGTGTGTGTGTGTGCCAGTGTCTGAACTGAAGGGAGGAAGGAAAATCATCTATTTTGGTGGTCAGGAATTCACTTTCTCTTCGTCCAAAAAAAGAGAGGAATCAGACCCACAACAGGATGTGGGAAGTGAGGTCATCCACACATTTGTGCAGGCTTGTTGCCAGAGGCTGCGTGACTACACAGCGACGGGTGTTTTACGGCTCTCCAGAATGAGAAATCAAAATCCTACATATTCTTAAACGCTATATGGAGAAAGGATTCAGCAGATTGTGCTGTTTAAAGGGACAGATTATATATAAATGTGGTTTTATTGAGTAGCCATTAGACAAAGCCGATGAAGACAAAATAAATACAAATAGTGTTTAAAATATAAATAAATAACTGAAATAGCACCGAGTAAAAACAGACCGTAAAAAAAGGTCATTATGTAATCATTTTTGTTGAGGCTCATAAATATGGGCGGGGTAGGACAGCAAGAGAGAGAGAGAGAGCGAGTGAAAGAGCAAGAGTGTAATGGATAGAGAGACAGAGAGAGAGAGAGAGAGAGAGTAAGAGTAAGAGAATGTAATGGATAGAGACAGAGAGAGAGAGAGAGAGAGTAAGAGAATGTAATGGATAGAGACAGAGAGAGAGAGTAAGAGAGTGTAATGGATAGAGAGGGAGAGAGAGAGAGAGAGAGAGAGAGAGAGAGAGAGTGTAATGGATAGAGAGACAGAGAGAAAGAGAGTGTAATGGATAGAGAGGGAGAGAGAGAGAGTGAGTAATGGATAGAGAGACAGAGAGAGAGAGAAAGAGAGTGTAATGGATAGAGACCGAGAGAGAGAGAAAGAGAGTGTAATGGATAGAGAGAGAGAGAGAGTAATGGATAGACAGAGTGAGCGTGAGTAATGAACAGAGAGAGAGAGTGAGAGAAAGAGCGAGAGTGCGAGTAATGGATAAAGAGACAGAGAGAGAGTGTGAGAGACCGCGAGAGCACGAGTGATTGATAGAGAGAGAGAACGTTAGTAATGGATAGACAGTGAGTGAGTGAGAGAGAGAGAGAGAGAGAGAGAGAGAGAGAGAGAGAGAGAGAGAGAGAGAGAGAGCGAGAGAGAGAGAGAGAGAGACGCAGCGCACCACACTAACCTGAAACTGGGCACTAATACTCGGAGGTTTCTTCTTCTTGTGGAGGTGCAGCAGGGACTTGGTGATGCGATCATGCAGGGTCAGGTTGCTCAGGTACTTTAGGGACTTCACATCCAGCAGGTGCTGTAGTGCACAACACCAGAACCAACAACATCGTCAACACGATATTCTCACAGCTTTAATTCAAGGCTAAGTACTTCTGTAATATTCACCTTCGGAAGACTGGGTTTCATTTTGTAGTTTTTGTTCCTCCTGCACAGAGGGAAAGAAAAGGTTAAGATGACTGCAGATCAGGGGTGTCCAATCTTATCCGGAAAGTGCCGGTGTGGCTTCAGGTTTTCATTCCAACCGAGCAGGAGCCACGCCTGATTCCACCCGTTTTAATCAGATGATCTCGGCCTTCAATAGATTCAGGTGTGGCTTCTGCTTGGTTGGAATGAAATCCTGCACCCACACCGGCCCTTTTTCCGGATAAGATTAGACACCCCTGCTGCAGACTGTGCTCACACTGCGTTACCTAATCTACTCAAAATGAGTTCTGGGATCGCTGGCCTTGTTTAGAACGTTCTGAGTGGGGCTCGAGTCCGTTACCACACAGCACTTTTCTTTCTGGATTGGGAATAATGTGACGAATTGAAAAAAGTTTTTTTTTTTTTTTCTTACATCAGAATGCCATGGGCTCTCTCCAGGAGCTTGCTGCTGGTAGAGTTGATAAAGATCCCATCCTCGTCTGCGATTGAGCTGCCGGAAGACAGTCGACTTTGTCTCCCGGTGCGTCCATTCCTGCTGTCCCTGATGGGCGAGATGAACACGCGTGAACAGTCGTACTCTTGAGAATGTGTTTCTAACACGTAGTCTGAAAATCGCATGCACATGGGCTCCACGTGTATGACGTAATCGCGTAAGTATCATTAAAGAAGCCGTTGCTGAAAATCTTGACTACAGCTGGTTTGCTGCTTTTCGCTCAGTGGTGTTCTGGCATTTGTTCAGCGTATCGAGCTGGAGCTATTCAAGGCAACACGATCCAGTTAGGATTCACTTTATCGATCCAATAATTCATTCATTCATCTACAGGAAGTGCTGCTCAGGGTCACCGTGGGTCTAAAAGCCTCCCAGGGAACACTGGGCGGGAAGGGGTCAGCCACATGCTTTTGGGAGGAGTAAGGAAACCGGATGACCCGGAGGAAACCCACATGGTCACGGGGAGAAAACGCAAACCTGTTTGCCTTGATGACCAGATAGGGAACACCATAGCCTGTGGTGGGGGTCATCGTGGGTCTTACCCATAGGCACACCATTCTGATTAGATTCCGACAGAGAGTTAAAACACTCCACGTCGCCGGACGTCTCCGAGCCCGTTCGTGCACACATGGAGCACAGGAATCCAGAGATGGAAGTCCCTAGACCCACACCAAGTCATATTCTGTGATCTTGTAACATCATTTTAAAATGGAATAATCAGCAGTTTTAGAGGAAGTGAGCTGAATCTATCAAACATTCCTGTCCCTCTCTACAGGGACGGACCTTCTGCACTGATTTACAGGCAGGTGGAGACACCACATTGTGTTAAACGGTTGGATATTGGAGGTCCATCCAGCTTCTCATGAAATATTAAACCCCACCCCACAAATATATTGACCGTATGTATAACCATGTCTATGTTGTAGTTTAGTGTATGCTCATTATAGCGGAGACTCCAAATAAGACTATATGACCATTTGAGAGACCAATGTTCTTTTGAATGAGTGTCTATCCACAGCTTTGCAGATCTAAAGGAAAGGAAACACTGCTTTTATCAGCATCGACTGATTGCTAGCACTCTGGTAAGAGTTAAAAATCCCTGCGAGAGCTTCGGCCCGGCAAGGTAAAGCCGCTCCTGCTTCCCCGGCTGAACAAACAGAAGCTCTTGTAGCTTTTAAGCGGTCGGGACGGTTAACCCTAATCCCAGTGAAAACCATTTAACACAAACCACTTAGGCACAGGCTAAACGGAAAGAAGGGGAAAAAAAGAGACACACTGCTGCAAGTCTTTGTAGTGTCCAGGGAAAGAAAAGCTACAGCACATCCATCTCGAGGGGCAGCGGGAGGGCTGTGGCTGCCGTGAGCTTTATTTTGCAGCTCTGTGTGTGTGTGTGTGTGTGTGTGTGTGTGTGTGTGTGTGTGTGTATGAATTAAACCTGCTCCAGTGGATTTACCATACACACAGAGACAGCACGAGGCCCGGGACCTACGGTTCAGTTTCACGCACAGAAAAAGCAAGTCGCGGGGAACAAGCACAAAATTCTACTGACGGTGGGAATGTTTTTGGGGTTAGGGATTATTTTTGCGAAACAAAATGAAAGTTTTCAGAGCGTTCCAAACATTTTTATGGTAACGTATCGGACACATTTGGCTCGCGAGCGAAATCGGATAAGGAAGATCCAGGCACGAAACCAGAGTAGGATTATGCACCGTGTCATTTAACATCTAACAAATAGGATGATGTATTACTTAAAAATAAATAAATAAATAAAATAAAATAAAAACACGCGCACAAAAAAAAAAAACAGACAGGAACAATTTAAGAGTTAATCTCAAATGAATTATAAAAAAAATATATAATTTGGCTTGGATTAATGTGGTCTAGATTCTGGAGAACTCTCTGTGCTTTCCGTGGAGTTACATCCAACATGCTTAAGAAAAAGTCTGAGCCCCAAAGCCCAGGCCCAGATGCATTATGACAGCAACGATAGCCGGCCTCTGGCTGATTTAAACCTCGGGCGTGCACAGACATGCTGCACACAGGGACTGTAAATAATACTACTTCCATAAAATGATATGAACCAAACTTCCTTGAATAAATAAATGAACTTGCAGCCCGGATCTATAAACACTCGAAAGACAGACAAGAAAAATCTCCACAAACTTGGGTTCAAATTTTATGCATGATGATACCACAAGAAGAAGTGTGTGCATGCTCAGGTTTTTGAATGTGTCGAGTTTTCAGTCTAGCTGCCTGTCGAACCCATCATTCAATCCAGGGCTTAAAACGAAGACAAACATCTTTATACTGTGTGCAAAGAAAACAAAACAAAAAAGTTAAAAACTGTCTAAATAGATTCAGGCTCCGTGATCCTGGACTCCTTCGCTGCTGTTCATCAGAAGCAGATGCTGCGTGGGGCCCGATCGAGAGCGAATCCTGCTGTAGAGTCAGTGTGAGGCTGGGAGTAATTCAGATACGCCGCTGTGGACTTTAGGAGGTGGTGGTGGTGGTGGGGGGGGATAATTCAGTATGTGTATCCTCTCAGCTCTGTCCTCTGAGCGAATGTCGAGCTGTGCTTTAACGCCACAGGAAGCAGCTGCGTGGAGTTTAGTGTTCACTTTGTAACCTAGCCAGCGTGTGCGCTTGCAAATCACATTGAGGGAAAACAAAGGAACTATTGTGAGCCACTGGCCGAGGACATGGGGGATAATCCCAATACCATGGAGCCGTTTAGGAGGTATGAAGCGGAGGAGGCATCTCCGTGGTCACCGCATGTCCTGCATGGCCAAGAAAGGCCAGAAGAGATCTTATCCACACCTCTTCTGAGTCACTGTCGAGCTTTCATTATTTAAATATATGTACGGTGCATCCGGAAAGTATTCACAGTGCTTCACTTTTCCCACATTTTTTGTCCTCTGGTTTGTCCTCTGACATGCATGGTTAACTGTGGAACCTTATATAGACAGGTGTGTGCCTTTCCAAATCATGTCCAATCAACTGAATTTACCACAGGTGGATTCCAATCAAGTTGTAGAAACATCTCAAGGATGATCAGTGGAAACAGGATGCACCGGAGCTCAATCTTGAGTGTCATGGCAAAGGCTGTGAATATTTATGTACATGTGGGTTTTTTTTTTTTTAATAGATTTCAAACAGACTTCTGTCACGTTGTCATTATGGGGGGTATTGTTTGTAGAATTTTGAGGAAAATAATGAATTTAATCCATTTTGGTATAAGGCTGTAACATAACAGAATGTGGGAAAAGTGAAGTGCTGTGAATACTTTCCGGATGCACTGTACATTGGATTTATTTCGGCTATTTACCAGTTTTCCACACTGTTTTACATTTTGCATCAATACCACAGCGTGTTCTTTGTATGGAGAAGCGTTAGGATTCACAAGCACAGTCGACCCCACATTTATTGCCACTCATCATTAAAATGAGTGTCTTTATCGTACAGATATATCATATACTAATTCCAAGTCCAGCATCGTAGGGTTACTTTAAATATGTAGCGACCGTGATGCATCTGAGCAAGCAAGAACAAGTCCAAGCATTTCTATTTGTAGGAAATCAAAGTGAAAGAGAACATACTGAGCGAGTTCTGGAAACACGCCCTGTGTGCATTTCAGATGAATAACATATTGGGACACTATAGTTTTATTTACCTCTCCCTATCTCAATCTCCCCAGTCTCTAACAGTGCGTCTGCAGTCAAACTCCGTTTCAGAGGGTGTGCCGCCACGCCGCCACGCCCCCCCCCCCACCATCTGACACTTATGGACACAAATATGATATCCACAAAAAAACCCTCCACAAAATAGTTTTGGAGATATTCTCATTTTAAATAAAAATATTTTGGATGATTCATCCTGTACTAATGTTGTGTTCGTGCAATTAACCACTCCCCTTCATATAAACCCACTCCCGCGGACAGGCCTCGCTCCACAGCACTGCATTTCTTTAAAATCCTGGTTACATAATTATCAACAACCCTGCAATTAATATTTGATGAAGCCTCATCTGAAGAGAATAACAACACATAGCCTCTTCCGGTAAAGTCTTCGGTTTGGAGAACAAGATGACGACTCACCCCATAATTATAAATTTGAATAATTATGCTTAAGGATAATCTTATAGCCATGTTTCTGGCCCATTCCATTGCAGGGTGCCAATAATTCTTGAGTTCCTCATTTTACACTTGTTCCTCTTTTGCCTTTTACGTACGGCGAGGGGGGGGGAGAGAAATATAGAAGCTTTGCTCACAGATCTAACGTTGAATGCCTGGTAGTTTTTAACCCAAACTTCTGCTCACAGGCCCGGGTCTTTAAAATCTAAACGTAAACAGTGAAGGTCGAAAGGAGAAGGACAGGGCGTGATGTTAAAACCGCTGTAGACGGGACTCTTACCGATTAGAGCGCTCGTTGTTGCTGCCCTGCAGGTCCGAGAGCGGCGTGCGAGGAGTCCTCCTGCTCACACCTGGAAAAAAAAAAAAACCACACAACGGCACACCTCTTACACATGCCGAGTGTTTCGCGAACAGAGCGGACTTTACACAGGCGCAGCAGGCAGAGGAGTGAGAGGGTGAGCTTCATGTCTGTGAGTAGGAATTAACGAGGAGTGTGAACGGGTGGAATGGAAACGATGGCTCTTTGTGCTGATGGAGAAACGCACATTCACACAGATCTGTCTGCTGTAACTGGGTGGGGTGGGGGGGAAGCAAACTCATAGATCTTAAAATACGGAGTAAAAACCTTTAAAAAATGAAAAACTCTCCTAAATAAACAGGATGAATTATACATTATTCGTAGGATTTTTTTTTACAGAACTTTTTTTTTTAATTGAAATTCTTTCCCTCCCGTTTATGTTGTTTATGTTTGCTGAACTGTGTGCAGAGTGTAAACCTTAATCAAAACATTCAACAACATCTACAGAAGAATATTTTATAGAGGAACTGCGATTTCTCCGAGACACGTGAAGTAACTGTTGCCCAGGGCAGTGTTTAAAAAAATAAATAATAAAAAAATACACTTGGAGGAAAGCCACCCAACCCTATCCACCCTTTTTAGCATGCCTGAGCTCACAGACGCCTTCTATTGGCTAGTGCTATTGTGATCGACAGGAAATGCAATGCGATGCGAACTCTGGAGTAAGCAAAGATTATTCATTGATACGTAAAACGTTGTCCCTGTGAACGAGCTGTTACTCAGGAAAAAGCTCATTTATTACAATGAGCGCCTTCATTATATTAAATCTGTGATTTGCAGCTGCCCCTACTGTCACAGCTGCTGGTATAGAAAATGAACTGACACCAACTGACTAATCAAGAATAGAGTGGTAGAAGGGTTTATCATTGAATATATATGCATAATATATGGAGAGGAAAAAAAGCCATAATTATAATATAGCAGTTAAAATAATATAATATACAGGCTTAAAAAAAACAAAAAAAAAACAATGCAAATGAATGTGCAGTTATCATGCTTTGAATGAAAGTGGCGGAAATTGTGGCTGAAAAGTATGAGAGCAGGCCTGCTCCGAGCCCACGGGGCATGAAGCAGGAGATGAGCTCGTACTTTGCCTTGGAGCTGCAGCGGTTAGTGATGTGCTGTTAAAAGCAGCTTGCAAGTCATGCTGAACCCACACACACACACACACACACACACACACACACACACACACACACACACGGCTGTTAGTGAGAGAGGTGCATCATCTGACATGCAAGAATGTGCACTGACACAAAGACAGGTGCAGAACCTAAGGGCTTTAGACACGAAGGGGAAGACCAGCCGGATGAGAAAGTTAACAGAGCGGCACTCGCCGTTTGATTCACATCGGCGCATACGGAATACGACGCCGCTGAATGACTGACTATATTCAAATAAAAGTCCTTTAAAAATAAATAAAAATACAAAATGTATTTATTCACTCTGATAAAAACGTGTAGTAGTCGTACGTCCAGCCGAGCGATGAAACGGCGTCCTTACTTCTTAAATACTTTAAAATCACCCTCACAATTTGAGCGCTTTCGGTTTGGCTTTAGATTTAAGCTGGTGCCCCTTGAACGCCTTGGCCCCCGGGTGCATGGAGTGAGGAGACGGAATAGTGGAAAGGCAGCCTTACTGTACTTCTCCTCCTTGCACCTCTGCAGGATCTCTAAGCTTCTCTGATGCACAGGGTGATGCAGAAAGCTAAAACTATCCACATTTTTCAAAACTGCACATGGAGCGGCAGCGTCATGCCCTTGGGAAGCACAAGAGAAAAAAAAAACAGAGGAGAGATACAGAAGAGACAGATTAAACAGGGAGAAGTTAGATGCGCAATTTACTAAAGAATCATCTGCAAAGCTTCATACAGATAGAGAGAGAGAGAGAGAGAGAGAGAGAGACAGGCACATAAACTGCAGATACCCAAGTGTCTTCTCACTGGTGCACTCACCGTCCCTCTTTCCTGAGCGTCCTCTTAACCTAACCGCTATTTCAGTGAGAATGATGTCACCTGTAATTATATCTCCTTCCTCCGCCCCCTCTCTCCTCCGGGAAGATGAAGTACTGTCTTTAAGAGTAGTTTCATTAAATTAAATTGAAGAGTGGGTTTTTTTTTCCTGTATGAGTAATACTGGACCATTTATCTTGGAGAAACACACAGATCATTCATAAAGCAGTGATGGTGGAGGAGTTGTGTGTGTGTGTGTGTGTGTGTGTGTATATATATATATATATATATATATATATATATATAGTGTCTAAGGTGAAGAGGTTGAGTCTAACTGGGGCATCTAAGAGGCAGCACTGGGGTGAGAAGCGTTGCTCATTTAAACTAAAGCTTGATGACTTCTGCTGAGCCGAGACCCACCTGAGCAAATTTCTAATGCTTCCCTTCTACCAGTGTCTCATTAATCCTGCTCCTCCACACACCACTAATTCTAGAGTGAAAAGGTGTCAGGGAATCACTCGCTCACTCGCTGCGTGACTACTCTAAACGCCCTAAAGACTACGGCCCGACATCTACTGCCTGTACCTGCTCATAGCGTGCCCTCTGGAACAAAACGACTCACCACTCTTCTTCTCGGTGTGTCTTTTCCCTGCCTCCCTGAAGGCCACCACAGCTCTGCAGTAAGCGCGCAGCACGGCCCAGCGGAATGTAGCCACCGGGTCGATGCCGATCAGGCCGCCGATGAAGGCGTTTCTGCTGCTCTTCAGCAGAGCTACGATGTCCGGACGCATGTGGTCCGTGTTCTTCTCCCTGAAGTCCTGAGTGTGGAGGAAGAGAGAGAGAAAGAGAGAGAGACTCGCTGAATTAACCCTTTATTGCTTAACTCCTATATGAAAGTTTATTGGAACGGTTTCTCGAATAAACTTGAAAAATTTGTCCCAAAATAAATAAATACACTCGCGTTACAGAAGATGTAGAAGGCATCTGAGCCGAGAGTGACGAGAATGAAATACGATGTAAAGTCCTGCTATAGGAACAGAATCAGCGATGGGGAGGTATGATGCCACAAAGTTGATTCTTTTTTTTCTGATAGCAAGTTTAGAGCTCGGCCGATATTTTTATCGGTTTTACCGATATTTAGGCATTTTTCCATAACCGGATATCGGTTTTGTAATATCGGATCCACCGATAAACGTTCAGCACTGTACTGGAGGAGAGACGAGTCGATAGCGGTGTGCACAGGGGTATAGAGGTACGCTTGCTTTGCTTGAATAAAAAAGTTATTATTTAAAATAAATTCTTGATATGCAGCTCTGCGCTAAGAAATAAAGACAAACTCACAGAGTCACATCATCTGTTTACCTCTTTTTTAATAATAAGGCACTTTAGCAACAGTGCACTTTATTTTTTTTCTTTATCAGTGTATAAATAAGATTTTTTGGGTTTTTGTCAAACAGTCAGTATCAGTTGATCGCTAAGCGTGTTACGGAGTTGTGTTTATAGAATATTTTTTAGACTTTCTATAAATATGAACAATTAGGGCATTAATCATGTCATCTGTGACAAAAATATGTACGTACAAACATGAGTAAATAAATAACGCTATATAACTCGGCTCGTGTGAATCTAATATGACTCGACTCGCATGAAACGGTACCCAAAGCATTCCATTACCAAAAACACACACCACGCTGCTCAGCACAAACATCTCACCAGCACGGACAGGCTCCTCTAATCTCTCGACTGAAATCCATTCCATTCGAAAGAGGTTTCCTTTGCACAATACAACAGTCTAAACAAAAACAGACGAGAACGCCCTCAATATTAAAACAAGTCCTCGTTAACGATTGCAGCAGTCGCTGGAGGACCAGAATGTCCACGCGTGTGCATTAAGACCTAATCCAGCGGTGCGATTCAGCTCCCTGAACAGGGACGGGCCATTTATCTCCGGGTTAAAGAAAACCGACTGCAGCATTCTCAGAATACCATCTGGCTGCCCGTGTGTGTTCAAACGCGTACGCGTGAAAATAACTTCCCACAGGCTCCAACGACTCGGGGGCATGGGACAGCAAAATTGCTTACAGAAACACGAACGTCCACGCTAGTGAAAATAATGTGCATTATTTCCACCTTATATGAAGGTCTGGGTAAAGAATAAAAAACGCGTGCGATCTCGTCACATGTCTGGGATTACTTTACCGCTCTGAGCTCCTCCGAATGTTATGAAGGGTAACGATCTGCTGTGCAGATGCTTTGAAATTCTGATAATCATTTCCTTAACCACCATCTTGACCACGTCCTTTCTTATTTCAGATGAAGGAACGATGGTAATTGAAGCTGGTTTATCCAGAAGATTACAGCAAACTGTTAAGGCTGGGTTACATCGCCTTTTAACTACACTGCCGGTCAAAAGTTTGTGGACATGCGACTGAAATGTTTCTCATGATCTTTAAAACAATTTGATCTGAAGGTGTGTGATTAAACGTTTTAAATCGGCGACAAAAATATAATCGTGCCGACGTATTCGTTTCTCTCATTCGAAAACTAATTTTATTTACAAAATATATATATTATATATATATATATATATATATATATATATATATATTTTTAAAACGGATGCCTTGGAGCGAGATATTCCGAAAAGCAGCTGATGAGAGTCTGGTGTCGGTGAGAACTCCTTTAATACTGTTTAAAAAGCATCTCTGGGAAATTCCTCAAGAAATCGCTCGAGAAAACGGCAAGAATACGTTTCGGGAAAAATTCTAGGCGAAATGGGCGTCGACTTTGAACATGCTAAAATACTAAATTATTTCGATTTATTTGATATTTTTTATGACGACATAATTCCCATAGTTCCTTTTGTGTTACTCCAGAGTTTTAATTAGACTTATTATTATTATTATTATTATTATTATTATTCTAAAATGTGAGAAAAGAACTCAAAATAAAGAATAAGTTTGTCGAAACCTTTGGTGTATGCGTTAGGCAAAATGGCTGCCTGAGAATCTTCAGGTCGTTTGGGACGTCGCTTGTGCACGGCCTCGCAGATGAACCCATTACGATTAGTGTACATGTTACATTTTAAAAACCTCTAACATGTCCTAATAAAAGCTCAGTTTTGCGTGACCATCTTCGGGATTTTCTAGATTAGTAAACAGTTCCGAACGGCGATGTAGAGTTTTTGATTTGAGACGCGGCTCGTGACAATCACCTCAACGGGGGAACGTTTAAATAACGGAAGCTTCGACGTCGCTCTGCGTGAAATCGCTAAAACCATTTAGAGTTCGTCTCGGAAAGCAGATGGACAGAGATGTTTGGAACCCAGCGTCCCGTCTAGTGGCGGTCGCGTTTAATCCCCGACACGCACGCAAGACGTGCAGGCGAGTGTGTGAGCTTTTTCCCACAGCCCAGTGTAACGGGTGAGAATTCAGAGCGCCACAGTGAACCTCCTGGTGTTATCGAGTGCAGCGCTCACCTTCACGCCGTACTTGACCTTCCCAGCGTAGTGTCTGATGATGAAGGCCGGCTCCATGACGGCAGGAAACTCGATGTAGCTGTTTCCCTCGTGCTGCCGCTTGAACTTGTCCAGCAACGTCTGGTTGGTGGCCTGTGGGAAGCTGCGATCGAACGGACAAAGAAGTTTAGCTTCCGAGTCAAATAAGCAATACAGAAATTCCTCATTTCTTTAGTGCGGCCATTTTTTCAATAATAGGAAAATGGCACAAACTGCAAACACAAGATGCAGCATCGAGTACTGCGATCGAAACGCACCAGTTGATGTGGATAGATGTGAACGAGAGCATATTAGAACGAGTGCAATAATAATAAAACTGAGATCTGCCTTACACCTGGAACTACAGTCAGAGCTGCTGTTATAGAAGATTCATCAACACCTTTTGACTAATCATCGCTCTGGTATGAACAGAAATCAAGCAACACTGTCAGTAACATCAGGATGGCAAGTAGTTACAGAACCTGCCTTTCGAAAATGCGTTTAATCACCAATAAAGTATAAATTCTAGATATTTTTACTATCAAAACCTGGAATCCAGAGGGACGCTGGTGCTCGTGGCACGTTTTATAAAAAAAACAAAAAACAAAAAAAACAACAAAAACAAAACAAACAAAACTGTGTGAGATCAACAGCTCCGAAGCAAAGCTAAGCCTCAATTTAGTCTCACAAATATAAACACATTTTAACTGGACCACGATGTCTTTGTTGAATCAATCAAATCCTGGAATGAACTTCATCAAATCACTGCCAAAGATCCACTTAATCAACTGGTACAACTTTAATACAGCTTCTTCTGAACTTAATTTTTTTTTTAAATAATAATAATAAATTTAACTGGAGCCCAAAAAAAAAGAAAAAAAAGGCTTGAAATATTTCACTTTGTGTGTAATGAATCTAGAACATATGAAAGTTTCACTTTTTGAATGAAATTACAGTGGTGGAGGGTGTGTGTGGGGGGAATTAACTTTTCCAAGATATTCCAAATTTTTTTGCGAAGCACCTGTAGAGTAACACAGCAGAGAAAACACCACCACAAGAGAAGACATTACAGAACGTATCGGAGCCATGAAGGTTACGGAAGGAGCGAAATACAAGAAGCAACATCAGGAAGTTTCAAAATGGATAATGGCTGATCCGAGTGTTATATCGTTGGTTATTAGTAACTTTTTTGTTACCGTTTACACAATGAGTCTCATCGTGAAAGGAGACTGAAGGTCAGGGGGAGGAAGATGGAACGAAGTGGGGAGAGAGGGAAAGAGAGGGAACGAGATGCAGGAATATGATAAACGTGGCGAGTTCCTTTAGCCTTGAGGGGCTCGAGAGCTGCTGCCAATACTTCAACAGCAAAGCAACGGCAACAGGAAGAGGAAGAATGTGCCATGAGAGTTGAAGTATGAAAACCACAGAGTCCAGTTTCAGGCTATTTTAAGAGGTTTCCTTGATCGTGGAACAATAAAAACAGGGGCGTAAAAAAAAAAAAAAAAAAAAAAAGACGACAGTTTCTTTTCTTCACAGTGAACAAAGTGTCCGCTCTGGTTTCAAAACGTAATTAACATGAACCAGGAGCATGACAGGTCTTTAAATTTTTTTTTTTTTAATAAACTCAGGCCTGTGTAATGAACCACAAGTTCTTTCCGTCACTCACTTGCACTCCTCGTCCAGTAGGTGGAGCAGCGCAGTGGGCTTCTTGCTGATGAGGCTGATGCAGCCCGTGTTGTCGATGTAATCTATGTTATGCCAGGTGATGCCCTCTGCTCTGTACTCTTCCTGAGGGGAGAAACACAATAACATTAACACGCCTTTTAAACACACACACTCTTCATGTGAGACACTGAACTGAACTTCCAGAGCTTGGAGTTTGAGCTCATGTTGAAAACAAAGCAATAGCGTACGTGTAATAGATGCACAAATCACACCGCGCTGTCCCACCGGGTGATTTCTTTCATCATATAAACAGATTATTTCATACAAATGAACAGTCATGTTGTTTTTAATCAGGACGTGTTATTTTTCCACACGACTCCACCCGAGCCGAGGAATTTCTTTCATCTCTGGACGGCAGCCAGAGCAACAAAACAACAGGCCACCAGCGAGTTTTTAAGTGTTTTCATGACCATGACTGAAGAAATGTTCCTCGAGCCTGACCGTGGTCTCTGCGGTTTAATAATATGCAAGGCATGCTCGATGTTAACATTTCGCTGGGTTTTTTTTTCCCCCCCCGCCCCACGCCCGACTTTTCCGTGGATTTCAAAGAATGTTAAAAAGTATACGAGAGTATCCAGGCGAAGGTTTCGTTAAAAAAACCAAAAAAAAAAAAAAAAATCAGTAGCATCTTTCAGCCTTGTTAACGCCAAAAGCAGAAAATTAGAGGAACAAACTAGAAAAATACCGGGTTTATATATAACAAGCACAGAAAGATCACACTGCTCACGTGGGGGAAAAACCAGAACTAAAAATCTAAAGGAAAATGAACAATAACGAATTCTTTCCAACGAAATATGTTATGAAAATATACTATGGAATACCATGACTAATGATACTCCTATATAAATACCTCATCAATAACGGTCACTAATGAACTAATGCAACCTAATCAGGCAGGGCCTTTCTTTCCCCCCCTCGCACAGCCTTCTTTTGGCGGACGAGAGGAATGAGCACAAACGGCTTCCAAATCAAAGCAAATAAAACCCCATTTACGACATGCCCATAAATGGCGCTGTGAAAAAAGGAGGAAAAAACTGCCATTAATGGTATAATGGGAGCGTGTGCGGCGTGTCCGCCTTTTCCAAGAGTCACTCCAGTGTGTTTGGATTTATGGGCGGCAGATGGCACGCATGCCAGGCGTAGCTGAGGAACAGGCAGGATATCCCAGAGCCGAGGCCCAGCGCCTGCTCTTCAGCCAGCATGCAGCAGGAAGATGATTACTACTAATACAGTACTACCGACACGTCTATTAAACCACCGCTGCGATTACTCCTGCTGCTAAATACGTCTAATATTTCACAAACGGGTACAACGATGCGCATCACTAATCGTCTAGGCATGCTACATCCTGAGGTAAAAGTATGAGCGTGATGTTTAAATCTCTGGAAAAAGCTCATAACCTTTTCCGAGTTCATCACTCACTCGGACGCCGACTCGGCCCGGACACTTGAATCCACTGTTTTTCATGTCTTAGAGCAATTAAATTGTGGAACTTGGCCGAGAATGTCACATGCCCAAGTGTTCGTCTAGGAACAAATGGGTGGTGCGCCATGAGCGCACGTTTCCCCCTTCCAAGGACCTTCAAACAAACTTGTCCTAAACTGGCCATGAATGCAAGAACTCGTGTCGGAGACGACTATAACAACGGACACTTGTTTAACACCAAATGTCTCCAAACTCACTGCGGAATAATACGGCATGTCGTGGTCTTTAGATAAAACCAAAAACATTCTACATAAACAAAGCAAAGAACGTTAAAAACCTGAGGTGAGTCAGCCTCAAAAAAATGAAATAAATAAAAAGGAGTGGTGGCCTGGAAAAACCCTGCACATGGTCAGTTTATTTTACTATACACACACACACACACACACACACACACACACACCACACACACACCATGTGGACAAAAGAATTACGAGGACACCTGACCATCACAAGCATATGTGCTTCTTGAAAATCTCATTACACTGTAGATTTAGTTCCCCTTTGTGGTTATAATAACCTCCACTTTTCTGGGAAGGCTTTCCACTGGATTTTTGGAGCGTGGCTGTGGAGACTGGTTTATATTGGTGTGGAGGCGTGGGGTACGTGTTCAGTGGGGTTGAGGTCAGGGCTCTGTGCAGAACACTCGAGTTCTTCTACACAAACCACGTCTTCATGGAGCTCGCTTTGTGCACGAGGGCATGGTCTTGCTGGAACAGGTCCGGACCTCTTGGTTCCGGTGAAGGGAAGTTTGTGGAAACAGTTCAGATACGAGTGTGAAGTGTATACGTGAAAAACTACAGACGCTCGTGTAGTACGTTTCTCTACTGCGTCTTTTTGAGTCTCAACCACACAAAGTTCTAATGTTTTAAATCACTTTTATTTCTAAAAGTGACAGAGGAGAAAGACGCCCTGCCTACTAATACATTTATAACCTGCAGTATAACATTTATACTGATAAACAAAAACAACAACACTAATGCCTAATTTTTTTTTAAAGAACTCTAAGTCTGCAATGGGAAAATGAGCTCCTGCTTTGATTATCAGCAACATCCACGATAGTCTGCCTCTTCCCCTGAGGTAAAAGCCACTCAAGCGTTTAAACACGAGCCTCATTGTCGTCTCTTCACTCTACGGATATCTAACGCGAAGATCGGTGAGGAAATAAGCGCCGATTCATTCGGTCAGGTCTGCTGAATAAATTTCTCGTCTCGTCTTTATTAGGTCATTTAAACATTTGAAAACACTCTCCTGGTTGTACATTGCGTGCAAGCGCTCTTCTTTGTTTTGATGATGATATGAAGTGCAGGAAAAGCAGCATCTGATTATAAACTGAGGCTTATATCCATTCTGCTAGGTCATGTAACGACTCGACCATAAGGTCATGTGGTTCACCGTATGAGGAAATCACTTCGCTAGGTTTTCTCAGACCATCATGCACATTCTGAAAGCGGGCCACTTAAGCCTTCAATGCCTTGTCCAACCCACTGCTACATACCAAGGAAAGGTAAGCAGGGCACGAACAAAAGAACGCATCGATTAGACAAACATTAATCAGAGTAATACGTGGATCTTACATCGTGCAAAGATTTTTCCACACAGCATAGCACGTGGTGTAAAAAACCAAAAACTGTCTAATCAATGTAAGATTTCATCTGCGACGACGACGCTCTCCCCAAACATCAATCCTGAGCAAATCGTGCCAAGTATGAAACCAGCCTTAGTCTCATTAGTCTACAAATAGACTAAACTCAAGCTTTTTCTGGGAAAACACTCCTTTAATGTAACGCGATTTGCAATTGCCAAGTCCTAAATGTGTCTTTGTATTAGAAGTGTAAAAGCAGTGCATTAGTGTAATCTAATCTAATCGCAATCAGATGCCTCACCTTCGATGCCAGCTGTCTGTGGCTCGAAATAAGATGGCACCTTACATAAGTGAGCTGCTCTTTTGTGGACTGCCAGCGGTGATTTCTGCTGCCTGATCGAATAACGGAAGCAATCAGTGAGGCGAGGCGAATCTGATCTGGCACTTAAACGGGCACACCGCACTTCAGAGGCCTAAAAGACGCATTCCGCTGTCTCCGGAGCAGCGCTGCGAGACTCATCACTTTAGTCCAAAATGAAGGGTAGTGAAGTACACTTAAAAATGAACAGATTTAAACAGCTTTCCTTAAAGATGATCTGTAATAACCCTGGTCAGTAGAAGTGCTGAGTATAGTTGGAGTGTTGCAGTATCGGTAGCATTGTGGTGATTCAAACTCTATAATATAACTCTACTGCACTATTGTTCTCTCCATTTCTTAACAACCCTAAACATCAAGCATCAGGGAAATATTGCAATTATTTGAATTTTTAAAATAAATAAATAAATAAAAATCAATCAATCAATCAATCAATCACCCTCCCTTTCAGGCTTTCCTAATGTTCTAATGAAAATGTATAAAGTCTTCCTGGTTAAATATCAACTTCTGTGAGCTTTCCAGGAAAAACGTTTCAGGAATTGCAGTAACATCTTGTTCCTACAGACGGCTTTATCCTTTGTTCCTGGGAGTTTCACTTCAACTCTGGCTTGTGTTCACATTTAGTCCCTTCCAGTGCATAAGAAATTATACACTACAAATTACTAAAGTAACATATTCATAAGCAATGTATATATAATCTTGAATGAATATATATATATATATATATATATATATATATTTTGAAAAATTGAATATCGTGGACTGGCACCCTGTCCAGGGTGAACCCCGCCTTGTGCCCGATGCTCCCTGGGATAGGCTCCAGGTTCCCCCGCGACCCTGAAAAGGAATAAGCGGTAGAAGTTGGATGGATGAATATTGTGGAAAAGTTCGTTTTTTTCCGTAATTTAATTCAAGATCAAGTAGAACTTTCATATATTCTAGATTCATTACACAAGTAGTTCGAGCTTTTTTTTTTGTTTTGTTTCAATCTTG
Source organism: Ameiurus melas (assembly GCA_012411365.1). NCBI lineage: Eukaryota > Metazoa > Chordata > Actinopteri > Siluriformes > Ictaluridae > Ameiurus > Ameiurus melas. The sequence continues at coordinate 5,712,653 of CM022762.1, read as the reverse complement.
ATTAGGGCTTACAGCTCATGGACATCAAAAGTCCAGTATCTCAAAATATTCGAATAAAGAATTTATAATACAGAAATGTCGACCTGAGAAGACTCTAATCAGATAATTAACTCAAAAAACCTGCACAGGTTTCCTGAGCCTTTAATCTCTCAGTCTGGTTCAGTTCAGACGACCACAATCACAGGGAAGATGAAAGTTAATGTTGCGTTTCATTTGGAAATCAAGGTCCCAGAGTCTGGAGGAAGAGTGGAGAGGAACAGAATCCAAGCTGCTTGAAGTCCAGTGTGACGTTTCCACAGTCAGTGATGATTTGGGTTGCCATGTCATCTACTGGTGTTGGTTCAGTGTGTTTTCTCAAGTCGAGAGTCGATGCAGCGTCTACCAGGAGATTTTAGAGAACTTCATGCTTCCATCTGCTGACGAGCTTTATGGAGATGCTGATTTCCTTTTCCAGCAGGACTCTGCACCTGCCCACAGTGCCAAAACTACTAGTAACTGGTTTACTGACCGTGGAGTTACTGTGCTTGATTGTCCAGCCGACTCGCCTGACCCGAACCCCAGAGAGAATCTACGAGAGACACCAGACCCGACAATACAGACGAGCTGAAGGCCGCTATCAAAGCAACCTGGACTTCCAGAACAAACACCTCAGCAGTGCCACAGGCTGATCGCCTCCATGCCACGCCGCATCGATGCAGTAATTCATGAAAAAGGAGTAAAGCCCTGACCGAGCGTCAGTTCATAAATTAACATCCTTTCCACAAGGTCAACATTTCTGTATTATAAATTCTTTATTCGAATATTCTGAGATACCGGATTTTTTATTTCCATGAGCTGTAAGCCGTAATCATCAAAATTAAAACAATAAAAGGCCTGAAACATTTCACTCTGTGTAATGAATCTAGAATATATGAAAGTTCCACTTGAACTCAATTACATTTTCCACGATATTCTAATGTTTTGAGAGGCGCCTCTATATAATATGAATTCACAATACAACTTGAATATCTGTTCGTTGCACGAGAGCAAACCGATGTGGGGAAGTGCTATCGGCTAGTGACAGTAACGTGTCCTTTCTCGACCTTAATAAAAGCCTGAACCGAACACGGGCTTTAAAAGGTGAGTCACAAAGGCACCACTCTGACAGCTGGTGATTAAAATGAAGAGATGTGGGGGCTGTAGGTACCTCAGGCAAACATGGAGTGCATCAAATGAATGGTGATCCAAAGAGACACAATAGAGCTTTTCTTTTATTTAAAGCGTCTTTGTTCGAGACTGGTTTATTTAGTCAACTCGCTAAAGTCAGTTTATTTACCAGAACAGGCCCTGTAATAAAGGCGAACCACCATGTAAACCGTTTGGCACATATGAGATGTGGTGAACAATAATTTGCCACAGAATGTAAAGTAATACTTTTTTTTTTCCCAACTAATCACCACCCAAAGCAACACTGTTTACATAAAACTGACCTATAACTGAGGTACGCTGGCTTACACGGTGCCTTGCGTAAGTATTCACACCCCATATACCTCTCCTGCTAGCATGTCATGCAGTCACCTTGCGGTTAAACATCAATCTATCCATCCATCCATCCAGTTTCTGTACTGCTTATCCTACACAGGGTCACAGGGAGCCAGGAACACATCCCATCACGCACACACACACGCTATGGACAATTTAGAGATGCCAGTCCGGCTACAACACATGTCTTTGGACGGAGGAAGGTAGCCCCCAAAGCATGAATAGAGCACGCATACCACGCACACGTTTGAAGGAGGCGGGAATTGAATCCCCAACCCCGGAGGCGTGAGGCAAATGTGCTATAGAGAAAAATGGCAGCTGCTATCCAGACTCTAATTGCTTTGTGTGTGATCGCAGCTCATAGCCAAATAACCGATGACTTCTTCACTATTTGCTGGGGGTGTGCTCTGAAAAAGATAAAGATTAACCCAGGACAAATAATAACAATGCTGGGGTAAAGACAAGCACGCTAACTACCTCACCATACTTTCTAATATTACGTTAGCTACCATTTTCATGCAAGTGACAGGTTTCTAGGCATCCTAGGAGACATTGGTCTGGGCAGCACGCTACAGCATTCACTTTCCCGGTGGGCAAAGCTAATAAAAGATACGATTGATCAATGTCTGGAAATATCCATATTAATATGAATTTATCGATAATAAGCGAGTTCTTCGGTTCTTCTCTCAGTAGAGGAAAAATTGTGAAATTCTTGTATATAGTATTTAATAAGCGCATACACGAATGCGATACATACGTTGGAACACTGAGTATTCCTTTAGGTAATTTTTACTGATATAATTATAAGTGAGAATACTGTTCAGACATATTACATTTACATTTATTCACTTAGCAGACGCTTTTATCCAAAGCGACTTACAAATAAGCAAAGCGAGATATTATAAATCCTGAATGAGAAGTTATTCCCTCTTTACATGATGACGTACCAGTAAAATATTTCATTAAGTGATTTAGCCGGAGTTTGCGGCGGTGATATTAACTCGAGTAGCGTGCGAGCCGGTATTTTCAATCAGTGTGCAGTCAAAACAACTCGAGCTGTAATTACTGGCGATGAATCCGTTATTAGTCTGTAACGTCGAGCCGTGAGGGGGTAGAGCAGATGAGGAGAAAGACTGCGGTTTAGATCTTTGCTTTCACCTGCTCCAGCTTAAAGATGTGCTGGTTGAAGTAATGCTGCAGTCTCTCGTTGGCGAAGTTGATGCAGAACTGTTCGAAGCTGTTGTTCTCGTAGTCTTCGAAGCCGAAGATGTCGAGGACGCCGATGGATAAGATCTGAGGATGAATGGAGACAGTCAAAGTGTTTATGGCGGGTGGGGGGCGGGGGGTATGGGAGACGACAAAAGTACTCTGGGCCTGATAATAACCATTACATAATGCCTGCATCTAGAATTTACAGATTAAACCAGCACATTGAACCACAAAATGACCGAGCAAATCCCCACCAGATGAATCCAGATCATAATCCATTACAGCTGGGATATGCCTGGCAGAGCTCATATTTATTCTTCTACTTTCTCTCCCTCCATCATCTGAATGAAATCTCGCTCACCTTGGCCGCCTCCTCCAGCTCACGGTTGTTGAGCAGGGCGTGATTGATTCTGAACACGATCCAGTCAAACAGAGCGCTGTACAGAGATTTAGCCATGGAGTCACGCACAGTTCCAGCCTAAAACACAACAACGGACAGAGATAAAAAACGTTGTTTTTTTTCCATCTTTTTATTTTTTTAAACCCCACAAGCAAAAGGGTGTGTGATGAGGATGAAGTCTGCCTCGTCCTGGGCTGGAGACACTGCAGTAAAACGTTCATACCAAGCACACGTTCCCAAGGACTGTCGGAAAACGCCCAGAGACGCTGCATCTGATAGACCTGTATACACACTGACCGAGTCTCATTGAAAGACATCTTTTCCAACGTTATATTAAAGCAAGCCGTTTATCCTGAAACTAATCGTGTGTGTTTATACTCAAATTTTTGTTGATGCGCCGGTCTCGGCCGGTGCTGTATTTTCGTGAGAAATTAACCATGTTGGATATTGTTATCGCTAGAGCACTTCAGGCGCAAATATACTTCGCTTTCACCACGTGTACGTGCACGTGCGTGCGCAGCAGCTACGGCTATTCTTACGTACTCGCTTGAGTATCTTACGTCCAGCTAGAGGGTTAAACGTGACGTCCACTAGACGGCACGTCAGAGCCAAAACATCAATGTCCAGCTGGGGTCCGAGTCGAACAGTGACGTTTAGTGATTTCATGCACGGTAACGTTACACAGACTGATGAACTCTAAAGCTTTCTGCAGTGGGCGTGATGGTCATCGGGCCGGGTCTCGAATCGAAAAACTCGATCCGTACATCCTCAGAGTTCCTCAAAACAGACCTTTCGGTAGGTTTAATTAGTTTAAACACACAGGAAAACCGGTTGGTGTTAGGACTCGAGAACAGTCTAGTATAATTACATACGTATGTGATTCGAGACATGATGTTTCTTTGTTTAGTCATTTGGGGACGCAGTCTCACATGATGTTATACTGGCTCCGCGATGTATGCTTGGTCCTAAAAACAAAAAGAGCACGAGCTTCCTTTCTCGTGCACCGTTTTCCAACAACATTCGGCATCACATGACTGAGAAATCCAACATTCGAGCAGTGGAGAAGTTGGAGCAAGCGCCTGACCGGACGTTGTGGCTGTTCTACACAGCTGTGTCGAGTTACAGCAGAGAATCGACCGATGATGAGCGTGATGGTGTTGACGGTGATATGAGCGTGAAAGGTGAAGCGTTGGAAGTTGATCCGTTTGTGCGGTGTTCACAGACGAGGAAGAGAACGAGCTGGACAGACTGAAGCGATAGAGCTCGGTTAGCGTGAACACAATTAAAGAAGCTTAAACAACAAAAGCCGACACTTTTCAAAATTAAAATCACGGACACTGTTCGAGTTAATTATAAAGATTAATATGCAGATTGTTGGGGGTGAAATTCTCCCTTAAGCACCTGTAATAACTCTATAGTTACATGAAGTATACAGGCAGCTACGCGGTAACCAGTGAGAATGTCTGTCTCGTGTATGTACTCAAGCGTACGGTATCCTGACAGTTTAAAGTCGAACCTTTACACAATTCCATGTAGCATTTTTTCCCCCGACGCTAAGCAACCTGTAATAAGACACTAGCCACCCAGTAACCGCACAGGAACGGCCCACTTGCTTTAGTGTAAAAGCTACATAGCTTTAAAGGCCCACATCACTGATTTGATCATGTCTGATGCCACTCTTATTAATGTGACCGTATTTTGTCTTGGAATTACCCTTAAGTTTAACTAAACTGGTTATGCTAATGAATAAAAGAAAATTAATAATAATTAAAAAAATGTAACAACAAAAAATGGAGAGCACACAAACGCTTAAGTCACTGTGAGAAAAGGTTCATGTAAAGTAGGGATTGGGTGTGATCCATCATGTCTGTGCACTTCCCTGAGGCATGATTAACATCATTAGGCACTTTAATGCTCTTCAACATGGCACACCTTATGCCAATCTAATCTGGTCTGAGCACACGGTAGGGAAGTCAGGGATTTGATTTATGTATACTACTTCTGCCTGTGCTCGTTTCCCTGAAGGTGAGGCAATGCAAATACTGTGGCTTTAGTCAACGGTCACTACAGCAGCAACACCAAGGCATGCTAAATAGGTGCAGTTGCCCCCCCCACACACAAACCCCCACATAAGAACCTGATAAAACCTGCAAAAAAACTAACCGACTCGACTTTCGGTCTTCCAAATGAACAAAAAATATAATAATAATCCGTTTTGCATATTTGCTTTAATGAGTATGCAATTCAGGGCTTTATGTGAAATGCAAATAAGTTTATTTAGCACCTGCGACGTGAATCACTGAAACCTGAAAGACTTCTGGAACAGCAAGTGCGTGTGCAAAACGAATACACCCGAAGGGCAGGGATTAAATTTGGTTAAACCCATTCGTGCCCATTATTTTACAATGGCGAAAGTCAACCTGTTAGATATTCAGCACAGGTTAAACTCCTCGGACCCGTCGGGTCTGACACAGATTGAACAGCAACAAAGGAAGTACTGTTGTAAGAAATGAACATCTGTCCTCTTTATCTAGTCTGGTGTGCAGACTTAAAAGATTTACCCCCCCCCGCCCCCACCAAAAAAAAAACAGTCTATATTCCCCTGGATTTTTTTGTTGTTATTCTGTCTCTCACTGTTGAAATAAATCTACCATTAAAATTATAGACTGATCATTTCTTTGTCAGTGGTCAAACGTACAAAATCAGCAGGGGATCAAATACTTCTTTCGCTCACTGTAACTGGAAGATAATTTAAGATCATCTACTAGAACATACATTAATTTTTTTCTAACCCATTTTACTTTTATGGTCAATTCCTCAGACCTCACTGATAAAACCTATGGCTTTCCCAAACTGCCACATTTCTCCAACTAGCTTACAACATCCATCAGAAATCAGAAATATTTCGCCAAATACAGACAGCTCTTTAAGATTTTATTAAGGAAATTGATTTTTAGATGTCCACTTACCAAATTATACCATTACTGTTTAAGCCATTAGGTTTTATGTTCAATTTGTTTGTTCGGTATCTTTAAAAAAACAACAACAATCATCTAGCTTATAACACGTTTATAAAAATCTTTTGAACAGTATTTCGTTTCATCTCACTCACTTTAACTGGCTTTTTACTAAAGGAGTTAATTATAAACGTGGCAGAAAAACATTTAAAGTCCCACTTAAGTATCATTTGCATGCGACATCATTTATACAACTACGCTTCGTCAGTCTTCCACAAGGTGCCCAATTAATGCATGCACAATTTATTACAATCTTTTATTATTGCTTACTGTAAAGCACAATCCTTACGCTACAAGATACACTGCTATTAAGAGGAAGCACTTCTTATAAGAGCTGGTTTAGGATCGGAGCTAAAAGAAGCTTGCGTCCATTAGAGTGTTTAATAGCCCTGGTGTCGGGTTCCTGATGGAAAGTGTGCATCAGGCAGGAAGTTGGGCATCTGTGATCCTGTCTGTGTGTGTGTGTGTGTGTGTGTGTGTGTGTCTACATCAGCTGGAACGTCACTAGTAGCTGTGCCTTTTGTTCATTTTTAAAGCCGCACTAACGAAAATGGTTCGGATCTGTTCGAAGCGAATATCTCGGGTCCGAATCTAAAGCCAAACACTAGGTCGAGGTTATCGAAATCATTCTGCTGCAGTGCTTCATAAGGAGTAACGCGCATGGGTGTATACCGATGTAAGACAATAATCAAATCACTGATGTGGTGGTGTGATGCAGCCGGGTGCAAAGCGCAATTAAGTTGACTATTTTCCTAGAACAGCCCTTCCTGAAGCGTTTGATTCCTTATATACCACAGCAGTTAGACAAAGATTATGATTTTTTTTTTATTATGATGTTTTTGTCCAGTTTTTTGTTACATTTAATGCTGTGAAATGTCCGTGGGACAAGGTAGTTCCGGTCATCACCGACATTAACGGCTATAAACAGTCGTTCCCTCACCAGCCCCTCGCACGGCTCGTCATGTGACCTAAAAGTCCTTCCTGTGTCTGAAAAAGTGCCGACACTAAGGAAAGTGTTTTGCAGCTATTGTGTCTGAGCTGCTGTTAACGGAGCGTGAATCGACATCTTCGGACTAATCGCAGTTGAGAATTCGGCGGTACTCTGTCGTTTACAATACAATACCATATCGTTCATTAGTTGCCGTGTAATATACTGGATACCAAAGCTTACATGCTGGTGTGCTTGTTTCTTGAAAATGGACGGAGAGCCTTTGCATCTTTATCTCTTACAGCAAAAACTTAATCACCGACTGTTATTTCAACCTCAGACAAAGTCCGAAAACAAACGGCGGCACACAGGATAGGATTACCCCTGTAAAGAACTTCTCGACAAATTACAGTAAAACAACAGACTTGCGTACATTGAGACCGCGACGTGTCTAAACAGTGCGAAGTGGGAGCTTTTACACAACTCATAGTATACACTATCCACTCTTGGCTTATTAGTCATTTGTATAGAAAGTTGTCCTCGTGTACGCATTCCTTCATGTCTGTATACATTCTGAAGCATAAGAGCCGCGTCACTCAAGCACCTCGAGGAGGTTATTGCTGCACATTACGCAGACGTCCTCATAATTACGCACTCCTCCTCGAGTTCGTACGGTCAGTACAGTCTAATCTTGCGTTTTTACCAAGCGATGCGTGCAGCTGATAAACAGGCTGTCAGAAATCAGGAATAATTGCTGTTCTCTTAGAATAATAGTTTAAATAACTGTGTTACGCCTTAAATCCACTTGAGCAGCTGTGTGTAAAAGTCACGGTCACGGCTGCTCGCGACGGAGTTTCATCACGAAATGGAGAATTCCTAAATAAGGACCGAGATCTGCATTTGGAGCACGCTGCAAGATCGGATCCTGATGCGAATACACGGCGAATCCGAGCTTGGCCGGGTTACAGATGAGAAAGGACAGGAAAAAACCTGCCAAGTGTGGAATTTTCTGTCTCGGCGGAAGAACGAGGAGGAAGTCAGGACTGCGAAATAAATAAACGTCCGTGCTCGTTCGGTCCTCACCTCGGCCAGTTTGTAGGGCACGATGAGCTTTTCTCCCACCGTCACCGTCTTCCGCGTGGTCAGGGCTTCGAATAGCATCTCCTCTTTCACCTGGAATACAGAGCAGGACAATTATCCATGTGTAATTCAGTTCATTCACCATGAAAACTTGTTTACAACTCTGTTTACAAACTCACTGCAGGACCTGTGAAAAAGTCCAGATGACGTACAGGCGCATCTCAATAAATTAGAATATCGTGAAAAAGTTAGATTTTTTTCCCCCCCAGAATTTCAATTCAAAAAATGGAACTTTCATATATTCTAGATTCATTACACAGAGTGAAATGTTTCAGGCCTTTTATTGTTTTAATTTTGATGATTACGGCTTACAGCTCATGGAAATCAAAAATCCGGTATCTCAGAATATTCGAATAAAGAATTTATAATACAGAAATGTTGACCTTGTGGAAAGGATGTTAATTTATGAACTGACGCTCGGTCAGGGCTTTACTCCTTTTTCATGAATTACTGCATCGATGCGGCGTGGCATGGAGGCGATCAGCCTGTGGCACTGCTGAGGTGTTTGTTCTGGAAGTCCAGGTTGCGTACTTGTGGCGGCCTTCAGCTCGTCTGTATTGTCGGGTCTGGTGTCTCCGTAGTATTCTCTTTGGGGTTCGGGTCAGGCAAGTCGGCTGGACAATCAAGCACAGTAACTCCACGGTCAGTAAACCAGTTACTAGTAGTTTTGGCACTGTGGGCAGGTGCAGAGTCCTGCTGGAAAAGGAAATCAGCATCTCCATAAAGCTCGTCAGCAGATGGAAGCATGAAGTTCTCTAAAATCTCCTGGTAGACGCTGCATCGACTCTCGACTTGAGAAAACACACTGAACCAACACCAGTAGATGACATGGCAACCCAAATCATCACTGACTGTGGAAACTTCACACTGGACTTCAAGCAGCTTGGATTCTGTTCCTCTCCACTCTTCCTCCAGACTCTGGGACCTTGATTTCTAGATGAAACGCAACAGTAACTTTCATCTTCAACTTTGGACCATTGAGCCCAGGTAAGACGCTTCTGACGTTGTCTCTAGTTCAGGAGTGGCTTGACTCTAGGAATGTGACACTGCGACACTTCTGTATTATAAATTCTTTATTCGAATATTCTATTTCCAGAAAGGTGCATTTGTAGTCTTGCTCCTCTCTGCAGAACCAGCATCTTTCACTTCCGGGCCAATTCATGTTCAACTGGCAGCCAGCCGTAACGTCCCGTCAACAAGTGGGTAATTATTTGATTCTTTCGAAAACACTTTGCCACGACTGCCAAACCGTTTAAAGGCAGCTGATGAACACCTTTACATTCAGACACAAAGGTCAGCATCTTGACCTCGCACATGTAGTGAGATAGTGGACATTTCCTTCCAATAGCTACATTGAAATATATTCGACAGCGAGATACACGCGCTGCTAGTGAGCACATTTTTGGCATTACATTTTACAAACTCAGGTTTAATGATGACATCACAAGTCCCAAAACACACCCTTCCACTGACTTGCAAAAAGCACTATAACCTCCCGAAATGCCCAAGGAGCGAGATTTGAATGTCAGCGAGGTTATCATTTTAACCCTGCCATGTTCTGAAATTCTGCTTCAACGGCTCCTTAAAATGTGATCTGAACTCCATCTGAAACAAAACTACATAAACTCAGTTTTAAAACACTCCAGGTGTGCATTTCTAACGCACGGGGCGAATAACCGGCACAAGAACCGCCACGTTTCTCTGAACTGAGAAAGAACAGGAACAGTTTTACAGTGGAAGCTTAATAACAGGCGTTGGGTCAGTAAATAAGTGAAACGAATCGTTTTTCAAGAGATTTCAAGAATTCTATGTAAAGATCTGAGTGAACTAAACTCTAAATCCGTATTACGTTCCTCTTAAGACGGCCTGCTTTTTCACTTTCAACTCGATGGTGCATGAAAACCACGAAACTACATGGAAAATGGAAGTAATGCATGTCTGTTTAACTTACTCAGGGCCCGCAATCCACACCAATCATATGACTTAATCAACAAGAAGGAATAGAATTAATACTTCATAATCTTGGATGAGTCAGAGCTAGTAGTAACGAACGGTCAGTTAGCCTGTAAGCATTTTTAACTCTATACACTAACTAGCTAATTAGCCACTAAGCTTTTTTCATCAAGTGGAAGCGGGACACTGGATAAAAACGAATAACTCGGCTGTATTGATGTTAATTTTAGGTCAGTTTCTCCTCTTTTTTGCGCGTGTTCTCTAGCACCAGATAAATATCAACACTTCATGATCGCTGATTCTATGTAATCTTCCTTAGAGTTAGTTAGTAAATTTAGTTAGGTAAATTGCATTTTCTATTCTGCCTTATAGATTCTCGCCAAATGATAGTAACGGCTGCATTATTTATGCTTATTTGATTTTTTTTTTTTCATTTGATAAATTAAAAAAAAAACAACAACAAAAAAAAACACGTGAGCCCCCTGGTGGTCCGGAGGTCCTAAATTACCACTTACAGCAAGAAACAACCCTGTCTGTTTTCAATAATGCGCCAGGGCTTCGATTTAACGTAATAATAATTAAAAAACAACAACAACAAAGAGCTAGGTTAACATTCAGTATGTCCTTTTCAACAAAATGGTCACTAGACTCTGAGGTCGTTTAAGAACATTTCCTGCATAGAACAACGGCTATATATCTGTAGTGTCTGTGTTTAGGACAGTGCTCTCTCGTGTTCACTCCTGACACGGCTCGAAAAACAAAACATTTCACTTTCTGTAATGTTTAAAAACGCTTTTCCAGAACATTATAATCTTATTTCAAAAGTTTTGGAAAAATATTTTTTATAAAATAAATAAAAAGATTCCCAATATTGCACTGCAATGCATCTGGCCAAGTTTTTCAGATCAACATTCTGATCAAGAACATATTACATTCACGATTCCTTGTGAAATAATTTTCAGACCCCCCAATCCCAACCATTATTGTAAATCCTTGCAGAGTCTGACTCGAGAGCCGATAATTCTGAGACACCTGAAAGACAGTCAGCTTCGACTTCATCCTGAAATAAGCACGAGTGTGTGTGTGTGTGTGTGTGTGTGTGTGTGTGTGTGAGAGAGAGAGACATAGAATGAGTGATAGCTCTCCATTCCGGGGCCAACCTTAATGAAACTTTAGAGCCAGCACAGCACTGACTGAGTGAGTGCGCGTGTGTGTAAGAGAGTGTGCTTCTATGTGCAGAAACGGATTCTGGTAAACTGCACACTCACGGCCGTGTCTCACTCTTGCTTGAGCGGATAATTTCATCAGGATGCTGTAAAACTGACTCTATAAACACATGTACATAAACAGTATAACACACGAGCGAAGGTGCTCAGCCTTTATACCTCCAGCAGCTCCGAGACGATGGGCAGAACTTCAGGATTGTAGATGTCGATGGAGTCATCCCGGTACGTCTTCTTCTTATATCGGATGTTGCCTAAATGAAGGATGGCTGACAGCAGAGAAAAGATTCTGCGAGGAAACGAAACGGAAAGGACAACCGGTTAAGATGGTTCGAATCCGTATGTGAACGTTCGCGACGGAGGGTATGGTGAGCAACTCACTGTTTTCGTGTGGCCGGCAGGAACCCCACCATCTCCATGGCCAGCTGTAGACGCTCAAAGTCGTGCTTCAGATCCTCTCCTTCCACTGTGAAGCAGTCCTGCTGGTTTCAAGAAGCAGAGAGTCACCGTCCATTAAAACTCTTCACCGCAACGTGAGGTCTCCCCGAAGGCGCAGTCACACGCCGCGCCTCCATTTCACTACACACCGCTGCATCCGACTCAAGCATGCACAACGTGTACGCTGCGTTCACGTGTTCCAGCAGGGCCTCCCACACCAATACGCAAAGAGTTTCCATCCAAACGTTTTTACAAAGCCGCCAGCGAGTTGCTGTGAAGGACGAATATCTACATCCAGAACGGTTACCAGAATATTATCAACAGAGGCAGTGAGATGATGCCACACAGCCTTGGACAGACAGGAACACGTTTCTGTATCATTTATTCAATCAGGAGATATTTAGGCTCAAATGAAACATTTGCATAAAAACAGAAGGACGGAAACTCCACTACTGATATACATCACCCAGCGATAAACAGTAATAACCGCACTTGTGAATGCGAAGCTGCTTGAGTCAAGCCGGGCGACTCGAAACACTGTCATTATGAAGTCGGGTTAAACCAGGCACTTTCCCGGTTGGAAATAAGGAATAGTAGCATATGTATGTTCTGCCCATGTAGTGGAAAATTTAGAGCGCTTTAGTGGGAAATCTGGCTCATGTGCAAAGGCAATAAGGGAAGCAGCAATTTATTACTTAATACATTGAATGAAATGGAGCTGAGCAGCGGTGTGCTGCATGCTGGGCCTACAGAAACGGAGCAGGTCATCTAAATAAGAAAGGAGAATAAATTCAGGGCCATTTTAGACGTAGCACAGGTTTAATGAGGTTTAAAACGTAATGGCTCTGAGCCCAGACGTAACAGAAACTCCAAATCTGTAGGAGTCACTGAATGGAGATTGGTGCTGTCTCTTAAACTTGTTGGGTTTGGATGAGTCATAAAGATACGCCGCCTTTTGGATGTCTGTTAGCGCTCCCTTTCCTCCCGGGCTTGATAGTTAAAAAGTGTGGGAGGTATTGAGACTCCGAGGGAGAGTGTGTTGTGCTTGAGGAAAACTGTCACTGACAGCAGAATCTTTGAGCTGGCATCGGGGGACTCAAACACTAGCGCATTTACACAACTTCCGCCATGTAATGGCGGGGCGGGGCGGCTCAGGTGCTAGAGCAGGGTGTCCACTCATCGTAGGGTCGGCGGTTCGAGTCCCGGCCCACGTGACTCCACATGCCGGAGTGTCCTTGGGCAAGACACTGAACCCCAAGTTGCTCCTGATGGCAAGTTAGCGCCTTGCATGGCAACTCTGCTCCCACTGGTGATGTGAGTGTGTGTGTGAGTGTATGGGTGAAAGAGACACAGTGTAAAGCGCTTTGGATAAAAGCGCGCCATTTCCGATTTATGTAATGAGACGGCGTCTCCTTCATCTCCCACCTCGGCCATTGATCCTATAATTACGGCATAGGGGAGCGACGGAAAGGCAAATAGCTCTGAAACATAAATCAGTGCCACGCTGAGACCAGGATCCAGCCTGTTAGCGTTCACGTTTCCAGCGTAGAAACTGCAGAAGGGGTAATTCCTCATGTTATCCGTCACCGCGCTTTCCAAGCACAACAAACTCGGAGCTATAGGAAGGTGTTTTATGGTTTAAGCTCGAAGTGGCATGACGGCTATTACAGAATTGCTTGCATTCAGGGGATTAAAATTTTGGCACGGAGCAGAAATTCACCAGGGTCCTTATTTCCACTGATATTAATAACATTCCTTACTGGCTCAAGGGCACAGCGAGCTTTCGCAAGACCATAAAAGAAACCCGAAGGAGTAGGAGGGTGATGGAATCACTTTAACTGTTGGTCAAAATGAGCATATCGCGTCTGCATTCACGAGTGCGGAATTACCGTACGACTAAAAACAAGCAAAAGGCAAACTCACACCAACACAAAGCTTTTTTTTTTTTTAAGGTCACTGATTTCGTGCCCGAGAACTTTTTACAGAATTAATCACCAAAAAAAAAAGCAGTCATGCAGCTCAAGAGTTTAACCTTAAACGCCCAAGATTCGGAGGTCAAAGGTCTAGTTCAGGAGCAACTCGACTCAAATCAGGATGCTTCAGAGGGCTGGCCAAGTGGCAACCGCGAGGCTAAGTCAACAACTGGAGCCGCTCCCACTGCAAATACGAGTGTTTGTACTCTTACTTATCAACTGCTTGTTCAATCTGGTCAGTGTTTGCTAGCAGATAGCCTGGAATCTGACCTAGAAATACACAGGTGAGAGGTTTATACACTAGGGGTACTGTGTGTACTCGTTTTGGGTTCATTTAAGAGGCTCTACGAAGCACAGTGACCAAAAAAAAAACAAAAACAAAAAAACCCCACAACAGCAGCTGTTTAACTTAAATTCAATTTGCAATGATTTGAGGAAAGTCAAATCATATCCCAGTCAAACACACACACACACAGCATGAGGGTGGTCTCTTGTGTAAAGCAAGAGCTACGGAAAAGGAGGGTGAGGAAGCCAGCGATCCGCAGCCCTACGGCACCAACACGCACGCAGTTTAACACACAAATACTGACCAGTTCGCTCTCATAGTAACTTTCCCAGTGCGGTTTCTGTGGTTTCTTTGTCATCTGGAAGTAAGGTACACCAGGTTAGGCAACATTCAGACATTCCACACTCTCTACACGCGGTATATTAGTGAGGCATAAAGGGGCATTTAACTTCGACTCATGCATGACACGGGATTATACGAATAACAAATCTGTTAAAAAGCTCAGTCATCTAGATCGATCATTCATTTTAATGAGGAGTAAACACACCCACACACACCCACACACACACAATAATAAGCAGGAATGGAAAAATAAGACCATGAATAAATCAACATGATGTTTTTGTCAAAAGCAGCGATGCATCGATACCGTTCCCCCTCCACGGTGACGTGTTTTTTTGGTACTTATTGATCGAGATACCACAATAATCAGTCAAGGACGTCTCTGAACAGTATATTTAGCGCAGTTTATGCTTTCCCGGTTTAAACAACGGTCGTGAACAGGGCCCCCGTGCCTGCTCCTACACTTTAAACCGTTATCTGGCTGCATTAGTGACGAGCAGAGTTGTAGTGGAGAAGAGCAGGTCGCTGTAATTACGTCTCGTCTCTTCATTAGCACTTCTGGATCGACCGATACTGATGTTTTAGAACAGATAGCGATTATTTTCATGCTTATGTGCCTGATAAGCGGTATGCATACGTAACGAAACAAAGAAACATCTCTTATTTGTACACCGATAAATACAGAGCAGAAATAAATGAAGTGCACTGTTACCAAAATGCCAAGCTGCTTAAGCTACACATCGAGTGTTTATGTAACACATTTGTACATTATTTACCATAACAAAGTGTAGTAACTAAAGCAATTCCTGTGCGCAGTTCTCAGAACATTTATCGGTGGATTCGATATTTTTAAAAAACGATATCCGATTATGGAAAAATGCTTAAATATCGGGAAATCCATCAGGAAAACTATGGATCTCTACTTATAGTAGAAATGTATCACGTGGAGCACGTTTACAAGCACGAGTCAGTGAGCGTGGTGACCGAATGATACCAGTAGTCGGAATCATCATCAAAAGTTATATTTGACCCCAAAACCTAAACGTGCTCAAACTTTTAAACGCAAGTATAAATAACTTGAAAGCCACAAGTACACAGTGATTTTTTTTTTTTTAAACATTGGAAATTCAGAACTATTTCTAGGACTTATTCTGTATGAAATGTTCTGAAGCTTGGTTAGCACCTGTAATGTTTCTGATGACTTCCTTCACATCCGACCGCATCGCTCGGTTGGTGCGAGTGCGTATAATTCGTTCGCAAAATCGGATTCTTTTTATTCATTAAGATATTCGAAAGTAATGAAACTATCGATTGAACTTTATTGAAGCGGACCGTGTCACACACGGACAATGAATTCACACGGATCGTATCTGTATTGCGACTGGAACGAAGAGACGATCCTTCTGCAAAACGAGGGTCGTTTGGTTTCTTTGCAAAACGTGGTAAATGCTGCTTAGAAATAAAGCTCCGTCGGATCGGTAGCCGGGGAAAAGCTCGATCATTTGCATCATGATCTTTGAGATTCGTGAAGCCTAACTGGAAAACGTAAGGAGTAAAAAGTTGGAAGTGTATTGGATTAAGAGATGCTTTACATACATGCCTACGGTTTTCAGATCGTACATTTTGACGTTCTTTACGCTCTGGACTCGTGTACTGGACAGATGTCGCACATTTGTCACTTACACACCAGGTGTGACTAAAGTTCAGGCTGAGTTCAGTGCAAGTGGCTTAACAAATAACCGTCAGATATTTTTTTTTTTTTTTTTTAACTGCGACGCCTACCCTTTAAATAAACAGAAACTGACGCAACTCGTCCAGGTTGGAGCGTGTGCGTGGAATTCTGGGCATAACTGGTGAAATTCTCGACATTTCTGCTCGTTCCTGGGAGTGTCATTTGATCCGAGAGTTGAGAAACACTGGAACTTTGACAGCGTTCAGGAAAAACGTCTGGAGTTCGCCACTAACGCGCACACTGGCTACTTTTGAGGACAGCTGGTAATCTCGAACATAAATCTTCTCGTGATTATTTTCCGCATATATCCTGCGAGAGCGAAAACATGTTTACAGGAGCAGCGTGAAAGCCAGCATTCTGTCTGAAAGGGAACGGAAAAGCGGAGAGACGGGCAAGAGAGGGGCATGAAAAGACGGAGTTGGCGGAGTTCACACCCCAGCTTTTGGGGATGCCAAGTGACCATCACGTGGTGTGTGCGAACGAAAGTGCGAAAGAGAGCGTGTGGTTCGTTTCGGAGTACGTGTTCGGTGTATAAACTAAAGTTCGTCACTGCACTAATAAGACAAATTATATTTAGAATACTTTATATGAACTATTTATCATTCCCTATCCATCAACCAACTCTGCTATCACACAACAACTACCACCAAACATACCTGCTTCCTTTACGACAGGTGATGCCAGTGACTGCACCTTTTCAGTTAATAAGAAAAGGTTGGTTGGGGGTAGATGGTACCTAAAAATGCTTAAATAAATACGCGTTCCACATCACGTTATTTAGACGGTAATAAAAACTCTGCCTGCTTTACAGACCGTTCAAAAAGGTCATTCAATAATGGAGCGAGTTTTTCCCCCCCTGCACAGTGGGACGTTACGCCTCTTTTTCTGGATTAAGACACAGAGAAGGGGCTCGACGGGAGAGACAGAAAGCCTCGGCTTTGTCTTGTATGATGCATGGTGATCTCGGAGGAATGATGTACACCTCCACACTGGGTGGAAACATGGACGGAAAGAGAGAAAAGGGAAGACATGACGGGAGGACGGCCAAGAAAGTTTACAGTCAGGCGCATGATACTTGACAAATTATGAGCCGTACACACGGTTGTACAAAGGGACACGTGGGACACGGTAACAACGCACAGAACACACGCACCGAAGAGAGAACACGGTGTGGTAGGGAAATGAAAGCATGGTGTAAGAGATTAGCTTTTCTATGTGAGGCTACACCATGAACAATGGAATGAGTTTCCTCTGTACACGGTTTTCTCTTCCATCCAGTTTGGGCTTGGGTGAGCAGAACGCTGATGCACGCGCACACACACACACACACACACACACACACACAAGTTGACACTTCAGAAATAATCAGACGTTCAGGGCTCCGGGGAGCGTGTGGTTACCTGACTGAGGTAATGGTATTCTTCAGGCTTGAGGAGGTGGAACGCCGTCCTTTCCTCCTCGCTCGCGCCTGCCAGCAGGTAGTAAAACACATGGTAGTTCCTGTAAGGAAAAAACCCAGCTGGAGTCAGGAGCAACAAACGCAACGCTGTTTTCCACCGATACAGACACAGTGCTGTTCGAGAGAGAGTGTGTGTGTGTATGTGTGTGTGTCAAGTCCCGCCCGCAGAGGGTCAGTGAGCAGGGCATGCTGCTGGAGGTCAAGGGTCACAAAGCAGCTGGAGCCCCACACTAAGCAGTGGAAGTCTGAGGTCAGCAATCTGTCTCAATAAGCGACCATGACCGCATTAACGCATACACACACACACTAAATCTCTTACACCTAGTGTGCATTCATGTATCATGCATTAACATAGACCACACACACACACACACATTATTGACACACATTATTGACCAGAAAAAACAAGCCATATGGAGAAGAAAAAAAAGAAAAAAAAAAAAAAAATGAAAAAAAAACACAGTGATTATATTACAGATAAAAAAAATATGCATGAAGAGTTTCGCACTTTCGGGTTTCTCTGTAACATGACAAGATTTAAAAAAATATATATATATCTTTAAAAGTCTTATTAACGTTAAAAACGTTTGTTTTTGTTTTTTTTAAAAGAGAGAGGCTTGTGAGGGTTTATATATCTGTTCTAACGTAAGCGATAACATGAACTAACTTCTCCCGTTGCCGTTCCACAACATTAGATGCAACTATAAACATATAAAAATATATAAATATATATATTTATAAACACACACACACACATATATATATATATATATATACACACACACACACACACACACACATACATATATATATATATATATATATATATATATATAAATATAAAAAGTGTTTACAAACGTGTTGTTCGTTAGCGAATTACTCTCGTTGGAGATTGCTGAACTGAAAGAAATCATGTAGACCACAAATAAAAAAAGAATTCTGTTCAGCTGATTTGTTGCTGTTGTTAACGTTATGTTAGCCGTGTACAGCCGTGAGCGATCGCTGATCCCCGAGGCGTCTCTTCTTGTTTCGCATCACTCCTGATACAAAGCAAATGACTGTGAGTCTTCATGGAGCTGAGAGCCCACTCTGTCAGGAAATGATGGTCTGGCGCTCGGAAACCACCGGTTCCTTCATACGCCATCAAGGTTAAAAGCAGAGAGATTAGCGTTTCCGATCGCCGTGGGCTGCTCGGAGGGCTAGTTCTCTACGCGCCACTGCGAGGCTGTGCACGTGGCTTAGACGCCGCAGCCTGTGTGGCGCAAATCGTTCCCACATGTGACCTTTTCAACACAAAAGTGGATTTATTCACTCCGCTGCCACTGGGTCAGAGCCGAAGCCAAGTACAAGATTTATTTGGTGTGAGGCAGGTTAATCAACAGCCAATCCGCAAGCATTGTGTTCGGCACTAGCACACGCTGCTGGAGACGTAAAACACATCCAATACTAAATAAATAAATAATTAAAGAGTTCTTACCTTTCGTTGTGCTCCTGATAGACAAGCCGAGACTTCTCTAGCAGGTACTTCTCCACATACGCGCTGGAACAGAGGGGATAACTATAATATATATATATATTTCCTAATCATGACCGTGACTAAACATTTAGATCCGGTTTGAAACGGTTTTAAGGAATCGATGCTTTATGTACATTGTTCGTCAAAAATGATTAAACCTCTGGAGTTTTTGAAGTCTTATTACTATAGGTTTTATTTGATAAAAAAAAATTGCATTGTTATTTAACAAAGAACGTATTATGGGTGATGTGATGGAGACATTTGACTCGAGTCTCCAGTGTCAGAACTTTCTAACAGTCATGACAGAAGATAAATAAAGGGCTGGATGGCTGGATGGAGATGCGAGGCTAACATGATCACCAAGCCACCGTTTTATTCTTTACCTGATCACCACTGGATGAAATGAGGAAATGAAATACGCAAAGCTAAATCCAAGTGGAACCTCTCACTCTTGAATCCTACTTCAACTCTAACGAGTGCTTTATTAAAGGCTGACGCACTTAGAGAGTATAATTGTTAATCCTACAGACAAAAGACTCGTAGACCAGTATCAAGTGTAAAAGCTAAACACATAACGTACTACAAATCCCTCGTTAGAGTGGTCCAGAGAGCTCTCTTGTTAGATTATATCGAACAGTTCTCTATTCACTGCACCTGATATTTTAGCGTATACAATTTGTAATTAGAACAAACGTATTGAAATATAGGGGATCTGTAACGGAGAAAAGGAAGCTGTAAGGACAGCTCGTTACATGATGTACATTTACACGGATCTACGAACGTTAAGAGGAAATCCGACTGCACGCTCCTCTCTTCCTGCCGGTTGGGAAGCCAATCAAAGGATCCAGACATCAAAAGCCGTTGCTTTCTGATGTCTATTTTTACCTCGGTGTAATTCAGCACAAAAACGACTGCTGCTGATGCATGAACGCTGATTAGGAAGTGGTTTTACGTCGACTGCAGGCTAATGTGTACGCTAGCCGGATACCCCTTTGCTAATGCACGATTATTGGTAGAATAGGGATATTTGTGCGTATCTAAACATGTATAATGTGTAAAATATTTATAGCTTAAACAGAGGTTTTAACGAAACGCGAAGAGCTCGGCCAATCAGAGCAGACATGATTTATACGCTTCACCCTCAGAGTGCCTCACGTTTCTTCTTAGCGCCGAGTATTTCCTATTGAAACAGGAAGTCGGAGTGACGGTGACAAAGGCCTGGCTGACAGTCATAAGTGTTTGAGATGCACCACACCTCTCGCCAAATCTAAACAAAGCTTAGTTAACTAGCTAAATACGCAAAAAGGTCATCAACTGACCTGAGCATTAGAAGTGGCTTTCCGTGTCTATTCCTACTCTTTACGCTACTAATAAATGTTTTGGGTATTTTCAAATAAAATCAATCATCGAATATTCTGCTAGATAATGAAAGTCCTAGCTCAGTGTGACGGGTCACATTGACTGCGGTCCAGCAGCAGCACAAAAGCGCTCTCTTACCCTCGGACAGTGCCGCTCTCCTGATAGTTGACTTGGATGAACTTGCCGAAGCGGCTCGAGTTGTTATTGTGGGCGGTCTTCGCGTTGCCAAAGGCCTGGGAAGAGAAGAACAGAAGGCGATTGTTGTAAGTGCTGCAGCGGCTTCGATTTGCAAGAATAACGATATACAATAACAACAACCGCATGTACAGACACCGGGGCCAAACCCTGGGCAAACAATAACGTTTTGAAGAGACGAGGACGCTGCATTTCCTGTGTGTGGCTAAAAATACTACATCCAGTGAAATATATCTAAGGGAGACGAGCAAAAATAAATAAATAAATAAAATACATTTTTTTTTTAATGTCATCAGCTCCAGCTAAAACCATTCAACATGTTCTTACTGGAAGAAAATGAGCAGCGCTTTCTTCACTGCTATAATACTCTTCTGTCTTATGTTCTGCTGAGCATTCGTTCACTTCAAACTTGCTTCTGGGCTGTTGCTGGAAATTTTAGGTTTATGCGTATCTTGGCATGTGTAGCTACACACCACACTACGTGCGTTTAAATAAAAGATGGATACTCCTATGACTAACACTCATCTGAAATGGCTTAGACTGTGGACAACTTGAGTTGAGAGCTAAAGTGTAATACCTTGTATTTACACTATATGGCCAAAGGTTGGTGGACACCTGACCAGAACACTCATGTGGTTCTTGGGGCAGCTGTGGCTCAGGTGGTAGACCCGGCCCACGTGACTCCACATGCCAAAGTGTCCTTGGGCAAGACACTGAACCCCAAGTTGCTCCCGATGGCAAGATAGCGCCTTGCATGGCAGCTCTGCTATCATTGGTTGGTGTGTGTGTGTGTGTGAGAGAAAATGAGAACCAGTGTAAAGCGCTTTCATAGGTTAAAAAAAGCGCTATACAAGTGCAGACCATTTACCATTCATCCCCAAACTATTGGCACAAACTTGGGAGCACGCAATTGTAGAGAACTTTCTAGCTTTACAATTTCCCTTCACTGGAAACAAGAAGCCCAAACATGTTCCAGCATGACGATGCCCCTGTGCACAAAGTGAGGTCTATGAACACATGGTTTGTGAAGGTTGGACTGGAACTCGAGTGTCCTGCACAGAGCCTTGATTGCACCCCAGAACTCCTCACGCAACATCAGTGTCTGTCCTCAGTACCGCTCGTGTAGCTGAATGATCATGAATCCCCAAAGCAACGCTCCAAAAATCTAGTGGAAATCCTTCCCAGAAGAGTGGAGCCTATAACAGTAAAGGGGGAGTAAATCTGGAATGGGAAGATCAACAAGCACATATGCATGTGCTAGTCAGATATCCTGTCTTTTGGCCTTATAGTGTACATGCGTTTGTACATGCATCAGTGTTCTGCACAAAATGTTCTGAAAAACTCAGCATATAGAGAATATACCGGCAGTACAAAAAAAATATATAATCAGGCAGAGATTTACCCCTTCATCCTAACGACTACCCTGCATTATCATCACACAGCAGACCACAGGCCGCCTTGTTTTCAAATAAATCACAAATCCGAGGTTCAGGATTCACGACAGGTCAAAGAAAATCAGACTGAACCAAAGTAACCTATCAGAAGCAAGTCCTGGTTCCTTTCACTCTGGCAAATTCACATATGTGCATTTGTGCCGCTATCGCTTAAAAAAACGATTTTAGATGTCAACGAGTATAGATGTCAGGTTCTTGGTGATGTTTGAAAGTGTAAACTTTTTTTAGTACAATGCATCCTGGGGGATTTCTGCCTGGTTAAATGGTCCAATGCCATCTGATGATGACTGAACCACGGAAATATGAGCTGCGACTCCACCACGCCTTCCTCTTCGGCCTGTTTGTGTTGTACAGCTGCCTGGAATGGAAAGCAGTCTTTCGGTGTATAAACGCCACAGTTATTTGAAGCTGCACCACAAGTAAACAAATTCCTCCGTGGGTCGCTCTGGGCTGCCTCTGTCCGTCTGGAGAACGGCCGGTCCACTCCCGTCCCTCCCAGAAACCAACCAATCATGTACTCACTGATGCACGGGACAGCACACAAGGGATTTCCACCACCTAGCTCGGAGTCCAGATCCAGGGTTTTTGGCTCACAGTCTCTCTCTCTCGCTCACTTTCTCTCCACACACGATGTGACACATCTGAAAAAAGTGGAGTTAGGTCATCTCCTCCAGCAGAGGAGAGATGTCTAGAAAAGGTTGCGTCAAAACACAGATTATAGTACAGATGACTGCCGGATTTAGCCTGACAAACTAAATATATAGCGCTCTCTCTGGAAAGGACTGGAGAAGCCAAACATCAAGTGGATGTTGCGCAGCTCTGCGAGTGTGACACATTAATAGACGCTCGAAGACGTTGCCGTGTTGGAGACACAGCTTGGCAGACAAACCCCCAGTGGGGAAATGGGTCACACGGGGACGGCCAATTCAGCAATTAAGACGTCAACCTCAGCGTGTTTGAGCAAGCAGAATACTGAAATGATTGAAAATGCGTAAAAAGAAATGAAGCGCTTTTTTGGTTCAAGAGTCATTATTTTCTTCTTGTGACAGCCGTTGAATTACTGTGTGCTCATCCACCTGGAGTATGTGAAATCATCCAAGGCCGGAACATTCTTTTAAGGTTATTTATTTTTAATAGGGAACTACACATGCAGACAGCTCTGGCTTGGCTGGCTTCGTATCTGCATTCGTAAATCTAACCAACGTCACGGTGAGACCAGCTGCGGTTTTGGTCCAGAATAAAAGGTGTGTAAGACTCACGAAGCAGCGCGTCCATCAGTTCTTCGAGCACAACGTGACCGGGTGGGTGTGGACAGGGGCAGGCGCACGTGAAATGATTAAAAATAAATAAATACGGCATCGATCTTCTCGGCACGGAGCATGAGGGAATGTTTAGTAGAGGAGAAGCAGAAGGCCTTTTCATGGTAAGGAAAGCAGAGAACTGGCCATCACTCCCACGCGCCCAATAATCTGCAACAGCTCACCAGAGCTACGAAAAACAACCCTGTGCTGACCGCATAATCCTCTTCATGTGTGATGAGTGCGTCACTGAAATCTCTACACCAAGGGTCCTGATCTGGCCTCGATGTCCTGGCGGCCAGGAACGTGGCTGAAGGTTCGTTATCAGTGGCGGCGTCCTGCCTGCTCGTCTACTGACAGCATCTCGGACGCGAGACGTTCAGAAGGGAAGAAGACCTATAGGACGTTTGAGCCATCTGGGAGGACTGCATTCCCACAGTACTTTAGCGTTACTCACAGGGTGCTCCTCTGAACTGCCTCGGAAATTATGGAAGTGCTTTTCTTGGATGTGTGTCAACATCGCTTCAGGCAAAGTTAAAGCAGTGCTCGAGTCTGAAGCTGGCTTTATACCAAAAAGGGATTAGAACCGCAATCCCACTGGGAACACTGGTGGGAACTGACCCTGTCCATCACACCCTGTGCATTCACACTTACGGGCAATTAAGCACAGCGAATTCACCCACTGGCATGCTTTTGAGAGGTTGGAGGAAACCGGAGAACCCAGGAGGAACTCCAGGAGAACGGGTGAAACGCCAAATTAGACCCTAACCCGAGATCAGAATCTGTTACTCGCTGCACCCTTGTTTCACGTGCTACGCAGATTCAACAATACTATAACGTTAAACCCATGTAGTGAGCACCTACAGTGAACAGGAACCCGTTTTGAATCGATCTTTAAATGGTATATTTCTGATTAAGGTAAATAGCTAGCTACAGTTTTCACACGTGGTTGATACCTAGATGGAAAATGCTTGGTTAATGCAAACCCTGGCGAAGTTGTGTGAGAAATTAGTATGGTAGTGCTATGTCGAAGGACCACAGCGAATATTCCTGAGGTCTTTGGGCATATAAAATGATATGGTAAATGGTAAATGTGTACTTATATAGCGCTTTTATCCAAAGCGTTTTACATTGTGTCTCATTCACCCATTCACACACACTCACACTCCAATGGTAGCAGAGCTGTCATGCAAGGCACTAGCTTGCCATCGGGAGCAACTTGGGGTTCAGTGTCTTGCCCATGGACACTTCGGCATGTGGAGTCACCCGGACCGGGAATCGACCCTACGATTAGTGGACAACCCACTCTACCAACTGCGCCACAGCCGCCCCCATGCTTGATATGCTTGACCTTATAATGCATTTAAAAATATTCAAAAGAATAAAAACATTCAACAGCAATAGATCATTACGTGTATAGCAAGGCGTCCCTGCTAAATGTTTTGTAAAGTCTTTTTACTCAAATTATGTCCAAACACCAACTTCATCCACATCCAAGTATTTAAGAGAGCTTTTAAATGGAAACATTCGCAGAAAAAGTGAGAAAGGTAGAAAGTATAAATCTAAAACCGCAGCTGTGCAATTAAACACGTTAAATAAAGGAATGAAAGCTCCCAGCTTTAGCAACAGCCTCTGCATGCAATTAAAACCTCCGCCTCGAATAAATCGTTACACATCCGGTATAGTTATCCGAGCCAATTTGCACGCAAACACATACGTGACCAGAGCGATTTTCCAAAAGTACTGACCACCGCCTGAAGCGATGGACGCAGCATTATGCGATGGACGCATAATTAGGACACGACGGACGCCTAATTAGGATTTATCTGGCGCAGGAATATGCTCCGATCCGACAACGTCCAATCACGACAAGAAAGATTAATTGATTATTTCAGCTCCGCATTAGGGGCGACTAATAACTATTGACCTAATGAGCCAAGAACTAGAACAGAAAGATTAAATGATGTGAGGCAGAGCGAAGGGGGTGGGGGGGAGGGAGGGTAAGAGAGAGAGAGTGCTTCAGGGTTGAGTATTGAACGGAGCTCCATGTTTAAGCTCAGAGCAATTAGTCACAGATCCAAAAGGGAAAGTCGGACTCAGGGAGAGCAATCATGTGCCCTGTAAACTGTCTAGATGAGCTGGATAAGAGAGGCATGTTTCATTTCGCGTTAGCCTTTAGATATTAAAGCAGACGGGGCGGAAAGTCAAACTGCCGTCAGCTAGTGAGAGCGACTCACTGGGATGCAGGGAAAATAACTAACAGGATCAAATGCGGAAGAGGAAATTGTTTGCAGCAACTTCATACATGCCTTAACCTTTACATCGGATTCAAACATTTTAAGGTCGTGTAAGGGTTAAAACCAGTTTCTTTGCTATGAATCTCCTACAGCATCTTAGAGAGATTTCAGCTACCGAGCCACCAGCTCCATCTCTGGACGAAACCCTTGGCGCGACTTTGATTGAAAGAGCGTAAGACGGCACTTCAGTGAACTAGGAAGTGTCCTCTTCCTCACACGCATCCTAGCCCCTGATCCGTCCTGGTTCCATTTAGAAAGCTGTGTATGTTGTGAGGAAGCTTTCATTTACATTACGTTTATGGCGCTTGGCAGACGCCCTTACCCAGAGCGACATGTATATCATTTATACAACTGAGCAGTTGAGGATTAAGGGCCTTTGGAAAAGGAAGTGCTGGGGCGTGAACTCCTGACCTTCTGAGCAGTAACCCAGAGCCTTTAACCACTGAGCCACCACTCAGGCGTGAGTCAGTGCTTGGACCCACCATGCCGTCCATGACACATCCTTCCTGTCAATCATTTCGTTAGTTCTCTTCCTCTGACTCAAATATTCATACATTCCTGGCATATCACACGTACCCCTCATACACACACACGAGACCTGTCCATATCTGTCTGCATGAAGTCTGTATGAATTTGTAGAACATACAAACAAGAGCAGAGAGGATTGAATACTGAAAAGAGGCATGTCTCAGTTATATGCGACTCTGACCGTGGACTTAATCCCCTTTTTCTTGCGTGATTTTCTTAAAAAAAACAACAGGTCACTTCGTGACTCGGAAAGGAAATCCGTCCTGGAAATCATCCAAGGAGACGGAAAACCATTTGCTTTTCTTTACATGCTAATGCATGCGTACTGTAATGATCACGCGACCTGGATCAGAAATTTTGACCATTAAAAATTCTAAAATGTCAGATAAAATCAAAAACTGTCAAAATATTCAAACAAAGCAAAAACGTACGTTACACAAAGTACGTTTCTCAACTGCACAATTAAATAAGGTGTAACGTGTACCCTGATTTGCTCATGTTAAATCAACTCATTAAAACAACCCCTCTCCTCTCCATCCACAGCAAACACTTGCCCACGTCCCCACAATCGCATACTATGCATAGCCCAAAACGTTACAGCGCGAAATGAACACGGAAACGAGATGTCCGGATTTGTCGGTAAACTTCATCATTCCCAGACACGTTGGCCGAGACCAAAATTTCTTATCTGAAACTCTGACCTGTACGCGTGCATAATTTAATCATTTTAATAGTATTTCAAGCTAAAACCTTGAACAGCTTGGAAGACTAAACTGGACATATTTTATAAATAGAATAATAAAATCAATTTTTAATCTAATAATCAGGTTTGCTAAAGTCAGCGTGGATTATATTACATTTCATAAATTAAATATATCTGATTCTAGGTTCAAACAAACTGGGGTATTTATTTAGTATTGGTTAAGTCAAGCATACGCATGGGTCAGTATCTCTTTTGATACCGCAGTGCTGGTGAATTATTTACTCTGATTGGTCAGCGAGTGTTGATTCATTTTCTAGAGCAGCAGCTCAGGCAGAAGTTGTAGCTGCACGTTTATAATATTAATGCGCTCTTTCTGAAACGTTATCGACTTGTTTCTCGACAGTGCCACGTAATCCAAGTATAATTAATACATCCAGTTATTTAACCAAGAACAATGTGGAATAGTTGATATGGTGGCGGTGTTTCTGTAAGACGACGTGGTTTTTACATTTACGGAAGGAGTCTCCAGTGTTAGCGCTTTGCAACAGCTTTCCTTGACAAGAAAGTCTTCAGGAGTTTTTCAGCTTAATGTCTTATGAAGGAAGGGGGGAAATAAACAACAGAAGACAGGCTTGTAAGGAAAGAACTGTCTATAGCTGCTAGAATACCGGGATCTACCATGTTTCACGGACGTTCCCAAACATGAAATGTAACTATAAATGGATAGAACATATGGCGTATAAAAAATTTTTTAATGTAGCACCCTTGTGAAAAGGTCAGCAGGTCATCGGACAAGGACTACTTGACCCTAGCTAGCGTGTTTATTTTCTCTGAACATGTTTAGTTGTGAGGTGTCAGTTACTTATACCAGGAGAGCTAGCCTTCATGAGAGATTTGCTTGTTTCCATCGGTGTTCTACTGAAATGTGTGTAGTGCAGCAGGCGGTGGGATTCGGAACGAGCAGCTCACGCTACAGTTACAGCACTGAGGAGCAGTGCAACAGTGTGAAAGCATATTATGATTAACAAGTGTTCTAAATGAAATCTTTTCTTTTTATTGAGGAGCAGATTGTTTTTTTTGGTGGTCCGCCAAGCAACTACGAAAAACTAAACAAAACACACATAATATATATATATATATATATATATATATATATATATATATATATATATATATATATATATATATATACATATATATATATATATATATATATATATATATATATATATATATATATATATATATTACACACACACACATATATATATATATATATATATATATATATATATAGGAGAGAGAGAGAGAGAGAGAGAGAGAGAGCTCCACCCTGGTGAGCGAGATCATCTACGCTGTACGCTATGTGGCCAAATTTTTGCAGACACCCGACCGTGACGCCCATATATGGTTCCTGTTTCTTACTGGCAAATTTCTTGAATATCTTTGAACGCTGTAGCATTAAGAATTCCACTTTTACCAGAATTAAGAGGCTTGATCAAACCTGTTCCGGCAGGACGAT
Organism: Ameiurus melas; assembly: GCA_012411365.1. Lineage (NCBI taxonomy): Eukaryota > Metazoa > Chordata > Actinopteri > Siluriformes > Ictaluridae > Ameiurus > Ameiurus melas. The sequence goes on along the minus strand of CM022762.1, from coordinate 5,684,160 downwards.
GCCCCTGTGCACAAAGTGAGCTTGATCAACACATGGTTTGTGAAGATTGGAGAGGAAGATCTGGAGTGTCCTGTCCTGCACCGAGCCGACCTCAACCTCACTGAACACTTTGGGATGAACTGGAACGATGAGCGCATGCCAGCCGCTCTCATCCCACACCAGTGCCGGAGCTCACTAACTAAACTGAATGAACACAAACCCCCACCGGAAGGACTATATCTGGAAGGGGATGTTCAACAAGCACAGGAGTGTGATTGGTCAGGCGTCCATAAACCGGTGGTTATTCATTACGGTCGGCTGATGTACTTTTATGACACAGGAGGTTTTAAGTTTTAAGACATTAAGATTTATTTGTTTATTTTTCATTCTTTCACCACAGTGCTACTGGTGAGCCTCTTCGAGTGTGAATCCACAAGCTACAAATCCTATCGTCAACAGCACAGTACAGGTGACACTTCCAGTCCCAGAGGCTTATCTCATTCGGAATGCTCACTGATCGCAAGTCAAGCCGTCACAATGGTTCGGTTTCACTATAGCTGGAACGAGTTTCCAGTTTTCTCACTATACAATCATTTGTTTTGTTCTCGGTCACATGATTCAGCTGAAACTTTTGTAACCGGAGCCTGCAAAACAATAGTCTTGGATGCAGGCGTGAACTCTTGACTCTTGTTATGTAAAGTAATTAAGAGTGTTAAATGACGGAGAGGAGTCGGCTACAGGAGTGGTTCGAGTGGCAGACTTTCAAGTTTCCTAATCCTGCACACAACCTATATAAAGCTCAACAAAGCAAATCAAGCTTGACGATATGAAGAGCGATGGAATAATAAACAATCACGGAGTCAAATCAAGCAGAGGCCTTTTGGGCCGAAAGATGCAAGAGCATTCCACAGCACACAATGGCGTAGTGTTTCCTCACGGCACTGAAACCCGAGCGAACTTAAGGGCTTCTCTTTCCTCTGGAGAGAGCTACAGAGCGCAGAGGAAGAGCAGTTCATCCGAGCCCACTCAGAAGAACACACTGCTCAAGCCGAAAGATATAAACCTACGCATTCAGTTTGGTTTTTTTAAACCGCATCACTGTTTGAAGAAGAAACCGTTTTACCATCAGTTTTTGAAAGAAAGAAAGAAGCAATTTCAACATTTAATTATAGTAACGAACAAATGTACTCTTTTATCATTCACAAGAACGAGAGCTCCGATTTAAAAACGCCCACCTCGTGAAACAGCTAAAGACGGCTAACAAGAACATTCGCAAAGTCTATTTACACGTACACAAACGTCAAACTTGACGGTCTGACAGTTTAATGGCTTATTAGCGAGGGTGATGAATTGGTGTGCACGTTATCTCATTAGAGAACTACAAGGAGATCAGATCTCTCGGTTATCGGGCCTTCTGATCAGTAGCCCAACATCATAACCCCTGAGCCACCCCTGCCCGGAAGTAACATACAGTTAAACTCGCAGCTTCGTTATCAGGAGAGACGTGGCACAGGCAGTTCATTCACACGCACACAATCTCTCCCTTTCTCTAATAACAATGGACTAGAATTCATTCAAATAAATCTAGGGTTAGGGTTATTAGAAAAAAATCTACTCTTATCGCACTACTTTATCTCAGTGCGTGATTTAGAGCGGGCTCAACTCCAGATCTAACGACCCGTATGTAAAAGAACCAACAAAGATTAACCGTTATTTGGATCTTTCGGTCGAATTCTGCGCAGCAAACATCAATGACATGTCAATAACTCGTGAACGCTGGCAAGTGACCGGGGTATAAGCGGGATAGTCCAGGGACTATCCATAAAGACAAGATTTTAATAAGGGCTGTAAGATTCGTATCGACTCAGACACGTCTCAGATTATTCACATATGTACTTGGACTTATGGTTCAGTCTTGGGGATTAGTCTTGCTAAACATGGTCTTGGTCTCAAGTGAGAGTTTGTAAAAGTCATTTCTCTTCTCTTTTCACATGCACGTGGTGTGGCACGAAGTAACTCCACAGTAATTTACTAACTCGTTAGTAAAAAGTAATTTCTAAAAAGAAAACAGCGTAGTCACTGGAGGATTGCACAAATGAAACCAACCAGCTGAAGTAAAGCCCGCTCTCGGACTTGACAACGTCCTTCTTGACATACAGCTCTCGTCTGAATAAATGATGTAGGGGATACAAGTCACATGTTTCAACACTATATTTAGATCAGTCTGAACATAAACACACAAAGAGATGATGCTCATGTGCTTTCGGGACAGACAAAGTAACTAATCTTTCCCTCAAAGCAAATGAATGAACAAAAATCAGACACGAGATGAGTTCCGTCTAGACGTTCTTCATTAGCACTTGAAATAAAGAGGCCAACTCTTTCTGGTTTATTCTGAGCTTTAACTCCAGGGTTAAAATGCAGAGCTACGAAGCAAAACACGTGAGGTTTGGCAGGTCTGTCCACGCCATAAATTCCCAGCCCACCCATAGTAATGTGCATCATCCACACTTGTCCTGCACGGTTACATTATACAGCTGTGGTGCAGCTGTTGGACATTACGTCTGGAATATCGAGAGGAACTTGTACACACAGATGCAACCGACACATGCAGAAGGGCAGCAGGAAGTGGGCGTGGAGGACATAGCTGAATAGTGATCTAGCACTTTCTCCGAGCTAAGAGTCATAAAGAGCCAAGAAGAATGAAGCCCATTCAGATGACTCACGAGTCTCCCAGCTAATGAGACCCTCCACACACCATCATACACGCCAACCTGACCAACACACACACACACACACACACAACAAAAAGAGCATTGTGCGATACGACAGCCGCAGCGGCTCTTCAGATAAAAGCGGAGTGGAATGTGGAGACGGCACCGACGCTGGAGAGAATCTCTATGAGGCATCTCAGAGCCATCGCTTCGTCATGCTGAACGCAACCGCGAGATATTTCTTTATTAGAGTACTGTAGTACCAGTACTGTGCTCCCTGGGATAGGTTCCCCAGGTTCCCCGCGACCCTGAAAGGAGTAAGTGGTAGAAGATGGATGGATGGATGTCCTTAATCAGTTTATGTTTCTGTAAATGTTGGGTAAAAACTAAACGCGTCATACTTACAAAATATTAAAATAGATCCTTGCCGTATTAATTAGTGAAAAAGGTGACGATGGTGAGGGAAAACTCCAAGACGAGATCCAGACACAAAGAAATCCACCCTCATCTGGGCGACACCGGATAGTGCGATTATAAATAAATACACCCCTTCTATAAATGTGCTAATGCAGGAAAATGGTTAAAGTTTTAACATGAAGTCTGTTTTGTTGAACTTCTCCACTGCTTACTGATGGAGACTCGAGTGTTGAACTGTTCAGGGCTAGCGCTATCGGAGCAAAACCCATCTGGACTAAAGCAGTGCTTGGCGCCACATCGACCCGAATCTCACGCACGGCCACGGCTGCCCTCCGTCGCACACCATCCGTTACGCCGATTATGAAGTTGCGCAACATAGACAGTGACAAAACCATGGTCCGAGCCAGGATAACCTGGAGGGAGCTGCAAACCGGTGCATCAGATCTGCTGCAAAAGACATAAAAATACATCAGTCATCTCTGGAGGACTGCAGATTAGCTTTTTTCCGGTGGGAGCGAGGCTCGAGATTGGGTTTATCAGGCTCCGTGTGTGTGTGTGTGTGTGTGTGAGAGAGAGAGATAGAGACAGTGTTAAGGAAAGATTTCTTATGGCAGCTTTGGCCCAGTGCCAGGGCAAGGTTAAACTCATTGAACTTATCACACATTGCAGGTTTACAGTGGCCTTTGTGTTCACACACACACACACACACACACACACACACACACACACACACACAACACAGAGTAAGAGAACAGCTGGCAGTTGACACAGAGTTACATCACTGAAGTACAAAACTGTAAAGTGATTATGAGAAAGAGCATCTCTTGCAGAATGATGCAGCACCTCTAGTCTGAGGATTGCTTGTTGGGTCTCAAAAAAAAGCAGGAAAAAACTACTGATGGGTCAAAGGTCAACATCAGAAAAGGTTTTGTTTTTAGCTAAAAAAAAAAGGACAGACAATAAAACACACCAATAAATACAACATGTGACTTGTAATACTCCGTTTCATTCAGCCAGACCTGATTATATAAAGAGCGACAGCAGCCTGGATTCACTCATCACACTACTCCCATCCTCTCCCTGTGTGTGTATGTATGTGTGTGTGTGTGTGTGTGTGTGTGTGTGTGTGTGTGTGTGTGTAATGGCTTGCATTTTCAGCAAGCTGCTCTGTTGCTCAGCCTTTAGTCAGCAGAGTTCACTCAATGAGTTGTGCTATTGGAAGACACAGGGCATTAAACACACGCACAGGGACAAACACAGACACACCGAGAGACACACTGCCTACATTTACATGGACAGCAGTAATCTAATTATTGAGCTTATTCTGAATAAGACGATATTCTGATTAAGGTGTTTACATGTTTATAACGCACGTCGATAATGCGGCTAAAAACAGGAATACTCCACACGTCTTAATTATATTTGTGTTCACTTCGAGTATGACTTTAGTCGGATTAAGGTCATCAATAATCGCTGTTTACATGCTAGTTTTCTTAATCAGAATATCGTCTTAATCTGGTTAATATCGGATTATTGTTGTCCATGAGACAAACAGAGACACAGAGAAAGACAGACACACACACGCACAAAGAGAAACATTCTTCATTGACCCCATACACTGGTGTTTTGTGTGTGTGTGTGTGTGTGTGTGTGTGTATGTGCGTGTTTGTGTGGATGTGTGTGTTTGTGTGTCTTGTATTTTGTCATTGCCAGTGTTACTTCACTGATGTCTGTAAAGTATGTAAATGAAATTAGTAATAGTGATGATGATGATGATGATGAACCCAGCAGCTATTCCCGAACACCGGAATAGCTCTGGCCGTGTGTCTTCATGCCGTCCACCACAGGAAGGCAGGAAGAGGAAAACGAGGCCAGACGTGGGAGGAAGCGGGTGGTGCCGAGTGAAGCGTCCCAAACCCATGCAGGAATGAGACACAGCCACTGAAGCACAGGAGAGAACAACAGCGTGCGCTGTTCTAGATAACCTGTTCAGACCGTCCTCGCACGGACACGAGACTGGACATGAGCTATAAACGGAGATCTGAGCAGAAAAACCCGTGAATACACGCTTAAATATCGGTGTTTCTTTAGAGAAATCCAGAAAAACCTGGCTAACCGTCTTAAGGGTCACATGCTAAACAAGATGCTAATCTGTCCATGTAAAAAAAATAAAATCCCCCCCCCCCCAATAGAGAAACAATGGCGGGTGTATATTTACTTTCCCCTGCTTTAAAAGAGTGATCTTCAGAGACGGAGAGAATGCTACACGACGAGTCCGTGCTCGGCCTGGAGAAGACACTCACATACCAGAGCTGTTGGAGATTGGACGAGTCGGGAAAACAGATGTCTGATAATGTCTGATTGTCGTCAACATGCTTTAGTGCGTCGGAGTGAAGTGCTAAAACTGCTGAAGTAAACACATTTCAGACCCTACAACCACAACGCCTGGACCTGGTTTCTGTCAGAACCAGAAACTCATTTGGGGTCTGGAGAAGCAAAGAATGAAGCAGGGTAAAAACAACAGAAGAGGGAGAGTCCTGACCTGCTGGAACCTATATCTCGCTCTCGGCGTGTATTTATAAAGCCAAGAGTCTCGCTGAGGAAACAGGGCGGCAATATCGATCATTATTATTGTAGATCAGCGCGTGTTGTTCGGAGCGGAGTTCCCACAGCGGCCCTGTGTCTTCACAGAGAGAACGCTGGGCTCCCTGCTGTCAGCCGAGGGCGAGGGGATGAAGTTACACAGACACACAACCAGTATCAGCGTAAAAAACATTAGTTTTGCATGTCGAAGGGGGAGTGGGGTGGTTTGGGGTGACAGAATTGGGAGCAGAGGTAGCTCTATGGTTAAGACGTAGGACTTGTAATCAGAAGGTAGTGAGGTCAAATCCCAGCACTGCCAAGCTGCCATTGATGGACCCTTTGAGCAAGACCCTCAACTGCTCAGTTGTATAAATGAGATAAATGTTAGTCAATCTGGATAAATGCCGTAAATGTTGTAACTCGGAATTACGCCGTATAGAATTACGCAATTTTAAAGGCTATGAAAAGGGTATTAAATGCATCCGTATCCATAGTGACGTCACAGACCCGACTAATCCATAATGAGTGTCGATGTTTTTAATTATCGAATTGATCGATCAGTTGTTGTAGCCCGAGTTACATCCCATGGGAAAAGATGTTTCGCGCTTCTTCTTTAGTCCCATGTGGAGTTGACGCGCATTTATCGTTTGTCTCAATACATTATTTACTACAGTATAATAAAATGTACTTCAAATGAATTCTAAGTGAAGAAACGTGTCCTTTGATGTAGGTTACATACGAGGCTTTGTATTCACCATTACCAGATGTGCAAAGCAAACTGTACTACCTACAAACACCCAAGATTTCAGATGCTTCATTCCATGCTTCGTTTTTCTTCGCAACTTCTCTTTAAATGTCTAATGAGTAGTCGTTCATGACAGGATAAGATGAAAGCATGGTTAAAAGTTCTTACAAAAGCAGGAACTAACTGCAGGTAGAAATGAAGTTGTGAGAGGGGGAATTAAAACAAAACAAACAACAAAAAACCAACAACAAACAAAAGGCACCAAACGTCATAGTACTCTTTCGAGGAATCATTAAGTCAGTGGTTTGAACTGGTCACTTTACCACATCATAGTTCATTTACATGAAGCTGAAAAACTCTGAACGAATCTTTTCCAAACCAAACTAACGCTCTTGCATCAGCTTACTAGATCTTTATCCTTGTCCATTATCTGAGGTTTTTTTTTGCTCATGAGGAAAGTATTTGGGCATCGCTGCCAAATCTGGTGCACTTTATCAGCCCACATAATTCTCATGAGACTTGTGTGCTACAGCTGCTGAAATTAGGAGGCTCGTCTCGGCTTCCTGACTTTATCAGCTATAGCTTATCTTTATTCAGCCTTAATAGTGCATTAAGTCGTCAGAATGAGGCGAGGTACTGTATCCTGATGAAGGCTTAGACCGGTTACGTTTGAAGCGATCGGAGATCTCTCAGCAGCTATAGCCGCTTTATGAAGGATCTCAGACGTTTACGTTATCTCTGTCCGTCATGTGGGCAGTTTCGTTTACTCGAACAACTCCATGCGTATCCGTTACAATTCTATCAATTTTCTAACCAGCCAATGGGGAAAAAAAAAAAAAAAAAAAAAAAAAAAAAGAAGGAAAAAAAAAAAAAAATGAGGAAAGGGGAGGGGGGGGGGGGGAGAAAGAGAAAGGGGGGGAAGGGTTTTTGGGGGGGGGGGGGGGGGGTGTTGGGGGGGGGGGGGGGGGATTAGGTTGTGAACAGCATGGGGGAGATGGACTTCGCTGAAAAATGTCCCACAGATAGATGTATTGATGGATGGATGTATTGATGGATCTATAATGGATATTATTTTTGATCTATAATGGATAGATGTATTGATGATCTATAATGGGTAGATGTATTGATGGATCTATAATGGATAGATGTATTGATGGATCTATAATGGATATATATATTTATGGATCTATAATGAATAGATGTATTGATGGATCTATAATGAATATATATATATTTATGATCTTTTTTATTAAATTTTTTTTTTTTTTTTTTTTTTTTTTTGTTGTTTTTTGTTTTTGTTGGTGTTTTTTTTTTTTTTTTTTTTTTTTTTTTTTTTTTGTGGGGGGGGGTTTTTTTTTGGGGGGGGGGGGGGTTTTTTTTGTTTTTGGGGGGTTTTTTTTTTTTAAAGGGGGGGGGGGGTGGGGTGGGTGTCCCACCTGGTTGCTTAGGAGTCAAATTCCAATTACAAAAAAAAATGTAAAGGATTCCCTCCCTCCCTCATCTCCCGCTGAGCACTATAGATATTCACCCACTGCACTTTTGACCTAGAGCTGAAAAAAGGCAAGAATGCGAGCCATATAGTGGCACATCACATGACCCAGGAACACCCATACACAGGAATGAAATCTAACACACAAACACACACACACACACACTCACACACACTATGAATGAGTAAAAGGGGACACATTAAAGGAAAAACACAGACATGGTGTGTGTTAGGAAGGTCTTGGGACACCACAAGCTACCAAAACACCTTCAAATGGTCCTTGGTGTAGATTTCGGAAGATTTCTGGAAGTGCCGTTTCACAATGCACGCAGTTCCTCCAAAAGATTGTGTTTCATGGAGAGCGCTGTCTAACAAATCTCCCATAGATGCTCAAAATGGTTGTGATCTGGCAAGCAAAGGCAACAGCGCATGATTTACATCAGATTCTTCCTCATCAAAACCATTCAATGAGCTGTAATGCCCTGTGGATGGGGGTGGAGCCAACCTTCAAGAGACCACGCCCATCAAACAATAAAAGGTGATCAATTTGATGAACTTTGTTTTGCTCTACAGTGACACAAAATCATGCACATCATCTCCATTCGTTCATTCATTCAATTAAGCCTGTTGCATACAAAACAGTCTAATCTAACACACACACCCCACAGTTCACGTTCACCAACAGGAAGTAATTCACTAGCGAAAGGTACAGATTGTATAAAGACTCTAGTGTTTTAGGGAGGAGCAAATCTAAGCAGCGATCACATGGCATCGCACTGCCGCCTTCCTTTCAGCTTTTTGTTGTGTACAGTTCATAAGTCATTTACTACGCCACAGGCAACATTCCAGAGAGACAAGAGCTTTATTCTTAGTGCGGCTGCAGCGCCGCTCGTCCTTCAGGCCCAGTTTCAGAGCGCAGTTCAAACACATGCATACCAGAACGAGGCAGGGACGGATGTCGGGGTTAGGAGTGAGGCTCGGGGGTTGAGTGTCAGTGTAGAGACCAAACTGCACAAAACTATGAGCTATGGGCAAAAAAAAAAAACTTCAGTGATTGTGTGAGGTGACAAATACACAAATACTTTATTTTTTTTTTTAAACAGGTTTATTTTTGTATAGAGATAAGTTCAGATAAGATTAGATAATTACTTCCTAAAGTACTTAAATGAGCACTTTTCAATAAAAAAAAAGTGTTGTCCGTGTGTTTTTCTTACTATATTACCTCCAAACAGAGTTTTAAGGCTGATGGTGTTCTTCGTCCGTGACCTAGTGAACCAGTACTGGGATGTATTCATTTATAAGACTTCAAAGCACTTCTGTAAGACCCTCTGGAAAAGGGCTTCTGTCGAACGCAGTAAATATAAGTTCCATCCATCCATCAATACATCTACGCAGCAATACATCTATCCATCCATCCATCCATCAGTACAGCCAACAATACATCCATCCATCCATCCATCAGTACAGCCAACAATACATCCATCCATCCATCAGTACAGTCATCAATACTTCCAGCAATACATCTATCTATCCAGCAACACATTTATCTATCCATCTATCTATTATATGTCCATCAATACATTTATATACCCATCAATCTAATACATCCATCCATACATCTATCTATCCATTATAGATCCATCAGTAGATCCATCCATCCATCCATCCATTGTAGATCCATAAATACATCTAGCTATCCATCCATCAGTACATCCATCCATCCATCAATTCATCCATCAATCCACACATCCATCCATCCATCAATACATCTATCTATCCATACATCAACACATCCATCCATCCATCCATCCAGACATCCAACACATCCATCCAGCCAGACATCCATCCATGCATCTGTTTCTCCATCTGATAGCAATCAACCTTCGTTTGTCCACCTACAGTGAAAATAAGAAGCTTACACACCCCTAATAAACTGCAGGTTATGATTATAAAATATATATATATATTTTCACCTTTAATGTGATCTAGCAATCAACAAAATTCCAGAGTGAAACATGTAGAGATGTTTTGGGGTTTTAGCGAACAATCTGTAAAACACTATGGTGCGGCCCTGTGCTATACAACGGCTGTAGTTGATTTCTAAACATGAACCAGAATTGCTTCAGTTTATTTATATAACATATTAGCAGAAGGAAGCTCATCAGACCAGAGACTAGTGACACGGCAAGACAAACTTTTACCCATTTTCCATTTCACCTCTCTGGTCCGATTAGTGAAGTAACGAGCTTCAAAAAAAAAAAAAAAAAAAAAGGAAAAAGAAAAGTCAACAGTGAAACAGAAAGACAGCCGAACGGAAAAATTTACACTTTGGTTCAAATTCAAAATCTTATCTTAACACTTCAAACTTAACACATCAAAAACTGAACAGTTTCGAAGCTTTAAAAGATAACTGCTGCTGCCGCCATTCAGTCAGATCACTTCTTATCAGGACTTTATGAAACTGCTTCTTTATAAACGTTAGTTTCAGTGATAAAGCTGTCCTGTAGCCTATAATGGAACATACCAACCCAAATAAACTGAGAAGAACGTCTGATTGAGCAGAAAACTGCCCGGGGCTTAGATTAGTGCCTGAATATATTGCAATATCCTTTAAAAACAACACCAGGAAACCAACAGACCACTTCAGATCAAAGACATGTTGAAGGAATTCGGAGCAAACTTCATATGCTTCAAAAACAACAAGATCACGTGTTCAGTCATTCGTTCATTCATCTAGCATTCTGTCTGCAGATTAAAACCAACCCCACACCTTATTCCCTCCAAACAGCACATCATGAGTTCTGTACCCGTTACATCATCACGCTACCTACTGCTCTCTCTGTATTGGGAGTTGTCCCTTCATTTCCTTTAATTACGCTTTCAGACATGACGAAAGAACCGTGACCTCCCGAACGCAGACAAGTCCTTTAGAGCTTTATAAAGGGATTGTTTAGGGTGGAGGGCTTTGCACGTGGACTAACTAAAGAGTCTGCAAACCTCTTCTTAAGATGAGACGAGCATCCATTATAACAGCTGTGATGAGCACTAATTACAGCCTTATCGTTACAATACACATAAAACACAGCAATAAAACACACGCTAATCCTAGGCTTATCTTAAACAGGATGCAACTGAATCCAATCAAATCCGTAACAGCGAACCAAATCCAAGATTAGGAAGCGAAAAGATAAAACTAGCATCAGAGGGACAGACAATAAACCAGATCTAAATGAGCTGAATAAAGCATTTATTTATCCTGAATCCGAATCACTGCGCTAGAGAGGAGACATGGACGTGTAATAAACAGCAGCTCTCCTTACCTCCATGTTTGTTTCATTTTGTACTCAATAACACTCAAAATCCGTTCTGTTCATACCTCGAATTGGATGGCTGCGGTTCAGGTGGTAGAGCGGGTTGTCCACTAATCGTAGGGTTGGCGGTTCGATTCCCGGCCCACGTGATTCCACAGACCGAACTGGATGTTCATGATGTTTGTGAAAACATGTAGTTTAACTGCTTGTTCAGTTTAGTTACTGTGGTGTTGCTGTATTTTATACTCCAGTGCTGCTGAATCTGATCGGCAATAACTCAAAATCACTTCTATTCTATAGAAACAGCTTAAACTCGGACTTGAATAGCAGACGATCCACAGAAACTGAAAGAAAACGTGTGCAGTCATTCCAAAGTGAAGCTTACGTTTTCTCTGAGGAGACGTTTATTTCGCATTCATGGACGGAGTCTCCAGTGTCGGCACTTTGCAATGGTCATGTAACTAAAAACGGATAAAAGTGAGTATTGTTGGCGTTCACAAATTGCCGTCAAATTAGAGGCTCAAAACACTCCAGGACGTGTTCTTGGAAAATAAATCCACTTCGGGTGGGAACAGTAACTCTGCTTTTGAAATCAGGCCACGTCACACCATCCTGTCATTCAGTACGTTTACATGGACAACAATATTCAGATATTAACCCGATAAAGACGATACTCTGATTAAGAAACTAGGTAAATGACGTGTGCCGCTAATCGATCGACGTTCTAGAACGTGTAAAACGGGGACATGAAAGGAATATTCTAAAAGCGACTCATGTAAACACCTTAATCAGAATATTGTCTTATTCAGAATAAGGTCAATAATCACATTACTGCTGTCCATGTAAACGTGGTCAGCGATTACTTTCCTATAACAGCAAACCCTGAGTATTTTAACTCCGACATCGCCAAGCCAACACTGAAAATCGTGGTATCAAGTTGCAGGAAATAACATTAAAGTAGGTTACGTTTGGTTTTTTTTCTAAACAATAAACCAGCTCCCGAGTGCAACGACAGGAAAGTGTACTGTCCTGAGATCGCCTTACCCTTGGCCGGAGGGTATATGCTATACTCTCTACCCCTGTCCATCACAGAGACACTAGCCAATCATGTGCATCTTTGTGGACATGTATCTAGAAGGTAGATAGCACTTTCCTCAGATTGTTAAGCTGCCCTGTGATGCAACAGTTAGAAAAAGATGCAGTCGGTTGGCTTCACGTATTACTCTTCTATTACTCGGGTACAAAATAAAAAGATTGAGCGCATCTCTCCGGGGTTTACGCTTCATTCATGCATGACAGAAGAGGTTGTGTGTAGACGAATTACTCTGGACTGAATGTGTCTAAACACACTACGAGCACCACCACAGACGTCCTCCGGTTAGTCCTGCGCCAGGCTTCATCTCCGTGTGCTCGTCTCACAGCTCCCAGAACGGAGAACAGGATTTACTTTGTAACGCTGCTGCGAGCAGAACAGCACGACTTATAAAAACCCAATGTGGCGCACAAAAGCATCCACGCCTAACTCTGAAGAATGGTGTGAACGGTTAGTCAGCCCTATTATTAATACCATTTTGAAAAGCCACACTAGCAAACAAAGAGGCTTGTGACCCGGCCATTCACCGAATCATGTGAGAGTCACAATGCTCTGCGCCAATTTCGAACTCGTTCCATTGGTTCTTAAAAACCGTTCAACGATGCTCACAAGTTTCTCCTGTGCTCTCCATACACACTGCGTACAGTGTGTGCGCCGTGTGGTCTTTATCCAGAGAAAAGATCCGTCATGAGCCACACCAAGAACACAAGGAATTCAGACACCGTGAACTCTTCTGACCAGATAAAAAAAAAAAAAAAGCTCATCTAATGAGTCTGCAAAGTGAACGCTACAGTGAGCAGTTAAATAGTCGTATGAGTATGATGTTAAGTACACCATCGAGGCTGAGGAGTTTTCATAAATGATCACGTTAAAAGACTGTTCTTGTCAAGTGTCTCGACTTCCTCCTGATATAGTACTGCGATTAAATTACTGCGTCCACTCCCTAGGTCAAATGATCCTCCTGAACCTTTTAGCATCGATTGATTCCGAGCCAACCCTCTTTACATGTACAGCAAATCCTCTGATCCATGCTGCCCCGCCCAGCACTGACAGTAATTCGCGATAAATCCGCTAGAGCATTAAAACCAGCCAAAGGCGGGGTTAAGACTCTACGACGAGCCGTGGAGCCACAGTGACCCCACCTGACCCTCAGATGGATCTGGAAGGAAGCTCCCAGGTGCTGGGAATACAACCGACGTGGAGTCTGAGTCTGGTTCCTCTCAAGGTTTCTTCCTCATAACACCTTAGAGTTTTTCCTCACCACCGACTCCACCGGCTCGCTCAATTGGGATAAATCCGGACGCTTAAAATCCGCCTCCGGTGTTTATGTTTCTGTAAAGCGGATTTGAGACAACGTTAAAAGCGCTATACAAATAAAATTCAATTGAATGTAAATTTTTCAGATACAAGTGATAACATCTCTTCTTTTATAACACGCACAGACCCGAGGAGATGTTTAATAAACATTTCAAAGACCCTCCTTTCCATGTTAGGTAAGCAATACAACAATTGTCAGCATGCTGTTATAGAAAAATAATTAACAACGAGCTAGTGTAAAGTGGCGTGATGCGACGCAGAGTGACCCTATCCTACCCTATCTTGAATTTCCCCTTGGGGATCAATAAATAAAGTAAGTCAGTAAGTAAGTCAGTCAGTCAGTAAGTAAGTCAGTAAGTATGTATGTATCTATGTATGTATCTATCTATCTATCTTATCTATCTATCTATCTATCTATCTATCTATCTATCTATCTATCCACCATGAAGTGGATTCTTTTCCTAGAATGACACATCCTCAACTTTTTATACCATACAATCTTCCGAATTATTACATTTTAAAAAAACTAATTAAAAACAATATAACATTCACTCACCAGAACCTCCCCGAAATAATCAGTGGCGATATCTTCCACTTTCAAGTGAAAACAGCAGGCGAGATCGACGCACGCGCTCCATCACTTACAGGTTCGCTCGCACATAATAAATACAAACCAACATTCCACTCGTGAAATGTTTTCACTGCTTACGCACTTCTTTATCAGTAACAACACGGCTACGAATACACGGTTTGAGAAATGAAACCCTCCACCGTACAAACGCACTCCAAATACTGAATCACACACAAAAAACCTCCAGGTAACCGGGTAAGAATCAGAGACTATGATTCATCGCTGTGACTCAGTAAAGTGTAGAAATGTCTGAATTATCACAGCTACTGAACAGGCACAGGTCCAGGAAAGGCTTTGGAAATAGGAATAAAAACAGTGTTAAAGAAACTAACAGCGTTTCGGGGCTGTGTAATGGGCCTGTGGAATGGGAAGCTTGCACATCTGGAAAGGCTCCATCAATGCTGAAAGGTATATACAGGTTTTAAAGCAGCATCTGCTTCCATCCAGATTCCATCCCACCTTTACTTCCGAGAGACGCTGCCTCTCTAAGATACTCTTTTTACACCCAATTATCTTACTCACCTGTTGCCAGTTAACCTAATTAGTTGTGAAATCTTCCTCCAGCTGTTCCTTTTTAGTAACACTTACTTTTCCAGCCCTTTTGTTGCCGCCGTCCCGACGTTTCCGAGGCGTGTTACGGCCATGAAATTCAAAATGACCTTTTTTCATTAACCTGGTACACTTACTCGGTTCAAACATTTGATATGTTTTCCACGTTCTACTGTGAATAACATACGGGTTTATGAGATTTGCAAATCGCTGCATTCGGTTTTTAATAGATATTTCACACAGCGTCCAAACTTTTTTGGAATTGGGGTTGTAAATACACTATATGACAAAAAAATATTTGGAACACCGGATATGTGGTTATTCCCGAAACCGTTGCCACAAAGTTGGAAACACAATTCGTATAGTATGTCTTTGTCTCTCTTCACTGGAACTAAGAGGCCCAAACCTGCACCCGCATGACGATGCCCCTAAGCACAAAGCAAGGAGCTCCACGGAGACATGGTTTGAGGAGGTTGAAGTGGAAGAACTCGAGCTTCCTGTACAGAGTGCTGACCTCAACCCCACAGAGCACCTTTGGGATGAACTGGAACCCCGGCTGCACCCCCAGACCTCCTCAACATCAGTACCTGATCTCACGAATGCTCTTGTAGCTGAATGAGCACACATCCCCACAGCCACGCCCCAAAACCTAGTGGAAATCCTTCCGAGAAGATTGGAGCTTATTATAACAGCAAAAGGTCGACTAAATCTAGAATGGGACGTTAAATAAGGACATGTGGGTGTGACGGTTGCGCGTCCACAAACGTTTGGCCATACAGCGTATGTCTGGAAATCCTATCCCATCCGAACCGTCCTTCAGAAGAGTATCACATCCTTCGTCAGCCGAGCAGATTAAAAGTGCACACCTGAGAATGACTTGCTCCTGACAGGTCTTTGTTGGTCGGTCCTGCACTATGAGATAATCAGCACACCATGTAGACTTTGGCAGGGCGGAGTGACTAATCAGTCACCTGCTGTGTGAGTGAAAAAAGCCAGCGCTACCTACCTGTGAAACTGTAACCACCGCGTTACACCCTTCACAAGCCACATTAACTGGTAAAAGCACAGATACACAATCTCGCTGTGCAAACAATTAAAGCGGGTTCTCTGCACTTGAAAAGCACTCGACAGCGCTGAGGAGTTGGTGATTAACCTCAAAGATTAAACATTAGTTTAATGACAAAGCAGGTTATTCGCTGGAGGTGTTCCAGCACGCGGGCTTCACGCTGTATGGGTCCTGATCTAAAACGGCGCCCTGTCGTATTTGTTAGCGATGTTCTTTACATAAAATCGTGTTACTGGTGCCAGGTAAGCGTTGGAAAAATAACAAATCGACTGCCTTTTACATGAAAAAGTCGACCATATGAAGATTCGACTGCAAGTACGCATTCGTTATACATAAGTATGCTTAAGTGTGCAGCCCAGAACTCGCACCATGTAGATGATCAACTCGTGTAGAACGTGGTCAGCTCGGTAAACACGCCACGAGACATGAAGAAAAAAAGACCGCTAGGTCACAAACATCCTGCTCTTACCTCCAGCACCGGCCCAGCTCCGAGAATGATCTGCTCCACCCCACTAGCGAAGCCTTTCTGACTGAGAGCCGTCAGATGATGGATGAGGAAGTTGGTGCTCTGCGTCTTCCCTGAGCCGCTCTCTCCGGAGATGACGATGCACTGGTTGCGCTTTCGTTTCAGCATGGCGTGGTAGGCCACGTCGGCCACGGCGTAGATGTGCGGCTCCAGCTTCCCGAGCTGGTGGTTGTCGTACATCTTGACGTATTTGGGGTTGTAGATGGGCAGGAACTTGAAGGGGTTGATGGCGACGAGGATGCTGCCCACGTACGTGTAGATCTTCTCCTGCCTGAAGCGGACGCGCAGGTTCTCCAGCAACGTCTTCTCGCTCAGGTCAGGCAGCTTGCAGAGATCGTCGTGGTCCTGGAGCTGTGGCGGAGGCAGCAGTCCGCGCTCCACCATGCGCCGCCGCTCCTCCGTCAACTGCAGCCACATGGCCACGTTGCCGTAGTGGATGGAACCGTCCACGTTCTTCTCGCGCAGCAGGAAGCGGTAGTCCTCGCTTCCCGAGCGGTTCTCCAGCGCAGCACGGGGCCACAGCATCATGCGCTGAGCCGGGCAGTCGCTCGGATTCAGGATCCATTCCTCGCCGCCAAACTCCTTCACCTCGGCCAGCACGTAGCATTTGGTGCGGTCCAGCCGCAGACGAGCGATCACCTGCTCGATGACCTCGGCGGCCGTCGTTCTCTTGCGGGCCAGGATGGGGCAATAGATGGTGCCCACGGCGATCGCCCCGGGGTAGACGCGCAGCGAGAGCTCGGCATCCTCGAAGCCGCGGCGCCGCCCGCCAACATCGCGAGTGCTCATGTTGGAGCTGTGCGGCCCATCAGCTCTCAGCGTGTGTGTGCTTCAGAAAAGGCCCAGAGAATGCTTCAAGACATCATAACTGCAAAATAAATAAATAAAAGCCAAGAATTATGATTATGATTTACAGGAAGTTTACCATGAGACAGCAATAAATACAGGACTGGAAGATTTTAAGGCACACAATATCCTACACGATATTACGCGGTCATGTTCTCTCTTCCGAGAGTAAAGGGCTCATGTTTCAGTGCACTGAATTATGGGTAGTGTCACGGGGGTGTGGTTTGAGGCGGACACAGTCCCCCCCCCGCAACTCCCGTCCACTAATCCACATATTTTTCTTTCGTTTTTTGTTTGTAGAAGTTAAACTGATAAGAAATGGTGGAAATGCGTGATCTTTTATTTTGGTTAATGGTTCTGGACGAAAAAATCGTTTAATCATGATATTTTTTTAATGGAAGTATCGTGATTCGGGAATCAGAATCAGTATCGCAGCTACGCTACACTAACAAGGTTAAAAGGTTTATTTTTCATACAAACATTTCTCCAACTGAACTTTTTTCTTTTTTAATCATTTCCCTGAAATTTGGAATCATTTCAATTTCAAATCAATCCCAAAAGATGAAGCGTGTGCTTTGTTGAAAAACAATGAATTCATTTAAAGTGATTTACCTTATTAAAAGAACTTTTCTTACAGTGTAAAATAAACATTGTAAAAATTGCAAACTCTTTCAAAGTTTCTACTATTACAATTTTTTTTTTTTCAAAAAAATAATTATCTGCTGGTAAACGTCACTTCTACAGACATTAAACAACAAATCGACTTTATTATTCTGAAAGCAACGCAGTCTTGCTCTGTTTGTATTCTGTACAGCTGGACACACATCGAACGTCTCATCTCGACAGCGAGTGCCAACACACGTCCACGCCGCACACGCGGCGCGTGACGTCCTCGAGCACCATAGAATCTTTATTTGTCTGTAGACTGACGTGAAACAATCAGCACTGAGCATCTGAGCGTTTCTGAACGTGACGTCTCCGTGACCACATGAAATTTACACGAGTAAAATGGCCTAAAGGCAGAGTTTCACTTCCTCGACTACGCCACTTCACGTTAATCATTCAACTGCTTCCTACTTCAGGTTTGATTTATAACTGTCAGGAAGGTAATAATTATAAACTGGCAGGCTTTGTAAAAGATTAAAATAAACTTCTAAAAACAGACCATCAACCCACACACACACACACACACACACACACACACAATGGGCAGATCCTGGCTTTAAGCAGACACTGGTTTACTATCTGCTCTGAACACAACACGGCAAATCAGCCGGCTGCCAAGATAAGCAACTGCCTTCTCCTTCAAGACACACGCACAATAAACTAATTCACAGCCGTGCCTCTTAATAAAGGCTGAACCGGCTCTACGGGTTACTGTTCGCTACAAAGTGAAACAATGACAACACCACAAACTCCTAAATCCCTCGATAACTCGTCATCCACAAAGAAAGAAATTCATCTGCTTTACTGAAACAACAAAACGCGACGTGTTTTATTGTTTCAGTAAACCAGATGTGTCATTTTGAGAAACGGGTCATTCCATCGTGTCATTCTGAGAAGCGCGCCTGCGAACATTTGAAAAGGAGATGAGCTCCTTTTCAAACAACGGCTCAACCTGGGGAAATACATCGACTTCGTAACGCAAATGGTGCTCTAATAGAGCGGTTCATTCATGCCTCTGGAGGGTCGAGCTCGGTTTATTTACTCTCGTTAAGTCAGCATGGCCATGTGTGTGTGTGTGTGTTCTGGGTCATCCGTCTCTCATCACAGGAACGATGGAGATTCAGCTGAGGCTGGACTCGAGCCAAAGGGTTCAGGTGTACAAAGCGCAGATGTGAGTGTGCGTGTGTGAGTGTGGAGGGGAGGGGGCGCGTGCACAAAGCGAATCACACACTCGCATACACACAGACTTCAAAAGCTATTCCTATCAACGTCCACGTGTCTGAAGAGCTGATAAGAAATGAAGCAAAAATGACAATGGAGCATTTATACAAATCAGCATGAAAGGAGACCCAGGTGCTTGCGATGCAAAATGTGTTCCTTATGGTTTCTATAGTAACGGCTCATTCACGGCATCCACGTAATCAATGACGAGCAATAAACCGGATTTGAAAGAAGTGCGTTGTTATTTTACGAAGAGAAACACGTATTCATCGAGATGCTGAAGCATATCAGGGACTTTATGGAACGTTTATGGAAGGAGTCTCCAGTGTCAGCACTTTGTAACAGTCAGAAAACGGTTTCCTCCATGGACAAATTTTATAATTCCTGTTTAAGGAACCCGACAAGCTCCTATTACTTTTGAGAGACAGAGATAGAGACACAGAGAGAGAGAGAGCGAGAGAGAGAGACAGAGAGAGAGAGGCACTGTGAGGGAACACCTGTTTATAATGAGAGATAACAGGAACTAAACTTGTCTTGTGGACGTTCCACAAAATTAAAAGTAACTATAAATGGTCAAAAAACACTTATCCAATAATGAAAAGTGTACTAGTTGGCACATTCCTGTAGTACAAGAGGTATAGAACACTTAAGGATGTGCTGTTATAGGTAAATTAAGTTCTGGGAAAAACATTTAGCTGCTCGCTTTTGGTCCCTTTTGGTACTTTTTCAAAAGCCAGGAACTTTGGGGGTGGGACTTGGGCAGTGAACATGCTGATTGGTTGAGTGCATGCAGCACTGTTTTTTAAACCACCATTTTTAACTTTTTTTTATTTATTTTAACAGTTGTTTATTGCAATTCAAATGAACACGATAGAGTTTCCTAAAAAGTACGACCGATGACGAGGTTCAGGCCTTAAGTATTTATGCCGAAGACGAAATACAGCAGGAACTGGAAACTGCGACCTGCAATGAAAAAGTACACTGAAAAGTATGACGTGTGATAAGCGAGATGGGCGTCGTTCACACAGGAGACCCGTGCAGAGAGAAGCGTGTGTGCGTGCGTGTTCGTCTCAGCAGTAAAATCCGTTTGCTTACTTCAAGTCTAGCGTTACGAGCATTGAGAAAATCGCTTTGCTACCACTGCTCGTCACGTCTCCAGCGTTTTCGAAATGACCTTTTTAGCGAAGCGATACATCACAATCAACAGCAGCACGGCTCGAACCCCCTCCATGCTTCTTCTTGTTGCAGTGTCGTCACATCCCGGGTGTCTTATCTCCTGCCAGGACGTGTCTCACGGTCACGTCCCGGGAGTCTCACTGTCACAGCACACACTAATGCACCCTGATGAACGCAGAAAGAGAGCTGCACACAGCCGTGTTTTTATTCCATCAGTGATGGCGCAGTGATACGACTCGAACCAGACTGTACACCGAGTATTAGCGCTGAACTCTCAGAGGATTTGAACACCTCCAAGCTGAGCAGATGGTCTGCATTCTGCTTAAAGCTGAATAGCATGAGATTCAGAGGATGGTGCGTGCGTGGAGTGGAATGGTTTGGAAAAAAAATAAAAAATACACAAATTATTACCTATAAGCGCACATCCTTTAGTGTTCTATTCCTCTTATACCACAGCGATCTGCCAACTATTATACTTTTCTATAAATGCATTTATAGTTGCATTTAATTTTGTGGAATGTCCACAAGTTGGATCCTGTTATCACATACATTAGGAACAGCCGTTCCCTCACCTTCGCTCTCTTGTTTTGTTTTGTTTTTGTAGAAACCAAAAATCGCAGAAACGGATTCAATTAAACAAATGATTACACAATGAAACCATCGGCCACTTCCAGGCAGCTTCGTCGGGTCATGTGACAGGGTTAAAGATAATGGTTTTGTCATGGTATTGTCCTTATCTGTACAACGCGCCATTACTCTTTCAACACAACACCACAAAACAAACAAAGAATGAGGAAGAATTTTTCCCCACAAACACAAGCTGGGCTGCATAGCAAACAATCCATGAATTCTTATGACTGAAATATTTACTGTAGATGTTCCAGATCTATGATTTGGTTACAACACACTTTCACAAAGGAACAAAACACCTTCAGGCAGGTACAAAATGTACAGAACACCTTCAGTCAGATATAAAACACCATCATAGAGGTACACGGGTCCAAAACACCATCATAGAGGTACACGGGTCCAAAACACCTTCAGACAGGTACACGGGTCTTCAGAGAGGTACACGGGTCCAAAACACCTTCATAGAGGTACACGGGTCCAAAACACCTTCAGAGAGGTACACGGGTCTTCAGAGAGGTACACGGGTCTTCAGAGAGGTACACGGATCCAAAACACCTTCATAGAGGTACAAGGGTCCAAAACACCTTCAGAGAGGTACACGGGTCCAAAACACCTTCAGAGAGGTACACGGGTCTTCAGAGAGGTACACGGGTCCAAAACACCTTCAGAGAGGTACACGGGTCTTCAGAGAGGTACACGGGTCCAAAACACCTTCAGAGAGGTACACGGGTCTTCAGAGAGGTACACGGGTCCAAAACACCTTCAGAGAGGTACACGGGTCTTCAGAGAGGTACATGGGTCCAAAACACCTTCAGAGAGGTAGAAAAATACAAAATACCTTCAGACAGGTACAGAACACCTTCAGGCAGGTCCAAACTAAAATCTTGAGTAACCGAGCAGCACATGAATGCAAAGCCTGAGGAGATCATTTTTGCCTGCTCACCAAGGCTAGTGCAGAATAACATAAAATAATTTCATCAAACACTACATAATGTACTAACCCTACAGTTTGGTAAATTTTTAAATCAGCATACGCCTTCTAGACATGTGCGTTTATCTGCAGCACTATATCACAGAGTTACCCTTATCTGGCAGTAGGACAAAAACCCCATTAGCAGAGCATCCTTTAAGGAGTCTGTGAATGATGTCATGGTGCCAGCTGCATCTCTTGAGACGCTGATAAAACACTGACCAACTGCGCTAGACCCGGAGTCAAACTCCCCACGGCCTTCCCTCTGGACTGCTGATATGGACTCATTTACTCTACAACGAGAGACAGAGCGGCATTCAAAACACCCCTGCTACATCTCACCTGTGGCAGCAGGGCTGTAAAACTGAGCATCAATCTCAGAAACAGGGTCATTGTTGAGACTGCCATCCTCCCCCAGTGTGCACTTTTGAACTGTACGGTCTAATTGTACACACGTAACGCTGTTGGAAATATGAAGTTCATTCTTGATCATATAACTGAACGCTGGTCAGGAGAATAGTACGATACCACGTATATAGAGTTAACATATAGCGCTTAACAAGGATTCAATAGTGCTGGTGATGTAATCATGTCGTAAAGTGTCCTACACCCATGAGGTCTTGCGTCTTCAAGGGTTGCCAGGTTGGAACACATTTCTCGTTCAACTTGTTTCATTGTATACTTTTCACTGTGTAGTTATATTGTATAAATTTGAAGCACACCAATGGTCTTCCCAAAATTAACCAATAGCCCTAAATAGCTGAGGGATCCTGGCGAATTCTATCTAAACGCTACGAGTTGAGCCTGGTGTGGAGAAAAAAGTCTTTAAACCACTATTTCTAAAATCACCAATACATTTTTTTGTATTTGTAATAATTTGTAAATTTCTACAGTTTGAAGTATAATTTCTATCTTTAAAATAACTGCAGAGGGGTCAAAATTGCTGAGAATAAAATCCTAGCAGGCGAAGAAAACAGAATTAATACAAAAACCTAAGCGTACGTCAGTGGACTAGATGGTTTGGTTTCTACTGGCTCTGAGAACACAACAGAGTTGTTTTACTTTCTGCTTTATTCCCTTTTAGTGAATTCGTTTTCCTGCTGGTTGATTTCTTTCTTTATTTGTTTTTGGACTGCCTGAAAAAGTAGAAGTGCACAGTTTTCAGGTGTATCGCCATAGCAAGGGGCAAAAAGTCATAAACGCTACAGCTAAACTGTAGATGTTGGCACCTCAGGGTTTCCCATTTTAAAACAAAAACACATTGTTCGGGAACGATTTGAAGAACAGAGTTCAAGGTGTTGCCTCCAAACTGTTGCCCAGATCTCAATCTGATCTAGCATCTAGGGGGTGTGCTGGAATAACGAATCCGAGCCACGGAGGCTGCAATTCACAACATACAGGAATGTCAGATACCACAGCACACCTTCGGAGGTCTTCTAAAGTCAACACCTTGGTGAGCCAAAGCCAGAGGACCAACAGCATATGAGGCAGTTGATCATAATGTCCTGCCTCATTGTCACTGGCTGACTGAAATTTTGGTACAGCCTTAAATAGAAATATATTTCACCCAGAGCTCTTCAGAAGTCACTAATTCAAAGATTTTCAGTGAAGTTAAACTGACACGACCAGCTCGAACGCTCGGCTACACACCCAGCATGGTAAAAACCTGAAGTGTTTGAGAGACGCAGGAGTGAGGCTCGGGGACTGGGAGAGCAGCGGCGCTGAGGCCCAGCCTGGCTCTGAGATAAAGCAGGCCTGCGGGAGCAGATAATTATACAGATAATGAGCTCTCTGGCAGCTGGGGCTCCGATTGATTTCAGAGTTGGAGGGGCACAAGAGTGCCGGGAGAACATACCAGCTCAGGCACAGAAACGCCCCCGTTGTGAAGGGTCGTCTAATTACAGCGAAGACCAGATCTGCGAGTCAGACACTCACTCGCACGGCCACAGAGACAATGATTTCATGAAGGAATGAAACTGGTCAGGAAAAGCATCACAATGTTTATTTTGGACTGTCGCAGTAGACGATTTATGGTCCCAACAAACAAAGTTGACCACTGCCTGTAGCTTTGGTGGTGTGTACCACCATGTTGGCTCTACTTCGTCTTGACTTACGCTTCAATACAAACAGGCTTCCGGCGTTTTCGGATGCATTCAAAGGGTTTTAGAGCAATAGAGAGTTTCAGGGCGTTGCCAGGTTGAGATGAGTGGATAAATGAGGGGCGTATAATCGGCTGGAGCTCCTCCTTAAATGCACCGATTATAGCCAACGTACCAATTCAACTACACTACCATTAACCAAATGAAAATTTTATTGACCTAATAACAGAGATAAAAGTTGCATCGTTTCATTCTCTTGCATCATTGTACTGTATTACCCAATGGATGAAATTAGAATGATGTAATATTTCTCTCTACTACGGTCAATAAAATAGTTTAACAAGACGGTGACACTTTTACCGCACTGAACTAAATGAAAATTCCCAAAACTCTGACCCCAAAACCCCAAAGAAAATGCCCTCCTCAACTCCGAATACCCACTGGGGAACTCGGGGTGGTCTGCAGTGAACAGATCCTGGTATGGACAGAAATCTCCTTCCACACATATGCAGAAATGATGTTCAAGAGGAATATTTTCCATCGAAAACATGCAATGATCAA
This sequence comes from Ameiurus melas, assembly GCA_012411365.1. Lineage (NCBI taxonomy): Eukaryota > Metazoa > Chordata > Actinopteri > Siluriformes > Ictaluridae > Ameiurus > Ameiurus melas. The sequence continues at coordinate 5,659,571 of CM022762.1, read as the reverse complement.
AAGGACTCGGTTTTTCCGCGTCAGCTTAAAACAAAGATTAATACGATGGACTCCATCTGCTCAACAGACTGCAGCTCAGGCCAGAAGATGTCTGTCCAAGTGGCGGTGGCGATTTTATCAGTGCAATTCCTGTAAAAATCATGCGCGCTTTGTCCAGTATGCAAGTCACCACAGAGCCTGTTTGTATGCTTTATGACGGTGCATCAGATAACTCGAACCCGGATGTCTGCACACGACAAAGAAAAAAAGAAGAAAGCCTTTTCAGGAAACATTTCAGGAGAATGACGGTGTGACTGTGTAGATGAACACAAAACCAAGAAGCGTAACTTCTCTCCTTTCAAAAACATCCAAAGAAGTTAACAGAATTGAATGGAAAAACGAACAAGTAATAGATTATGTACCTTGTTAAAAATTTGTTTTGTACCAATGGTTTCATTTCCACACCTTTTTTATTGTTTAATTTTGTAAATATTTTGTATTATTTTTCATGATATGGTGCTGTTGTGTTGTTGGCACTTATAAATCAGGATATATTTATATCGGAGAGTCATAATCTTTGCTTTGGTTGATCCAATAAACAACTTTCAAGTTATGTTTCGCCTAATGCAATCAATCATTCAATCAATAAATAAATTTGAACTCTGTACCAGCTAATTTTGTTACACCATCTCTGCTAAACCAGAAATGGGCGTCGACACCACACACGTCTAAAGAATGTCGTCTAGTCGGTCATACAGAAAGTTCGGAGGCTCTTTAGTGATGACTTCATGGGTTGAAATAAAATTGTGACATTGTAATTCGCCTTCGAGGCCATCTCCTGTCAGGGCTCGCTCGTGACACGACATTCGACAGCGCACGAGGTGTAGGTATTTAGCCACCATCGCTAGGATCGGTGCTAACATGCATACAAAGTAGATCAAAGGTAGCAGGTTCGTTTACGTTCTAAACCAAGAGCCGAGCAAGACGTCGATGCATTCAAAGAAACCGGAAAAGCTCAGTGATGTCAGCCACTTTGAGGGCAGAGCAGTAGTGTACAGTAACAACTGTGATGATGCAGGGTGTCAGTAACGTTGTATGAACTGGAAACACTGATTCACTCATCAGTCCTGGAAACAAGCGCACCATAAATCTCACACAAATATTACCAACAGAGCCGCGACAACAAATCGATAAAACCGATAATAATACACTTTGAAACTCGAGGTCAACGAATCTCATTGTCGTTCAGTCGGTCTGCGTGCGGCACGGGGTGCGTTCACGTCATCACGTTACTTCTGTTCCGAAAGCACGCTTCGGAGAGTAAATACTAAAGTTGTGCCCCAAATGACGTACTGTACACTTACACTATGCACTCTATACTACCGTCTAGTGTGTGGATTTTAGAAAGGTAATACCATCTCAAAAGGAACTCTAGCGTTTCTGTTACTAACCGGAAGTATAGTCGATGGTGCATGCAGTCATACGCACGTAACGTGACGCCATTAGATTTAGCAGATACCCAGAGTCACGGACAATGACTTTTCACTTTACTCTTTATATACACATTAGCTTTTTTATAAAAAAAAAAAGCATAAATACTATTATAAACTAATATAAGTTTGTATTATATAATATATATAATATTTATATATTTATGCATAAAGTATTTACGCATTATTTTTATGGATGCACAAAAAGCACTGAATTAAACTACAGTCCTACATGAATAATATATATTCTGGTGTGTGCGTGTGTGTGTGTGTGTGTGTGTGTGTGTGTTGGGTTCTTTCCAGTCTTATATAATTGGATAAACAGTTGTGTAAAGTTTTAGTCTGAAGTATATATTTGTAACACTCAGTGTGTGGATTTTATTTTAAATAAATGAAAAAATAAATAAAAACTTTACTGGTACTGAAAGTTTGATTCTTTTCCGAAAACAGCACGTCTCAGCGTTTTATTCCTCTTATACCACAAGGATTAACCAATTATTACCATTTTTATTTACTAAATGAATAACTTTTTATCCAATTACACCTACATTTAATGTTGCATCCATTACTTGTCCATGAAACAAGTTCCTGTTATCACTTTCAGCTATAAACAGTCCTTCCTTTAAACAGACTCTTTTTCCCCTCTGAAAGTTAATCAAAAATAAATAACCAAACAAAAAGAATATAATTAATTTTTTTTAATTTTTTTTTTTTTTAAATCACCACACGCAACTTCATCCTCAGACGGAAAAGGTACTGACCGCTACAACACACCGACACTGGAGACTCCTTCCCTGATCTTCGTTATATCAAACATTACATGTCTCCAGTAAATAACGTTTTCTGTTTATTATTAAGCTTAGATTATGTGGAGCATCCTGTGTAAACAAGTCGTTACTATGGAAACGATCATGTCAGAACACTATTGTTAATTAATCAACAGTTTGTGTCTAACGTGATGTGGCATAAACTTGTATAATACATTTAATGATATGAATGAATTTAAATAAATAAATAAATAAAATAAATAAATAAAGACAAAAGAAGCCTAAATGCATATGAAGCAACGAAAACAGATTTTTTTTTTATCTATAGAGCAATAATTCCCACAAAACAAAAATAAATGTAAAAAAAATTCAGTAAACATTAATTTTTTTTTTTAGTTGTGCTCTCTTTCATAAGTCACCTTTATCGCAGCAGTTTCTAAATCCAAGTCTAAATAAAAAAAAAAAAAAACTTATTCTTGTGATCGGAGAGACTAACATTGAACTAATTCAGAGAAACTCAGAATCACTCGGATCAAACCAGACTGAGCAGAGACGCATAGAACGCCTGGAAAAGTTCACATCTGCCCAACAGGCCTTTAAAAACACATGAATCCCATAACCTGACCAACGCGGTGTGTGTGTGTGTGTGTGTGTGTGTGTGTGTGTGTGTGTGTGTGTGCGTGCTGGTGATTACAGACGGGATAGTATTTCGGAAAGCCTTGAGGGTGAGGGATTGTTAATTAAGAACTTGTTTTTGCACTAAAAATTAAAGACAACATCTCATTTCCGTGAGACTCGCGTTCTGCGTCTTACACATCCTTCTGCTTTATCTCTGCAAGTGAAGCTAAAAATGAAAATGATTTAGCTGTTTATCACGGCTAAATGGTTGATGTTAAATATCATACTAATAAGTCTGATTATTAGTTGCCAGCCAACTTAATTATATGTTAATTGTACATCAAACGTACTAGACATTTCTAGCACACAAACCCTAAAACCAGCCACAATCCTCCGGGCATCACACAAACCACAAGTCCAACATCCGTGTAAACCTGGGTTGTTTCTGATCTGCAGGAACCACAGGACGACACTCAGATAACACACACTTCCACCACAGGAACCTTATCATCATCAGGAACTCGACCCAAATCTGCGTTTCCATCCAAGGAACCAAATCCATTCCGGTCCGGTATACGACTTCCTGTACCTCGGAAGTGGGAAGTCAGAACTATGTGGTTTACAACCTCTGAAGTGGGAGGAAAAAACATGGATTCCTGTGTTCATCTTTTGTATACAAGCCAGCTAGCTAACGGTGATGAGTGATGCATATTTATCTCTGCAAGACAAAATAAAGAAGCCCATACCACAGATTTAACAAACGGCTATGTTTGAGTGATTTATCTAAAGCAAATTCTAGCTAAATATATACAGCAGAACTCATTAAAAAGTGAGAGGCGCTACATTGTTTACAGTTCACGCTGCGAGCGGCCATTTTGATTTGACGTCACTTGCTGAACTGGATGGAGATTGGAGTTTTAGTCAAACCCAGAAGTCTCGGGGAGCGTTTTTACTTCCAGCTCCAGGGAAAGGAATCTTACGATGAATACAACCTGAACTTCACAGACACAGAGTGTCCAACCAAGAATACTTGTTTTCCTTGCACGTGCACCTCAGCTGAACTTTTTACACATTTTTAACCGAAAGCTCATCCTACTGAAGAGCTTTCTCCAACTGTGATGAAGTTCACTTTGTTTTTAATTGAAAGAGCTCGGAGTAGAAAGACAAAAGTTAATCTCATCGCTCTGGCCTTCGAGCACACTCACCGAGTGCAGAGATTTTACTGCAGTCTATTCCTGTGACGGTTCTCTTTACTCAGACCCCCACGGCCCCTCGTACATCAGCTCCGTTAGGAAGCAAGGGAGAGCGACTTATCAACTAGGGATTCATTAATACCACATTTTCAGACTGAGCAAGTGGGGTTTTTTGGTGCTCGATAATAAGAACAGCTTAGATTTTCAACATGATGGAGAAGCACACACACCGGGTGGAGCAGAACGTAGGTTCTTTTGGTGTGCCTCTCACCATTTAAAGTGCACCTATTACAGTTTTTTAAATATTACATTTCATGTAGTGTGTTATACATGTCGCTGTTTGTGAATGTAAAAACATCTGTAACGTTTTTTAAAAACCAAAGCGCACGACAAACAGAGTTATCGACGTCCAAAAGAAGGAGTCGATTCTGAACGGCTGAAACGAGTTGTTAGTGATTCCAGACTTTACTTCCTGTACGAACCTACGTAGGTTTGTAACTAAAAGCCCCGCCTCCGGTCTACATCGGCTGCTCGCTGACAGACGGAGCTGAAACTTGTTATGGTAGTGGGAGTTTCCTTTTTCGATACATGCTGACAGCGGTAGACCAATCACAACAGAATGGGACATCTGACCAATCAGAGAAGAGTATGCTCTCTGAAAGGAGGAGTTTAGAACGGATCATTGAACGAGTCGTTTGTGACACTCGGGGGGAAAAAGATAATGCTGCAGTTTAAATTATGAGCACTTTAAAGTGTTTTTTGACATCAGATGCATCTAAATCTATTGTATGAAACAAAATTAGGCAGGTTTCAAAACCATAATAGGTGAGCTTTAAAAGTTTTTACGGCTGGTTATATAACGTAACTATTCTCAACTTGGAAAAAAAAGAAAGAAAAAAAAAACGTGACCGTTATGGTAACTCTGTGGCACAACACTGGCTGTGAGCCATCCGCTTCTGCGTTTCCACATTTCTACCACCACACAAATGGCAGTGCACGCATACTACTCCAATTACGGTAACCGGGGAAAAAGCAGACAGACGCGCTTTCCCTGCAATAAGTTTATTGATTTTGGCCAGCAGGTCTTCACATGATAATCTACAATGCTTGTATTTTTATTATGCAGTTTTTTTATTTGTATTTTTTTTGTAACGAACATTATAACAGTCCGTCATATTGAACAAGTGAGACACAGAGACAACAAGATGCATAGCAGAAGGAAAAGATGTGCACGTTACATTCACTATATGAACATAGACAAGGATGTAATTCTCCGAGTACTCGACGAGTACTGAGTAATTACGTCAAGTGCTCGAATAGACAAAACGACCAATGCCCATTCCTACAACCTACTAACTAACTAATCAGAGGCATCTTGGAACATTTCCTCCTATTTACCCCGGTTTATGTTTCCCTGGTTTACATTGTGGCCGTGAAGAGAAACACATGCATGCATGTTCATGTACTTACCTCGTCCTTTATAACAATTTGATCTACATTAGCTACCTTGGATTGAGCAAGTAAATTTTCCCATTTCACTGTGTCGAAATTCCTCTCAACCTGATCAACAACACTGTTTATTTCACTCGCTACGATGTAGAAAATCTCACCTAGCCATCGTTTACTGCTAGTAAAAACTCCAGATATTTTACCAGATTACTTGTATTAAGATACTGTAGATACTGTAGCTCCGCCTCATCCGCTTTCTTTCGCTTTGAATGCCATCGTTAACCGTGAAATACATCTGGATCGCGGCCATTTCATTAGCGGGACGATATACACTAGCCTTACGTCATACAGAGTCACATGGAATCGGATGTTCGCAACAGAGCACTTCTTATGAGAAAGCGTAAACGAGGATCGGTGCAGATACATCTCTAGTCTGGAAGCACAAAGAAGCAGACACGTAGGCGGGGCTTGGTATCTTAAGGGGGAGGCTAAAGAATCTTGAAGGAGAGAGATCATGTCCTGAAATGAAAAGAAAGGAAAGAATGAGACCTTGGGTGGGGGCGGGGGGGGGCAGACAGACAGAGTGAGCGAGAGAGTGAGAGAGAGATCGTGAAAGACAAAAAGAGCGAGAGACACACGTGGAATTCAGGATCTGTCTCAGGTCAGTCAGCAGCCTTGTTGAGGACCAAGTGGTCAGCGAGTGCACAAAAATATGTGCACGCACGCGCACGTGCATGGACACACACACGCACACACAGGGAGTAATGACATCACTCACCAGAGCGACTCCTCTCAGTACCACACTGATCTGCGAGTCGGCTCTCTGATTCAGACGGACCTGATTGCGCTCATGAAAAGCCCTTTGTGGGATTTTCTTTCCCCCTAAATCCTGGAATTCACCCAGTTCTCCTGATCAGCCTGGCACTCCAGGACCAAGACACAAATCATACAGAGATCACCATAAAAATTCTCAGATCCCGTGGGTAATTCTAAAGCCTAAAATATAAATCCATTTTGTATCCCTTTCACTGGAATTATTTATACCCATACTCTTCAGATTCTCTCTTATTTACTTTTATTATTTAAACTCGTCATTAGGGTACTTGGTGTAAATGTAAAGTAAGCATTTTTTTATTTATTTCTTTTCTATTGAATTTTTATGTTCTGTATACAGTAAATAAAGATTGAGAACAACAAATAGTTTAGCGCTACAGACGTTTAGGTTAATTTTCATTTAATTTGTGGTTTTCACTATGAATATTAAAATATTAGCCATAAGATTATCTATAGTCTAGTCTCTCTCTACCACCGATAAAGATCAACAATTTTGATGACATCATTCTGCACTGCAGCTTCTCATCAGATTTCGTCAGATCAAATGCACTCTAGAATCTGAAAGGTCCCGCCCCCAACATTACTAACGATCATCTTGCAGTTGCGGTCACTCGGTATTTTTACCTGGACAACAATAATCCGATATTAACCCGAATAAGACGATACTCTGATTAAGAAACTAGCATGTAAACAGCAATTTCTGATTACCTTAATCCGACTCTGATGACCTTAAGTCTTATACGAAGTAAACAAATGGGATTAAGTGGAGTATTCCTGTTTTGTTCGCATTATCGACATGTATTACAGACATGTACACACCTTAATCACACTCAACATCGTTTTGAGTTTTCACTGCATTGTGCGACAGGACCCGTACGCACGGCAGTGCTCAACCGTTACACGGCAAACAAGAGAGCACGGCTGCGTCTGAAACCGCGTACTTACCTACTGTATAGTAGGAGAAATACACATATTTAGGCTACTATATATTGGGTAAGTGCACGGTTTGAGACGCAGCCCACGGCTTCAAGCAGTCGTCCATTTGCACGTACAGCATGACCAATAATTAACTGCACTTGATGCATACATAAAATGAAAAATTAAACCATAACGAAGACCAACTGTATGTCGATACGTGAAATTCTGGAGGGAACGTCGGACGGCGTGGCGTGGGGACGTAATGACGTGTGCCGTTAATCGATCTAAGTTCTATAACGTGTAAACCAGGAACATGAAAGGAATATTCTAAAAGTGACTCATATAAACACCTTAATCAGAATACTGTCTTATTCAGAATAAGGTCAATAATTACATGACTGCTCTCCATGTAAACGTAGACACTGCTTACTGAGAACAATCATATCAGCAAGCAGGTGTCTGGCTGATCGAAGGCATGCTATATTTAACTGTAAGATTATTAAGAAGGAAAATGACTTGAATTCATTCCCTTTGAAGGAGGTATTTGTGGCAGCTCATGGCTTTGAGACAGGTATTATTCCATGACACTAACTCGAGCTGCAACAATTAATCGATAAAATCGATAAGTGATTATGAAAATAATCTGCAGCCCTACTACGATCTGTCGAGCTCGGTTTAGCCCGAGCTGTGAGGTAAGCTAAACACTACTGGGAAGTTAAAAAGGGGGAGGAGCCACTTGATATGTCCCGCCTTGACTTCCTGTTTCAGTGGAAATGACATCAACACATGGAAATGGAATAATGCTGCACATTTCAAGGCACTGCACGGGGACGTTAACACAAGTGATTGGGAGGCGAGCTACATTTTATATTTAACTACAATATAAAAATAAATAAATATATAAATAAATAATTAAATTGACTTCTCCATAAGTGTAGACGCTAAGCATAAAGAAATGTGACACTACTGTTAGCAAGCCACAGTTCCTGGTCCTGATATTACTTTAATCTCATCGGGATTGACAGCACGTTAAATTCACACAAGATGATATCTGGGTCATCTATTGAAATACCTTTTTTTGGAAGCACGCATTGTGTGAGGTTTATTTTCTAACAATCTCCGCTCTTGCAATCCACATGAGAAGACTACAGAGCTACAAACCTGCCCGCTTCATCTGTACCACGTTTTATGATGAGCGTGTATTAGCATTTCAAACGGCCGAGCGTAGACATCAGAGATCGGAGACCCTGCTATTCTCAGTCACATCGCACGGCGATCGGATTCAGAGAGCGGGCTGCTTTCACAAGTCCGGCTACATTAAAGAACACAATCTTAATGATTTACAAACGAACAAGACAAATATATATACGCGGACTATGAATAAACATGGACGTAATTGTCCGACACAAAACACAAAGCTGTTTGGTTCATCAAGCATGCCCTTGAACATGTAATCAATATGGAGAATAATTAGATCACGTGCATGAGAAAACAGCCTATTAATATCTCTACACCTTTCACAGCATTTAAATCTGTTTAAATATATCAGGAATGTGATCAGGTTTTGTAGCTAATATTGCTGTAGAACTTCTTACTAACAAAATGCACATGTAGCCCCGCCCCCTGCATCAATTTTCAGTCTCATCTTGAGTGCAGGGATACTTTAAAGGTGCGGTAGGTAAGATTTGCAGGGGGGGAAATGTCTCCAATGGTTAAATACATGGAGCAGAATAAGATTTGAACCATTGTTTACTGAACCTGCTTCTATTTCCGCCCATGTACACAAAGCTCCGCCCCCAAGTTCTCATGGTGGTTCAACTCGAGTTAGCATTAGTAATGACGGTCATGACCATCGCATGCACTCGGACCTTCAATTGCTTATGAGGATGTGAAGGGGCATTGGGGGCGTGGCTATAAAATGACAAGAGGCCAATCCAAATACAAACAGGTTTCCAAACTGGGGTTTTTGTTTTTGTCCCCCAACATCGTAATACACTTATTCTGAGAAAATGGGTTATTTTCACTATTATTCATGATGGTAAGAAATCAAAAATATTGACTATCGCACCTTTAAAAAAAGAGAAAATATTAAAAGATTACATTCATAGTGGTACAAGATCCTTCTTCCAAAAAAAAAAAAAAAAAAAAACATGCGACCCAACAAAAATTCCAAACCGACAAGCTGGAAAAAACATTCCGCCGAAGAGAACGCCATCTCAGCACCGACCGCAGACTGGCCGCAAGCCTCCCTGGACCTCTCCACTCATCCTTACACTAAAAGCATCCCTGGGTAAATACTAAAAACAAAACTGCAAACACGAGGGATTGTTACTTATCGATCACGTTATGAAATATAAAATGTGGAAAAGCCGATATCCACAGCACAGACACCACCGCAGCAGCGGCCGTCCTGTTTCACGTTTCTTTATCGCTACAGAGACATGTTTAAAAAAAATTTTTTCTACATCACAGAAATGAAAGCCATCTGTTTTGGAGAAATTCTGGAAGCTCCTGTTAAAAAAATAAACGAAAAGACTTGGCTATCGATCGGATCGACTCCGAGCGCGCGCCCGCATCGCTCATAAAAGCTGCACGAAGCATTTTTATTTTATTACACGACACCAGACTCCACGCCGAGGACGAGAATCAGACTTCAGAAGGGAATAGATGAGTCATCCTGCAACAAGCTCTAAAACAGCTTTCGTTATTCCTCATACTGTAACACAGCCCACATCACAGCAGTGCGCAGAACACGACTGGTCTGATCAGATGGATTTAACTACAGCATCAAACAGAGTAACAATCTGTGTAAAACGTCAACACACGTGGCCCTGGGAGCAAATCTGTACTGATCAGAGCTTTCTCTGCCTGTTCCTTCCCTTAATTCATCATAAGGCAGCAAAATCATATCAGAAGTGTTTGATGAAAAACTTTGTGAATGCATCTCTAGCATATATGCTTCTCTAGAAGCATATACGCCCCGCCCCCAGAGGTGGGTCTTGCTCTACAGTAGTAGCTAGCAGCAATCATGGTTTGTACGGGTGTTTTGGGCTCCTCGCTTGGTTGGGAGGAATCGTACAAAGGTCCCATACGACAGGTGCTTCTCTGAGGACGTTTCTAACCCTCATCGTCAGTGCTCTCTGTCGTAAGAAGGTCACGTCATCTTTACACAGCGTCAAGGCTTCTCCATCAGCAAGAGTACGTAAAAGCCTTTCGTTTAACTCGTAAGAAGAAGAAGATGAAGAAAACTTTATCTATTGGATTTAATTGGTAAACAGAACTCTTCAACAAACTGCTACAGCTGGTTGCCATGCCCTGACAAAGACTACATGGTCAAAGCTTTGTGGAAACTGGACCATCACACCCACATGTGGTTCTTCCCCAAACTGTTGGCACGAAGGTGGAAGTGCACAATTGCAAATTTACCTTCACTGGAACCAAGAGGCCCAAATCCGTTCCAGCATGACAAAGCGAGCTCCATGAAGACATGGTTTGCTAAAGTTGGTGTCGAAGAACTCGAGGGTAATTTGAGATGAACTGGAACATCAACAGGGTGCCCGTTGTTTTAGTCTCAAACCTCCAGGGTCAGGGGTTCGATTCCATTTTCATGTTCTCCCCGTGCTGCAGGGGTTTCCTCCGGATACTCCGGTTTCCTCACCCAGTCCAAATACATGCACAGTAGGCTGACTGGCAGGTCCAAGGTGTCCATAGTATATGAAAGTGTGTGTGAATGTGTACGTGAGTGTGCCCTCCATCCAGGGTGCACCCCGCCTTGTGCCCCATGCCTCCTGGGACAGGCTCCAGGTTCCCCGCGACCCTGTAGGATAAACGGTATAGAAGATGGATGGATCCACCGAACGCACCCCCAGACCTCCTCACCCAACATCAGTACCTAACCTCACGAACGCTCGTGTGGCTGAACGGTCACAAATCCCCACAGCCACGCAACAAAATCTAGCAGAAAGCCTTCCCAGAAGAGTGGACGCTCTTCTGGCATTTTACTCGACATACAAAGACAAAAAAGCAGAAACATGCATTTAGTCATGTGATAAACCTGATCATTAAACGGTCATGGATTTGACACTCGAGTATGATTCTCGAGAACTGCAGTGTCCGGACATCTTTCACCTTTAGCGCATCATTTAAAAACGTCCTTCTCACACTTCTTGTAGCACTCCTTAAACTGCTAAATAAAATCCAGGATTCTCCCGAGTACAGCTTTATTTCACGAACATTATTTAAAATTTTTAAATGTGTACCATCAAATTTTACCCATTATAAAGCCATAGAGCTTTCTATTCCTGAACTTTTCCACCGACGCATCACATTCAGATCAAGTGGAAATCATTCATAGCTTGTTTTTGAGTTATTGAGGTTTGGATTCATTTAATCCCGGACGATACTTGGTCAAACTGCAAGAACTCGATAATGTAACTTCCACTGCTGTAAGTAAACAAAACTTAGAATTAATAAATAAATAAACAAACAAACAAACAAACACCCAGTACTACCACTTTAAACAAAACCTACAAAAAGGGTAGGGTAGTTCTTTCACCGTGTTTACTCCGGAGTGTTGCGTGTGATTTAAAACCATTTATCTGCTTTAAGCAGAAAACATGACGTGCTTTGAAATTGGACCCGTTTTTGTTATCAAAGCACCACTAGAATGTGACAGCAGTGTTTTCTTGAAGCTGTGGGATGTCCCAGAGGCGGGCGGCATGTCGGGGCGATGCTGAAGGGCAGATACGCTGCGCTGTGCCGCACTGCAGTCCTGCACCGGGTGCTCGGCTGACTTCCCTGCGCGTGCTCCAGCCTGGCAGCGATCCAGCCTCGGCGCGGCTTCAATCTCGCGCCGCTTAATTAAAGAGGGCTGCAGGGCCACAGGCAGGCCTCCCTCACACACACCACGTAAATAATCACAGTTCAGCGTCCTGAACAAAGCCTAAAAGCAGCACACACTCCCTACACGTTCCCTGCTATAAGGGGACGGTGTCTGCGTCGTGCTAAACGTTGACAGGTGGGTGCGACAAATGTGTACGCAAACATTCCTCGTCGGGATACAGGACGTTAGCAATTGTCAATGAGGAGCCTAGAAGAAAATAAATTTGCTGCCTACATGGTTTAACTCCGGAAATCTAATGTGTTGACCTTTTTTCATCCTTAATGTTTTATCCAGATCGTCCCTGATGCACAAACTTTTACAAATAACCTTCACGTTTGCTTGGTTTCAGAAAGAGACTGGAAAGCACTAAAGGATTCAGGCCACCAAAGAAGAGTTCGAGTACACAAGAGGAAACTGAGAGAGCTCGTTGTATTAATGTCCTGTACATAGCATTCTCGTACAAGGGGGAGAAAAAGCCTTCACGAAAAACAACATCGCAGGGACAGATCTAGCGCTTTTACAGCCTCGTAAACACCGTGTCTGAGAGAGAGAGAGAGAGAGAGAGAGAGAGAGAGAGACACACATCCAGGACTTTTCACGAAGACAAGTCACGACAGACTGCTGAGAGAGAATGTGAGAACAGGCTGATGCACTGACGACTCAGCGTTATATTACACTAAATAGAGTCCAAGACAAAATTTTAAAAAAAGGAAAATGAACAAGAAGAAGAAGAGGGGGGGGGGAGAACCCTTGGGGCGCTGGCCCTGAGCAGAGATGTTGTTATTATTAGCACACAGCCTGCCCTGCCCAGAGAGAGTGGTGGAGACAGGGCAGGATCAGCCAGCGCCCCTCTGCCCTCTTTTTGGCGGGAGATTTTTCTCCACTCGCTGTCTGGACAATGACCCTGACACGAGCCAAACAGGGAACGCTTCACCACAACACATAACACAGAACAGTCGATTAACAGAGTTTACTTCGAGAAGCCCGATTTGTTTTGCAAAAAAGACAAACTGTACAATTGAACAGGAAATGAGGTAAATAAACAACCGAAGGACGTCATATAATATTATAATACTCTTTCAGCTGGATCAGATATTAAGTCCTAATAACATACACACCAATTCAATCGCTGTGTCTAATCTTATCAGCAAAGAGAATCAGTCCAACCAATCTTCCTCGTCTGGAAGGCCAGGTTTGGCTGGGACGAAAATCGGGAATCACACCAAGCCTTGGTGAAGAAGACTGGACATTAGTTTTGGATATATAGCCCTTCTGTTGTCCACTGAATAAAAGACCAAATAATAATAATAATAATAATAATAATAATAATAATAATTTTTTTAAATCAACCAAAACTAAATGAAAACTAAATAATATATAGCCTCAAATAAATAAACAAAAAGGAGATTGGATTCAATTTGCTTACATTCTTCTCTAAAGATCAGACAGAGAAAACAGTCTTCTGCTTTAATCAAAAATTACTAAAACATCACACACACGTATACATACATAACTTATATATGAGCGAGAGAGAGAGAACATATGTATACGTAAAAGCTAATTATTAATATCGTTTAAAAAAAGCAACAGAAATATGAACATAAACTGTTACACTAAAACTAAAGTGAATTTCTTTATTAATGACTAGAACTTGAGAAATCTAGCTAGATCAATTTGGTTGAGGTCAGTTGTATTTTGTTCTGGTTACAGAGCTCAGGACGGCACAGAGCCCAGTTTCTTCGTGCATACGTTTTACTGGCAAGAAAGAACGCCAAATATTACAAACACTTAAAAACCACCAACCACATCTTTACATCCTACAAAAATACAAACTCCGTGACCTAAGCGGTTCTTTCCAGCTAAGAACCATAACCAGGCGGAGAAGTAAATAAAAGCGTGAGACGAGTACGAGATAATACGTGGCTGGACCATGTGACTAAGTACAGTACGCCGTTTCCCACACAACCACGGACCGCTACACCCGACTGTCCTGAGGATGTAAAATGACGGACACGAACAACCAAACAAACGCACACGTTATCGTACGCCACATGCTGGATGACAGAGAGTGAGAAAATGAACACTGCCCCGGCACACGATCTGTTATCCGATACGCTGTGATATTTGGTTTTAAAATGCCGTTTTGGGTGGTGCTTGCGCTCCCAAAATAAAGGCCATCCCATTCATGAAGCAGCATGTGAACAGCTGTCTTCTGAAGTCCCTTATTTTACCCACAACTTAAGGCAGCGTCGCGTGCGTCCTTCTCAGAGAAGGAAAACCTGTAATTTTCCTTATTACAATCGTATCCCGTTAAAACGCGGAACACATCCTTAATGCTCACTATGGAGTTTTCCTTCAGTAGAGTAATTGTTATATATATATATATATGGTTTAAAATAATGTGATGAAGATCTGGGCAATAATGTAAATAATGAAAACTTTCTAGAAATTTGTTTCTAGAGTGAAAACAGAAAAACATCTGCTGTTTAGCCTCGCTTAACTCACAAGGTCAGGCCACGATGGTGTCTACAACATGGGCTCACATCCAACAGAAATATAGAACGGTCATATCGTACAGAATACACGCTTCGATATGAAAGGAGTTAAAAGCTCCTTAGGGTTGGTATTTAGGTTCTTAGTCCATAAACGCTACCACCTGCAGAATGAAACAACACTCCAGTTGATCAGGAAAACAATGCCAGATGCAATGCCTGTGATGTCATTGTTCTTGCAACAATATTTATAAAAACCAGAACCGCTGACCACACGTGAAGTTAAAAAATATATCACAGCACTCAGCAAGTTCCTTTAACCCCCCCCTCGAGTGTGTTGTGAAACCGGTCGATGTCTGACTTCAATAAATAAGATGATTGGCTTGGCAGTCCAGAGGACGTCTCCTGGTAATGGATGAAAAATCTGTAACAGAAACGTAGTGTGCGCACTCTTGAACGTTCGAGGATGTTGGAAATCCAGGTATCTCAAACTGATTGGAAAGTAGGCCTACTGCGATAGCCGGTGTTAAGCCTCTGGTGTTCAGTCGTACGTATAGCCTTTCCATTTTACAGGTACGTTTACACAGGGGGTCTACGCATGTACGTTACGACAACTTGCACTACCCCTCCTGGCCTACAAGAGTCAGTTCGGAGCAGTAAAGCAGGTCTTCTGGAGTCGTCTTGAGGACGACAACGAAGAAGAATCACAACACGAAGAATAATGCTCGGGCGATCTCTCGCCACGATTAGCACCCATGTACAAATCCTTATACTCTTTAAGGCTAGAATTATACATATGCAGGTACTTTCTAACCTACACTCGTTTCTGTCTCTTCTGGGGTTTTTTTCTTCGACTACCTTGAGAATCAACAGCCATGGGTCACTGTTGCAACCTTGTGGAAGAAAGAGTCAGAGTCGAAACATGGATCAGCAGGAATCAGAGTTCATTTAGCATGTGACGAGAGTGAGGCGAGCTGACTGACAAGACTATGGTCAGAAGATTTGGTTTCAAAAGTTCTGTTTAATATAAGCGAGTTTGTCTTTGCACTGTTTTGTACTTGTGTTTTTAATTTTTTTTTTCAAAACAAACAAAAAACACATATAGCCAGGGCGGTGTCTACCTGCAGTTCTCACCTGGTTTTCCACTGAAGCTAAAAAGAGTTAAGCCTGGCCAGTACTTGGATGGGAGACCTACAGGGGGAAACTAAGGTTCCTGCTGGAAGTGGTATTAGTGAGGCCAGCAAGAGGTGCTCACCCTGTGGTCTGTGTGGGGTCTAATGCCCCGGCGTAGTGACGGGGACCTTCGGATGAGAGGTTAAACCGAGGTCCTGACTCTCTGTGGTCAATAAAAGCCCTGGACACTTCTCATAAAAAAAAAAATAAAGAAATAAAAAAAATAATAAGGGTATAGTCCTGGTGAAATTCCCCCATCTCTACCATGGCCCCTTAATAATCTCCATCTCTGAATTGGCTACATCACTCTCTCCTCTCCACTAATGGCTGGTGTGTGGTGGGCGATCTGGTTCACTGTGGATGCTACACACTAGTGCTGATTGAGGAGATTCCCCCTCCTATATAAACTGCTTCAAATGTCTAGAAAAGCGCTACATGAACGTAACTGTAAGAATAATAATGAACCCACCATTCAAGCAATTGCCACAGCTAATTGAAAGCGAAAGATTTCCGCGTACACACAGGCATTCATAAACAAGAGAGGAACCCTCCCCCATTGATACTGGTATTACTGGTGTTGTCACATGTCGATTAACAGGTGGGAACATTCCCCTCACGTCACATCTCTTCAAATATCCAAAGACCTGACTTGTTATCTCTCGAGTCTCATGTCTATTGACCCCACCGAGTACATGCAAAGACACGAAACAAGATGTGACCACAATTTTTCAAATGTCTTAAAATCAACCAAATACCGACACCGTTTCCTAACAGTGAAACGATAACGTGGATTTTTCCCAGACACGAGGTTGAAAGTATGCTGCCTGAACCTCCAGAGGACAGAGCACCGAGGAGAGGACGGGTCAGCTTATTTCAGGCACCTGTGCTCGTTCTCTCCAACAGAAGGAGGTCACTCGAGTCCAGATTTCCTGGTTACAATCCTGTTTTTTTAGTCCGACGCCCTAAATGAACAGCACACCTTCATTAGGGAACCTAGATTGAAAGCATAAAAAAATGGTAATGTATTCACGTCTTACACAGACGACAAATCATCGCAGAGACTAATTACCAGCAACAAGGCATTACTTCAGTGCACAAGTTCCACTAATTACGCTTAAGTGAAGATTAAAAAGATGTCAAAAGATTACAATACTATTTACCAGATCACATGGAGCTCGTACTTTCACACTGGGCCTCATTCAGAAGTCTAAAAACGATGTCCTAGTTTGTCTTAGGAGGTTCTTTCTCGCTTGGTAATTTATGTCCGAGTGGCATTCATCACGATGTGCATGTGAGGACGAAAAAAATTTAGAATTTTTTTTTTTTACATAAATCTCTCAAATGTTTAGTTCGTTTTTGTCTCCAAAGACATTTACACCAAAACTTTACTGAAAGACCCATTAAACATCAACCAACATCTAGTCTCCTAGACTAGAAACTAAAAAGCAGGAAGAACATCTTCCTAAACGACATGTCCCTGGAGAATAAAACAGACATCAGGGCAGACGGTCGTCTGAGGCGAAGACGGATAAAAAAAATTATTTTTTTTTTTTTTAAAGGGCACTAATGGCTTTACCGGGCCTCGTCTCTAATTGGCGATACAATCCGAAGGCACTATGAGGAACCGAGTGCATAAAAAATAAAAACCCAGAACTGCCTGAGTGAGCTGCTTTCAAACACTGTGGTGTTAAATTAAAGTGTGAAGGGGCTACACGTTAACAAGTCCGAGCCGGAGCAGAACAATGCGTGTCAAAAAGGGCCTTTGAACGGTCACAAAACTTTTCCAAACGTTTCAAACAAAAGCACGGCTTTCTGGAAGTCGTAAGGAAAGCTCGTTTGCATATAAAGGCTCGTCTTTAAGACCGGATACGTGAAATTCTCCCCTCTGTGTGCAAACGTAGGCTACCTGCCATCTATAACTGGACACGGAAACATTTCCCTGGAACGATCTCAAACGATGGAGTGGAACGTGCGTACAGGGTCACGCTGGGGAACGATTACAAGAATCGACGGCAAAAAAAGTTTCCACTGACTCTTATAGTAACTCATGATATGTCAATTTTCCAGAATATAGGAGAAGGTCCCAAAAAAAAAAACCAGGAAGTTAACTAATCAGATTCGGTTAAAACATTTATATGATCAGGCGTGTGGGGGGGGGGGATTTGCACAATTACAGTAATCCCGAATTGTTTGGACTGTACAAACATTTCTCAGCTTCAAGTCCAAATAGCATCTTATTTCTGAGGAACTCTTTTCGAGCAGTAAATCTATGTCACTCATATTGTTATCTTTAAATAAGGAAAAGGAAAAAAAAATCTCCCACAAGGAACATTATCAGACTTTATACGAAATATGACTCACGTATCAATCACTGTTTCCACTTAAAGGCTCAGCGTTCATCTCGCCTCAGCACATTTTAGCTACAAGCTCTACAAGGTCACATTCGGTTTTTAGATACAGAAGTCACTCATCCTTCACTCTCTGGGCGAGGACTAAAACAATAAAACTACAGAGCGAAGGTCTAGTTAACCAGACACGTGCAGTAACCCGACCGATTTAGTCCTACAGTACTAGAGACACGGGGGAAACGCCTGAATCGGAGCTCTTCATCCTGTTCCAACCAAGCTCCTTCTCTTTTCAGTAAACATAAATATTTAGTCTACGGCCACTTGCACTCGTACAAAACAAAGCGCGAAACAACATTCCAGAAAGAACGCTTTTTAAACTTTGGGCCAAAACCGCATATTACTTCACTAAACATTCGTCAAATCTGCATCGTCGTTGTTATTATAGGATTTTGACTGATGCTGGCTACTGCGTGTTAAAACATTATATCAAAATAACACACCTCCTCAACAGGCTTAATTTTATTTCAGTGTTTAAAAGGTTTTTTTTTCGATGGAGAATTCAGCCATTATAAATGTTAAACACTTTGGAAACTAGCTCGCATTATGGATGTGGATTTTAAGGCACGCTAGGTTGAAAAGTCAGAGATCATTAAAATTGAAAAAAGTAAATAATTAAAATCACCACAGAAGGTTCCTCTACAGAGATTTAGTGAGGCAGTAATCTGGTCTATGTGAATATCTAATGGTCATTTTATACTTTTTATATCAACTAAAAAGGCTTCAGTTTCAGATGGTGCGAGTCCCAACCCTCTTACATTGACGCTCGGTGTTTGTTAGAAACCGACTGTTGTTTAGACTCCTGTAGATACAACAGCACTTCAGTTGTTCGTGTTAAAAACTGGACGAAAACGTCGCGAACGTGACGCCGACCTCCCTCGATTCTGGTGTTGCCCTTATTTGGGTCATCATCCGGTCTAGTTAAACCTCCATTCGGTGAGAATAAATAAAGCGTTCAGAGACGAGCTTTGAGATAAATCGGAGATGTGAGCGAAGGAGATGGAGCCATGATGGATGAGAAACTCAATTCGAGCCCTGTTAGTGATTCACTACTTGTATACGTCTTTGTTCTAGATAAACACAAGGCTAGACAAGTGCAAGCGCTGTTAATAATAAGTGTCTCTCAGGATGCACATGGCGCATTTTGTAGTTGCTCGGGTGTCAAATATCCGGACGGGGCAGTTGTCCTCTGCCTGCCCTCCGAGTCCGCCCGAACAGCTGAGGCAGACCCTGAGCATTCCTCTGGACGTGGTCTGATCACCTGTGCCTGCGGAACAAGACTGGCACAGGACAGGTGCTTCCTTCTTTCTCCATCGGGAAAATAAATTCAACTCGGCTTCGTCTCTACGCACACGGAGATGTGTGTGAAATGGGACGAAGCCTCGTGCTAAAAAACCCCCCCAAAAAAACAGGAGCTACATTGCAAATAAACCAACAGTGATATGATCAGTAAACACAAACGTCTAGTACAGTACGATATACAGGACAACGTTCCAAGCGTACAGAACTCTACACTAAAACTAAGATTTAAGACACACACGTGCAGTTAGAGGAGTATAATCAATAGTGAGACACGCCCCGAAAGCGTTTTATTCCTCTTCCACGGTAACCATTTTTCCAACGGTAACAATTTCTCATTTATTAAACGGTATTACAGTAACTCAACCACTCTTTACAACCACGGTGAGCTGAAAAGCATCAGCATGTCGAACCTTGAGCCATTTGAGCTACAACAGCATGAAAACCAAATTAGTTTCCAGGTTTATTTCTGGGTTCGTTCCTCTTGTACTATTCAGCAATTGGCCAGTGACTGCGTTCTTATTCCTTAAAGAAGGAAAAAGTCATCATTTTTAATCCGTTCATAGACACGTAGTCTTCAGCGTGGACATCGGAGACTCCGATTGGATTAGGATTACAGTACACTACGCCGGCACTGCTGTCAGAGCTGCTGGACTAGACAATTAACCAACAGCGCTGTACGTATCGTAAAGGGTTGATGAGCCAGGATTACCGAGCACACTCGCTGAGAAAATGACGTAAATGATCAACTATTTACACACACGGCATGAAAGTTCACCTCCACAGCACCAACATGTGCTGGAACAGAAAGCCTCCATTTGTCCCTGTCAAGCAGTCGTGTCCCAAATAAGGTAAAAAAATAAATAAATAAATAAATAACATTTTTAAAGCCGCCCTAGATATCTAGGATTAAAACAGAACAAGGCATTTAGAGGAACATGCATTTTATATCTAACCAACAGTGCTCAACTGTTTTGACTGATACTTTAAAGATCACTTTAACTGCATACATCATCTCCAGCCGCCTGGCCCTGCGTTCTCATGGGTGAACTCGTGTCTCTTTTGGGTGTGGTCTGCTCAACGTTTCTGTGGTAGTAGCTGTATATAGCCGACTAGTTACAACACACATTAAAGGGATGAGATCAAGTCACGCTTACAAGTTTCTCCTCCATCGTTGAACCCATTGCATGCAGGAACTAAAATCTATGGGAACTGAAGAGCCATCGGAGGATCGGAGTTCGGATCCGAGTCCTCCCAGCAAGCCAAACGTTTGGATTTGTCACGTTGTGGCTTCGCAGAAGCGAGGGGGAACCCACCCGAGACAGGTGCGAGAAGGGTCAGTAAGCCGGGCACTAATTGGGGGCGTGGTCACGCAGGTGGCACAGGGTGGCAGCCACAAATCCGACTCTCTAGGAGGGATGTTAAAGTCCCCGGGAAGTTCCTCGAAACCCGCAGCGTCAGGAACAGGAAGTCGGGGCAGGACACTGAGCGGCTCCACCCACTTTTCCGCTTACCTCAAAGCCTGGGGCAGTTAGGATCGTCGGGGGGCACTTCAGAGAGCGTTGGATTGGACAGAAACTCAAGTGCAGAATGATGTCATCAGAACTGTTAATCTGACGGGACGTTATTTCAAAATAAATAAGTAAATAAATAAATAAATAAATACTTAAAAATAAAAAATAAAAAGTCCAGATTTTTAAAATGCACCGTATCCAATCTCACTCATTTCTGACTCGGATCCGAGTGTGCAATGGTCAACAAAACTCCTCAGCATCAGGAAGCCGATACAGTCATGTCACGGTTATTCATTTTAAATCTGGACTAATAATGAAATCTGCTCTTTTAGGCTTGTCTTTTATAGAAGTGGGTGATGCCAGGTCTTTACCCACCCTGGCAACCCCAGTGTTGTTCTACCATTAAGCAGAGCGGCACGTCCACCTTTCACAACACAGTACAGATACTACAGCACCCTAATCAACAAACAAATAACAACAACAATAATAACAACAACAACAACAAAACAATATTATTATTATTATTAATAATAATAATAAATAATAATAATACTGAAGTGAGAAAGCGGGGATCTAAGCGCCGCAGGGATGAATGAAAAAGATCCCCGGCGACTACCGAGGGGGGAATTAATCAACTTCTTTCCAGTCTAAACGGACGAGAGAAAGTCTCCGCGGATTACAAACCACACACTCACCTCCTCGGAGCGGACACTAGAAGAAGAGAAGAGGAACGGGGTCGCTGGTGTTATTCCGCGGTGTCGTCGTTAGCGTCCTCCTCGGTGCACTGAGACGGAGATCAGCAGCGCTCGCGACTCCCCTGTTTAAATGTCCCAACGGAAATTTTTCCTTTTCTTTTTTTTTTTCTTTTTCCTCTCACAAATTTTCCCTCGCGCGAACTTCCGACCCATGACACCGAACCATTCTTAATTCACCACAAACCCCCATTATCACGTCTTCGTATTGTCACTTTAATATATTATTAACATGACAAGCTTCTTTTTTTTCCCAACCCTTTCTTCCTCCGCGGACTAATCACTGCTGCTCCTCATCTTTAGCGTAGTCGCGCGCGGTGAGCGGTGCGCGTGCACGCCGCTTAAACGCCTTTTTTCTCTCTCTCTCTCTTCTCTCTCTCTCTCTCTCCCCTCTCGTTTCCCACCCACATTCCTACTAACCCGGTCTCCTGTACCGTGATTGGCTGAACTTTCAAGTTCGCCCTCACGATTGGTTAGTACCAGATATACAGCGAATCATAGAGAGAGAGAGGCGGGATTTTTCTAATACAGGTAGAGAGGGAAAAAACACGCACACACACACACACACACACACACACACACACACACACAGAGAAGGCGGGTGGTATGGAAAGTGCCTGACGATGATTGGTTGTCAGGAAACATAATATTAAAGCCAGCCAATCGTTGTGGTCATCATTATGGGGCGTGAAGTAAAACTGTCCTGTCCTGCAGTTACTGTCGTAAAAAAAGGATTTGTTTTACGACAGTTATTTCTGCTGGTCGTTTCCGTCTGGTGCATTGGTAGTAAAGATTGTTGCTATGACGCGACGGTTTGGGGAATGTTTCGTCTATAAGGTAAAATGTTTGGGATATATTTTATGCGGAATAAAGTCCTTTAAAAAAAAAAAAGCTTAGTTGCATTACTAACTAAAGCTTCCTAGCTAGCAACGTATTGCAGAGGAAGAGATCTGTTCAGGAGCTTGTAGGCTCTTTCATTTTTTTTAATATATATATATATATATATATATATATATATATATATATATATTCTAGCTTTTGGTGTAATAAAATACTGCTATGCAGAGTTTCTAGTCTGGAAAAGGGCAGACTTCCTGTGATACACTCAGTGCAATTCAGTGTAATCTGGATCTTTTATTAATACAATTCAATACAATACTATACTACCATAGGGATGAGTTATTGAGGTTTAATGGCTCTCTGATCTTGTGTTGGTGTTCATTCATTCACCTTCAGTAAGTGCTCGATCCTGGTCGGGGTCACGTTGGATCCGGAGTCTATCCTGGGATCACTTTGTTCCTGCTGGGAATACAGCCTGGATAGGATACCAGGGCACCATGCATACACTCACACTCATTCACATCTATGGGTAATTTAGAGTGAGTAGTTTACCCAAAATAATCCCACACCGATATGAGACAACCCGTGAAACTCCACGTAGAAAGGAACCCGAGCTCAAACCGGGGACCTCCGAGTCGTGAGGTGGCAATGCTCCACCGTGCACCACCTTTCTGTCCCAATGTGTTCTGTCCCATTCGTTGTGCTTTCCTTCAGTATCTATGTGTGAGACAGATTGCTGGATGTACTGTACACACTTGCGCTGAGAGCTTGCAACTCGCATCATGTACAGGTCTACAGGAACCTTTAAAGACCAAACGATACGATGTAATGCACAGTGGTGAGCCTTCGTCTTCTGGTCACTCATGCCAAACGTCATAGTCTCTTTCTCATATTGTTTTCCAGTAACACTGCCTTCCCGGTGTCACGTCCTCGGAGATGGACCCGGTTGTTCTGAGTTATCAGGACAGCTTGCTGAGGCGCTCGGACGTTTCCCTGCTGGAAGGCCCCCACTGGCTCAACGACCAGGTGATCGGCTTTGCCTTCGAGTACTTCGCTGCGGAGCGCTTTAAGAGCCTGGGTGACGCCGTGTGCTTCATCAGTCCTGAGGTCACCCAGTTCATCAAATGTGCATCATGCCAGGAGGAGCTGGCTGTCTTCTTAGAGCCACTGAGGCTAGAGTCGCGTCACTGGGTCTTTCTAGCAGTCAACGATAACTCCAACCAGGCGGCCGGCGGCTCCCACTGGAGCCTGCTGCTGTACCAGCGCCACTCTGGTCATTTCTCCCACTACGACTCGCAGAGCGGAGGAAATGCCAAGCACGCCCGGCGCATCGTCGCCAAGCTCCAGGCTTTCCTGGGCGCTGGGACTGAAGTGCCCTTCATAGAAGAGCCGTGTCCCTCGCAGCAGAACAGCTACGACTGCGGCATGTACGTCATCTGTAACGCTGAGGCGCTGTGCGAAAGCGCTCGAGTCGGAGGCTGCGCTCGTCTTCCCACGAACACCATCACGCCACCTTACATCACCAGGAAGCGGACAGAATGGCACTCGCTGATTCGAAGACTCGCAAAGGACTAGAACGAGACACGACGTCTGACATGTTGCTAATAAATAAAGTCGGTACTTACAGCGATCCGAATTCAGCTCAGTAGTCGGGGATTTAATCAGCATGTGTTACTAATTAGATGAAACTCGACGACGCATGTGCTCATGTACGCGAATTCTCTGACCGTTTATCAGGGTTGACAGTATTATCGTTGTGTAAGGAATAATGCACTTTGAGTTGTGTTGTTATTGGAAAATAATCGACTTTTGGATGGTGACAGTAACTCCGTGTCACATCGGGCCGCGTCACACCACCCCGTCTGATTATTTTCCCATCACACCACATTATGGGGTGTTTTCTTCCTCTTATACCACTGCAATTGCATATAATAAAAAAATATTTTTTTTTTTTTTTTTTTTTTTTTTTAATTTTATTTAACAATTTTTTTTAAAGTTAAAAAGTTCTGCATCTTATCTTACCATACGCGTTGATTCTCCATCAGAAGGTGTTGTTTTTTAAACACCTTGGAGTTCCGTCTGTCGTTTAAATATTACTTCCTCCGTTTAGCGGCTGTCAAACATCATATTTTGTTTGCTGGGTTTTTTTTCTCCAAAATTTGCGATGCAATTTGCAGAGTATTTTTTATTTTATTTACTTTTTCACAGTGATATTTGTCGATATTCGAGACCTTTTAGCTGTACTCATGTTCGACAAACGTGAATCGAAGAGGGCTTTGGCTGAATGCACGCCGCGATGACGTCACGTGACGCGTCTCGGTCCAACCCTGCGTCAAATCTGCGGTAATTTTGAAAAATTCGCAAGCTCCTCCGAATATAGCGGCGTTTCCTTTGATGTCGCGCTCATCTCTGCGATCGCAAAATCGAGAAATCCTTGCGGGACTGATCGGGGTAATAACGTACATTATGAAAGCTACAAGCGGTCACGCCCTCATCGGCTTCTCACCAGGTTCTTCAAAAGTTCATAGAGGGGTTCTGCTAGGAACCCTTCCTCATAGGGAAACCCTCTTTTTGTTGTTATTTCTTCTTTTCTACCACTGGTGGAAATACATCGTCGGCTGCACATGTGACGTTTGTTTACTGACAAACCCCCGCTAGCTTTTTAGTTTCGACCAACGGGACACGACGGTGCTAATGTTTGTCGAACAATCCACATTAACGGCGAACGCAGGAGACGAATGTGACGAGACTTGTTTACGAGACTTTTTTCGCTCAGGGTTATTTTAAGATGAAAATAAACGAGGAAGAACGTGGACTGTGTCGATGTGCTGTTTAAGAAGAACGTGCGTGTATTCCTTGTGCTTGTTTCTTTACAGAGGGGAAAAACTGTTCTCATTTTTAAAGCAGTTCCCTGCTGTAGTTACGTGTGTGTGTGTGTGTGTGTGTGTTGTGGATGTTGTCTGAGCACAGGTGTGTTCATGTTCAGACCAGACACAACACTTTCTGACCTCACTCCAGCCGATGCATAACGTTTGGACCTTCTCATGATTTTTATTTGAATGAGGTGAATAAGCATCTGCTGATCGAGCTCATCCAATAAAGCATCTATTGCATGTAGAGAAAGATTTGTGTACGTCTGGAGTTACTTTCCTGTCTAAAGGCAATCATATCTGAATGAGATTCTACATGTTTTTTTAAATGAATTATTTTCCAGATATTCTGTTTACACTTCACGCTCTCACTTTATGGGAATTCTGGATTGTAGCTGCAGATCCATACAGATATCCGCTTTAAACTGTTCCAGTTGGAACTGTACAGAAACGGCACTGTCTGCAGATCCTTAGTACAATTTCAATTTGTCTGCAATGACATTTTTAAAAAAGATATTTGTGTTCACGTACACAGCGGTTAGACTTTGAAAATGTTTTAAAAAGCTTTCCTCCTCATAGCAAACACCAAGCTAGGTGTGGGTTTAAGATTTATCTCAGGATGAAGAAAAAGGAGGTCAAGGAGAAGAGAATGAAGAAGAAGGAGATCAAGGAGAAGAGAATGAAGAAGGGGAGAGGAGAATGCAGAAGGAGATGAATATGAGTAGAATGAAGCAGGGGGAGAGGAGAATGCAGAAGGAGATGAAGGAGAAGAGAAGGAAGAAGGGGAGAGGAGAAGGAGATGAAGGAGAAGAGAAGGAAAAAAAAAAAAAAAAAAAAAAAAAAAAAAAAAAAAAAAAAAAAAAAAAAAAAAAAAAAAAAAAAAAAAAAAAAAAGAAGAAGGGGGAGAGAAGAATGCAGAAGGAGATGAAGGAGAAGAGAATGAAGAAGGGGAGAGGAGAAGGAGATGAAGGAGAAGAGAAGGAAGAAGGGGGAGAGGAGAATGCAGAAGGAGATTAAGGAGAAGAGTGAAGAAGGAGCAGATAAAGGGAAGGAGATGGAGGAGAAGAGGAAGGAGAAGAACATGAAGAAGGAGGAAATGATGATGATGTTGATGTTGTTGTTGTTGTTGTTGTTGTTCCCTGGTGGACCAGAGACTAGCATGCTCTTACTGCCACTTACTCGCACAACTGGAAGGTTGTGGTCTCAGTGCCAAGCCCGGAAAACTGGGAGGGTTGTGTCAGCAAGAGCTTCCTGTGTAAAACCAGAATCCAAATACGCTGACAGGTAGTCAACTGTGGTGACCCTGAAGGGGAGCAGCCGAAAGTGGAAAATAAACAAATATAATAATAATAATAATAATAATAACAGATTAATGTACATAGGGCTTTCCCATACTTGCTTTGCATAAAAAAGTGATGGTGTTGGGAGAAGGGGTAGGTTTTCAGCTGAGATTTAAAACGGTAGAGAAGAACAGTCACAGAGATGTGGGATGGAATTCCAGAGAATGGCAGCCATGACACCAAACCATCTGCCACCCATAGAATATGGGCCATAGTGGCCAAACTCATCTTAGGTGCCAACAGCAGAGCAGTACCAGAGGACCTTAATGTGCGAGCTGGGGTGAAAGAGTGCAGGAGAGAGGGGTAGGGGGCGTGTCCGTTTAGTGTATGTGAGGACCCTGGCAGTTTTGAGTTTGTTTTCCCCAGATAGACCAATGTACAGAGAGTTACAGTAATCTAGATGTGAGGTAATGAAAGCATGGACCAGGGTTTCAACATCTTTCTAACTGAGAAGGAGTTGAAGTCGAGCTAAATTACAGAGCTGAAGAAAAGCTCTTTTAGTTAGTGACCTAATATGGGGTTCAAAGGAAAGGATTGAGTCAAAAATAACACAGAGGTTGGTAACACTGGCTGAGGATTTAACATCGATGTCATCAATTCCCATGGAGAATTCGGGAACTTGGTAAGAAGCGCCTTGGTAGTAATAAGTAAGAGCTCCATTTTACCGGGATTTAATTTAGCGTCCAGCCGTGTTTTTGTGATGTAGGGGAAGAGCTGTGGTGGACCTAGTGCTGCTGTGAAGCTACGCATCATCTTCAGAACAGTGCAGATTAAAACCATGGTGCACTTGGATACAACATCTGCGATGCTTCCTGGGGTCGTCGGGTGTTTCATGTCTTTCAGGATCAGACACTTACATTTACAGATGGATTTTTACGCCCTTAAACAGAGCTACTTACAGTGGGGGGAAAAAAGTATTTGATCCCCTGCTGATTTTGTACATTTGCCCACTGACAAAGAAATGATCAGTCTATAATTTTAATGGTAGATTTCTTTGAACAGTGAGAGACAGAATAACAACAAAAAAATCCAGAATCATATCAAAAATGTTATAAATTGATTTGCATTTTAATGAGGGAAATATGTATTTGACCCCTCTGCAAAACATGACTTAGTACTTGGTAATGACTTTTTCAATGCCCTGGCTGAGGGAAGGAGGTTCTCACTTAAGATTTGACAGTACATGGCCCCGTCCACCGTCCCTTTGATCCTGTCCCCTTAGCAGAAAAACAACTCCAAAGCATAATGTTTCCACTTCCATGTTTGACGGTGGGGATGGTGTTCTTGGGGTCATAGGCAGCATTCCTCCTCCTCCAAACACGGCGAGTTGAGTTGATGCCAAAGAGCTCCATTTTGGTCTCATCTGACCACAACACTTTCACCCAGTTGTCCTCTGGTGGTCAGATGAGACCAGAATGGAGCTCTTTGGCAACCACTCAACTCGCCGTGTTTGGAGGAGGAGGAATGCTGCCAATGACCCCAAGAACACCATTGGGGGTGTTTTTCTGCTAAGGGGACAGGGCAACTTCACTGCATCAAAGGGACGATGGACGGGGCCATGTACCTTCAAATCTTGGGTGAGAACCTCCTTCCCTCAGCCAGGGCATTGAAAATTAAAAGTAATTACTAAGTCATTACCAAGTACTAAGTTATGTTTTGCAGAGGGGTCAAATACTTATTTCCCTCATTAAAATGCAAATCAATTTATAACATTGTTGACATGCGTTTTTCTGGATTTTTTTGTTGTTATTCCGTCTCTCACTGTTCAAATAAACCTACCATTCAAATTATAGACTGATCATTTCTTTGTCAGTGGGCAAATGTACAAAGTCAGCAGGGGATCAAATACTTTTTTCCTAACATCTTAACCACTGAGCTACCACTTTCCTCCCAGATACTTTCACCCAGTCCAACCCAGCCTGGTGTGATCAGACTGTGGCTTGTGTCCAAGTAGCTTATTTCTTATGGATTACCCTGCTCGACCTTCAGCCTTGCCAACATGCCAAACGCAACCAAAACCATACCGGCTTCTTCAGTGACACTGGCTGTAGCAAGCCCCAGCTCAGCGTCTACCTAACACAACCAGAATTGTTCATGCATTAACGCATGACACCAGCACACATCTCACCCGTATGTGTACCCTGCAGCCACAGATCTCTCCTTTTCATCCACAGCCATCTAGAGAAATTACATTTACGTGAAATAAAAGAAAATCGTACTCGATTAAAAGTATATATGCTGAAGTGAAAGTCAAAATGTTGCTACTTTTAAATGTGCTAAATGTATTAAAAAGTAAATCTTTTAACTGATCCGAACCGAACATGCTGTGTGTTTTGGGTTGCTGGATATTTTAAGAACATTAATTCTAGTTATTTAGATCAATGATCTAATCATTTATTTACCGCCGGCTCCATGTTGTCCGTGCTCAGGTCATTTCTTTTGTGTGTGATTTCTACTCACACCTGGTTTGTTTACGCACCTCAACAATTTTTGTTTTCTTTTTCGTTTAATTACGGGCGCACGGTGGCGTAGTGGTTAGCACGTTCGCCTCACATCTCCAGGGTTCGATTCCTGCCGGGGCCATGTGTGTGCGGAGTTTGTATGTTCTCCCCGTGCTGTGGGGGTTTCCTCTGTGTACTCCGGGAGACATGCATGGTAGGTTGATTGGTGTGTCTAAATTGTCCGTAGTGTATGAACGGGTGTGTGAGTGTGTATGTGATTGTGCCCTGCGATGGACTGGCACCCTGTCCAGGGTGTACCCCGCCTTGTGCCCGATGCTCCCTGGGATAGACTCCAGGTTCCCCCGCAACCCTGAAGAAGGAGTAAGTGGTAGAAGATGGATGGATGGATGGATGTTGTTTTTGCAGTTGAATTAGATTTTGAAAAACATTTGACGTTAGATTTGGGCAATATGACGATATAATATCGATATCGTGATACATGTTGTAAGAGTATGTTTTTCTGAGATATCACAGGTATCCCGATATCACTTTCTAACATGAAAAAAAAACATACAAACTGACAGGAAGCAGCTCATTTGATGTTAAAAGTTTGTTCTGAAACTTGAAAATTGTCAAATGGATTTTATATTTTTTATTATTATTATTATTATTATTATTATGTATTAAAATGTATTGATTTCAAATGTAGTGAGTACTTTAAAGTAATGTATCTGTAGACATTGTATACAAAGGCTTTTAGTTTATATTTTTTAATGCGACATTACTGTTTTGCTGGCAGTTGTTTGTTGTTATACATATCGTGTATCATAGAGTTGTCTTTAAGTATCGTGATATGATATTGTTATCATATTGCCCAGCCCTATTTGGCATCCTACGATAAGACACCATATCAAACGGATTATGACCCCATATAAAACAGCGTCACTTGCACAAAGTGGTGTGTATTAAACAAGGTTATGAGCGTTTATGAAAACTAAAACTTGCAGTGAAAAAACATTTTCCTTCCCTGAAATAAAAATAAAAATGTTTCCTCAAATAAACGCAAACTAAACTGCAACTATAACGTCCACCTGCAGTTCGAACGAAAACTAAAGAGAACTTCAGACAATAAAAGTCACGTTTTCATGTTTTAAATGTTGGGTGGATTGACGTAAGAGCGGAGGTTGAACGGAGTGGATCCAATACAATAAGCGTACATAAAAAAACATAAAATCAGTTTTTGTGAGTTGTTGTTGTTGTTGGAGTATTTTTACAGAGCAAATTTGCTCAATTTAAACCGCAGATCTGTGACATCTGATTATCCATTTTCCATTTGTAATCAATTAATCAATCAATCAATCAATCACCCCACATTCTTACGTCTAGTGCACATCCTTGGATATATCTGATTACTTATGTAAAACAACTCCATATTTAGATTATTATCTCTAGTACCAATATTTAAGAGTAGCAGTGACTCGCTATAAATTAGCGGTTAACAGATGTGTCCGATTTTAGATATCAAAAAAGAAAACTCTGGATCAGCGTTCATGAGAAGGAAGATATTCTGTTACAGAATGTGAAGGCCAGTGGAAGCAGGGATTTTTCTATCAGGCCTGACCTTCTGGAGATTAGTGTGTCAGGAAAAAAATGCCTCAAGTGAAGTAAAGGCAACATTGTGCATGTTCCTCACACTTAAATGAGCTGAAACATTAGAGTAGCATTTCCTGAATCATAAATCACCACATCGTGTCCTGTACATGGTAATTAGGAATAAATGAACAAAATAATTCATAAAGGATAACATATTTGGATTTTACCGTTCGCTCGGAAAAACAAACGAGTAAACGCTTCTTTTCTCGGTCACCATTTTCCAGTTACATTTTACATCATTTTAATAAGAGGTAGCAGAAATGGCGGTGCAAACACTGAACTCAAAGTCCCAGAATGCTATGCAGCTAAACAACATGAGCCTCAGCCTTTTTGCAGTCTGATTTGTTCGTGTAAGGATGAGGAGGTGAGTGCGCTGCATAAACTAAAGGATTAAAGCTCTGCTGCATCCCTCTCTTTAAGTAGACATGAAGTGAGGGCTAAATCCCACCTCAGCAGCATTATGGGTAAGGTAGGATTTACATTTATGGCATTCTTGGCAGACGCCCTTATCCAGAGCGAGTTACATTTATCCCATTTATACAACTGAGCAATTGAGGATTAAGGACCTTGTCCAAGGGCCCAACGGTGGTAGCTTGGCAGTGTTGGGGCTTGAACTCCTGACCTTCTGAACAGTAACTCAGAGCCTTTAACCATTGGCCCGCCATTGGGCCACCATTGGCCCGTCATTGGGCCACCATTGGGAGACCACTGGGCCACCATTGGGCCACTATTAGGACACCACTGGGACAACCCTGGGACACCACTGGGCCACCACTGGCCATGGGACACCACTGGGCCGCTATTGGGCCACCATTGGGCAGCCATTGGGCCACCATTGGGAGACCACCTGGCAATCATTGGGCCACTATTAGGACACCATTGGGACACCACTGGGACACCCCTGGGACACCACTGGGCCACCACTGGCCATGTAGGAAACCATTAACCAAAGTAAAAATAAGTCAAAGATGTTTAAACTAAAAAAGTCTTAATCGTCAATAGATCACATGTTAATTCGAAAGATTAATATTACAAATAAAGAATTCATGCATGACACATTTGGCAACACGTTGCATTTACATTCCCAGGTAAAGTGCCGTGATACTGTAGATGTGAGCTGAGAGAAATCCTCCCTAAAGGAGAAAAAGAACCCCAAAGGCTCCTCAGGTGTTTCACATTATCTCTTTTGAAGGAGCATTAATCCAATTTCTCAGCTGTCAAACTAAACCACGCTGCTTTTAACACATCCTCCTAAGCAGCACTGTAATATGCTGCAGGTCCCCTCCGAAGTGCAAACATATTTACAGACTCGGTCTCTAACTACAGCCCTCCAGCAAACTCTCCACGCTGCGGATTTATCTCATGGCCATGTCATGCACATCTGAAACCCACTACATCCATTTTGCAACCGTTTCCAGACTATTTACAATGCAGAAAGCAACAACATTCACTGTAACTGGAATACTGTTACTGAAACACGCCATAACTCTTACATCCTGGTTCGAAGACAAAAGCAATGCGAAAATGTGTCTTTGTAACACACACCATGACGATGCAGCATTACAGTACGAGGTGTGTAATGTGAGAACGTGTTTTTGAGCTGCTCAGGGTGAAGACGCTTTTGAACATTGTCCTCTCTCTCTTTGTGGTGGCATAAAAACGCCCGTCTCTCAACTGATCGCTTTTGATATGAGGCAGAGAGTGTAATAGGGTCATGTGATGTGGCTATTAGGGATAGATTAACTTTTTTTTTTTTTAGCATAGCCACATTAACACTCTTGTGATTCAGGTCCTCAGGCCTGAGAGACTACAGAAGGGCTGGAAAGAACGAAACCAAATGCTTTTTCTCTATTTTTTTTGAGTTTGCATGTTCTCCCCGTGCTGTGGGGGTTTCCTCCGGGTACTCCGGTTTCCTCCCCCAGTCCAAAGACATGCATGGTAGGCTGATTGTGTGTCTAAAGTGTCTGTAGTGTATGAATGGGTGTGTGTGTGTATGTGATTGTGCCCTGCGATGGACTGGCACCCTGTCCAGGGTGTAGCCCGCCTCGTGCCCGATGCTCCCTGGGATAGGCTCCAGGTTCCCCGTGACCCTGAAAAGGAGTAAGCGGTTGAAGATGGATGGATGGATTACAAGTCTGTGACTGGCAGAAGTATGTGAACCTCTAGGATTAGCAGTTCATTTGATTTCAGTCAATGGGTTAACAATCAGTTGAGTGAGCGCCCTGTTTTATTTAAAGAACAGATCTATCAGAGTCTGATCTTCACAACACATGTTTGTGGAAGTGTATCATGGCACGAACAATGGAGATTTCTGAGGACAAGGTTCACATGCTTTCGCCACTCACATACTGTCATACGGGATCATTTTCCTCAATAAATTAATGACCAAGTAAAATATTGTTGTCTCATTTGTTTAGTTGGTTTCTCTTTGTCTACTTTGAGGACTTCCGATGTGAAAAACCGATGATGTTTTAAGTCATGCTTATGCAGAAATGTAGAAAATTCTTTAGGAAGTTCAAAAATTTCCCAAAAATGATTTTCTAAATAATTTTCTACATTTCTGTATTAAACCTGTATTGTTTTGTGTTTTTCTAGAAATAGCCTAAATGCATGAAATAAGCAAATGATCTGCCAATAGAATAATACAATTACAAGCTCAAATTGAGTAAAAAAAAATTTTTTTTTAAAGGCTTAAAATTCTTATTTGAGTAAAAGCAATCTAATAAAGATTAAATGTTAGTTGAATTTGCCTATATTCGACATATATTTACTTGCTAAGGCAACATTTATTGCATTGTAAGGCAAAAAACAATGTGACTACTATATATATATATATATATATATATATATATATATATATATATATATATATATATATCCAATCATTTTTGTCTTTTTTTTGGGGGTATTTGAGGTTGAAATTTGCTATTCAAATATTTTGTTTCATAGATTTCGTTTCATCACTCCACAGAACAGAATCCCAAAACTTCTGTGGCTAATTTATATGATTTTGAGTCGATTTTTCTTGTGCTTTTGAGTCAGTAGTGGTGTACGTCTTGGAGTTCTGGCATCGAAACCTTCTGGGTTTAGTACGCACCTTACTGTGCTCACTGAAACCTCAGTGCCTGTTACCACCAAGTCTCGCTGCAGGTCTTTTGCAGTCACTTGAGGGTTTTTCACAACCGGCCTTCTCAGAAATCTGCTTGCAGCTGTTGGTAGATTCCTTTTTCAGCCCCGTCCAGGTATTTCATATATTTTCTACCCCTAGCCAGTTCAGGTATTTCCAGCTCAAGCACACCTGGGGCAACTAATGAAGCCCTTGATTAACACCTGTTTAGCATATCTGTGCTGTTGTGAGGGATTCTATTCAGGGGGTTGAATAATTCTGAGACTGGAGAAGTCATTATAAGTTGCATTTTCAGTTGAATCTGGGGAAAGCACTTGACGCATTCATTGTGTTGAACTACTTCAACTGCTTTAGTTTGATTTGTTCATTGCAAACAGCTGAAAGCCTGTACATTTTGACAATAAACCTGATTTGCAATGGGGATTGAATCATTCTGATTGCAGCTGTATGATCGGATAAAGTTTATTAGCCCAATGAAATCCACTTAGCGTGCATGTGCTCACGGGAAGCCGATTGCTCCTGAAAGCCTGTGCACCAGACAGGAAAGTAATTATTATTATTATTATAAAAAAGCAGCTCCACTAGCAGATCATAGAAAAGACAACATGGCTGAGTTCACTCAGATATGTGGAGAATGATGGCTGGGTTAACTGCTATTTCACATGAGAAACCTGCAAGTCAATGATACAGTGCCTTGCGAAAGTATTCGGCCCCCTTGAACTTTTCAACCTTTTGCCACATTTCAGGCTTCAAACATAAAGATATAAAATTTTTTATTTTTTGTGAAGAATCACCAACAAGTGGGACACAATTGTGAAGTGGAACGAAATCTATTGGATATTTTAAATTTTTTTAGCAAATAAAAAACTGAAAAGTGGTGCGTGCAAAATTATTCGGCCCCTTTACTTTCAGTGCAGCAAACTCACTCCAGAAGTTCAGCGAGGATCTCTGAATGATCCAATGTTGTCCTAAATGACTGATGGTGATAAATAGAATCCACCTGTGTATAATCAAGTCTCTGTATAAATGCACCTGCTCTGTGATAGTCCCAGGGTTCTGTTGAAAGCGCAGAGAGCATCATGAAGACCAAGGAACACACCAGGCAGGTCCGTAATACTGTTGTGGAGAAGTTTAAAGCCGGATTTGGATACAAAAAGATTTCCCAAGCTTTAAACATCCCAAGGAGCACTGTGCAAGCGATCATTTTGAAATGGAAGGAGTATCAGACCACTGCAAATCTACCAAGACCTGGCCGTCCCTCTAAACTTTCAGCTCAGACAAGGAGAAGACTGATCAGAGATGCAGCCAAGAGGCCCATGATCACTCTGGATGAACTGCAGAGAACTACAGCTGAGGTGGGAGAGTCTGTCCATAGGACAACAATCAGTCGTACACTGCACAAATCTGGCCTTTATGGAAGAGTGGCAAGAAGAAAGCCATTTCTCAAAGATATCCATAAAAAGTCTCGTCTAAAGTTTGCCACAAGCCACCTGGGAGAGACACCAAACATGTGGAAGAAGGTGCTCTGGTCAGATGAAACCAAAATCGAACTT